>JAMPIV010004796.1:437500-1037500 GCA_024509875.1 Oreohelix idahoensis
GTGTAAAACTACAAGAATAGGTATGATTGTCATAAAGGAGCATAACACCTATCCTATTATATGGAAGAGATTACAGCTGGAATTGCAGTGGCGTTGTAACTATTAGGGAAAGGAATACTGGTGTACATTGTCACATCAAAAGAAAATGGTGGCATCGGTTTGTATCAGGATATGATCCTTTTGTTGGTTTGTAATGTACATGTCCTTAACTGTGGACTATTAGTGTATGCTAGATATTACGAAGGATGCATACCTTCACATTTCAGAGGTCCTGGGTACTGACGTTAATGTGGTACCAAACGCTTGAAACTTGACTGATTCAAGACTCTGCCTGTTTACTGAGAGCCCATGCTAGTAGCCATTGCCTATCAAACAGGGAACAGATTGTAAAGCGAGCAGAGGAAAGGTTCAAGCTATCCTCTAATGCCAAGTTAAGTTCTCGTTCGGCACCTGAAAGCTCAACTACAGAACTTTAAAAAGAAAGATCTTATGACAGTGAATAAAACTGTGACAAATATTTAATAGTTCCACAAGTGACAAAATAGAAACAAACATTTCCAAGAGGACATGATTAAAACAACAAACCAGTAGTACTACCAGTATTACCTTAAAGTAGGAGAACACTAAAGACTTATATTGGAAAAATTTTATATATATGGACAGAAGAATATATTGTGCTATTTGACTGATGTAATTGATTATTGTGATTTCACTTTTAAATTGTCTGTCCTGATTACAAATAAATTTGAATCAGGATAATAAAACTGTAAAAATCTTATTTACACAAAATTCAACCACAATCTTAAATAAGATAGTCTTTTAGAGTGTCGTTTGTATGTTATTGTGGTAGTACTGTGTGCTGTTGTGAATAATAAACTATTTGTTTGTATGTTTGTTGATTATTATACATTACACTCTACATCCATAACCCTAGACACAACACGAAGTCAATTAACATACTAATATAAATACATTTTGAATGAGATAAAAAGGTGGTAGTGGAAAGGTACCCTGAAAAGTTCACAATATTATTGAGTAGATTCAGGGACCTTCATAGCTAATCTCATTTAATACAAATATAATAATACCTACAACAATTAATAACATCAAATCCACCACAATCTATCACCTCAGATCTCTCACAGACTCTTTTGTCTTGTCTCTGACATCACCCAAACTTTGGCTCTGGTCACAGACAGACTCTTACATAACCCACTCGTGACACCGCTCTTAGTTGATGATCAAAGATTGAAACACAACGCTGTTCTGCACCTGATCAGAAATGGAAATGGAGGACTATTCTTTCTTGATGCACCTGGTGGGACAGGAAAAACATTTCTCATTAATTTACGTCTTGCTAAAATTCGGAGGCAACATGAGATTGCTCTTGCGGTTGCATCATCTGGAATAGCATCTACATTATTGGAAGGAGGTCGTATAGCTCATTCAGCTCTCAAACTACCCCTAAATCTAGCATATTTAGAGTCTCCGATTTGGAACATTAGCAAGGGCTTTAGATAAGCACAAGTGCTAAAAAAATGCACAGTCGTCGTATGAAATGAGTGTACTATGTCACATAAGAGAGCTCACAACTGTATCAACATATGTAAAAACCAAACTTACTCGATAGTCTCTTTTTTTTCTTTGCAATTATTTTTATGTAATTTTATACTAAAAACTAAAGTTGTTGCAGAAAACAAAATTATTAAATAGTTATAAACATTGAAGGACCGTTTAAATGGAAGTAATTTTGTCGCATGTTGCCAGGTAATATAATGTGGTTTCTACCGCTTTGGTTAAAAAATAAATAAATAAAATAAGCTGGTGGATTTTTGTCAAATATGTATTCAATTCATGTGGATGGATGTTTATTTTGTTTGAAAAAGCAGGTTTATGCATTCATTCGCTTTTACTTATGGTATGACGGTACTTCAGAATGTTTTTTATAAATCTGTGTCCCCGCTTAGTACTAAAATTTAGAAAATGTCTGGCATTAGTCTAATTGCTTAAATAACCCAGCTATCCACGCCATGATGTTGCAGCAGCGTCAAATTGATTCATGTTAATTTATTCGAAATTTTCTATTTCCGTTGTTAAAAGTGAGTACCCATCTGCTTAGCCTGCAACAGTGTGATTTTAAAAAAAATTGCTCTAACATGCCACCGAAGACAAGAAATTCTATTGGAAAAATCAATCCTAAGTCTAAGAAAGTTAAATTAGTAAGAGAAACTGAGACTCTTCAAGAACATGAAACTCGGCTTAATAAAAACAGAATTAGAGAGGCCGAATCCAGGGCTATGGAAAGCCCTCAACAGCATGAAGCGCGACTTGAACATAATAGAATAAAATGTGCCAAATTCAGAAAATTGAACTGACCACCAATATGCTCGTTCATTTACTCGGAGATACAACCGCATACGACTTTGCTCACCAACTGTTGAGCCTTAGTAATGAAAATTTCCTACGAAACAAACAACTAATCTGATATCGTTTCCATCGGATTTTTGCAATGTAGTCATGTCAGTTCAAGAATTACAAAATAGCGTTTTTCCGAACATTCACAACAAATTTAGAAATCATAATTGGCTTTGTGAGCGAGCGATTCTGGCACCTAAAAATGAGAGAGTTAGTAATATAAATCTCCAAATGGGACCCAAAGATGCAGCAATAGAGAATGCAGTCAGCGACCCATAGCTTGACTGCTTGCATTAGAGTCAGCGAACCAGAGCTGACTAAGACCCTACTCCACCTCCACGTGGTGGTCCTGGAAACAGTCTGCATCACTCCAGTCTGGCTGAGCTAGTAGGGATTGCAGAGGGAAGGCAAACCCGGTCCCAAAACCTGCCGTGCTGAAGTCGGATGTGTCGACCGAAAGGTGCAGATTTCACAGCTCCGGCGTAAACGGACACAACGCAACCAACGTCCTTTTCAGGACGAACGAGGAAGAAGAAGAAGAATCTCCAAATACAGAATCAGCTGTCGGGCATAGCCACAACATACAAATCAATTGACACTGTCATAGACAGCCAGGAGGCTGTTTTTTTTTTTTGTCCGACTGAGTTCCTGAACTCATTGGAACCAACTGGAATGACACGGCATAACTTAATTTTTAAAATCGATTCACCGATAATATTGCTGCGAAATCTTGATCCGCCTAAATTGTGCAGTGGAAAAAGATTATGTGTTAAGAACCTCATGCCAAACATGATAGAAGCAACAATATTAACAGGTTATGCCAGGGGAGAAGAAGCAATCATTCCACGCATTCCTCTGATCCCAACTGACATGACTTTTGATTTCAAGCGACCGCAATATCCTGTACGTCTTGCATTTGCAATAACAATGAACAAGGCCCAAGGGCAGTCGCTGAAGGTAGCAGGCATTAACTTAGAAAAATCGCGCTTTTCACACGGACAGCTATATGTTGCTTGCTCCAGGGTGGGCACACCTAGAAATTTATTCATTTTTGCCCCAGGCGGCAACAAAAAGAATATCGTTTATCAAAAAGCACTGGAATAATGTTGCAATCAAAAAAGTAGATATTAAGGTTAAGTAAATATGACACGATGTAGTCAAATATATTAGTTGTAACTTATGTAAATTCCATGTGTGTAACTTATGTATGTTAGTTGAATAAACCGTTAGTAGAAACCGGGCAACGCCGGGTACTTACAGCTAGTACTATACTACGAAGTGTGTTCAAATGAAACCCGTCCCAGTGGCTTTATAACAAATATATGTAAGGTACATCAGCAGGAGTAGTAGAATTAAATACAGCAATTGTTATGAAGCAAGTACTCACTGGGGTCCTTTAGAAATAGTCACCATAGGCATTCAGACACGCATCCCACTGCTTGGGTAGACGGCGGATGCCGTCCGAGAAAAATGACTTTGGTTGCTTATTGAACCATTTGGTCACCGAGTCCCTGACGTCTGCATCGGAGTCGAATTGTTGTCCCTTAAGAGATTTTTTAAAGGGTCCGAACAAATGAAAGTCACATGGTGAAAGATCGGGGCTGTAGGCTGGGTGTGGCAGAACTTCCCACCTTTTCCTTTGCTAACGCTTCCTGCACAATGTTCGCAACATGTGGACGTGCATTGTCGTGCAACAGAATCACACCACGCGAAAGCATGCCGGGTCGTTTATTCTTGATGGCTGTATGCAGGTTGTCTAGTGTGTCTTTGTAGCGAATGGCATTGATGTTCACGCCAGGCTCTTTAAAGTCTACCAACAGAAGCCCTTAATGGTCAAAAAATGCGGTCAGCATAACCTTACCGGCGGAAATCTGTGACTTGAATTTTTTTGACCGATTCCTTATCACACCGGCCATTATTTTAACGGTCTGCAGCACAACCAATGAATACTAGGAGAATGAACACTTACACACTTGTACATTCGTATGTGCTTATTACGTCAGATGTGACATCATCATGCTGCTCCTACGAATGTCCACTTGGCGCAGCACGGTCGGGTTTCATTTGAACACGCCTCGTATGTATTATACAATACTTTCTATAAATATTGAATGGATAATGCATCTCATAAGTGAAGAGTAGAACAGGCCAGGCGAAAGTAGCATTCTATAAAATGAAATGTATGCAATAACTGTCAGTACGAAAGAGAGTTCTTTAGTCCCGACATATGGAAGTGAGTCATGGACAAGTAGTAAACAAGTAGGAAAAGCATTGAAGACCACAGAGACGTGGTTTTACAGTAGATTGTTAAAAATACCATGGACAGTTAAAATGAGTATGTGGTTATCATGAAAGAGGCCAAGGGTCAGAGTGGCTAATGGGTGTGGTGTGTGACGATACGGTTGTGCGATCTCAAGTCCACTCCGGCAGGATTGCATTACATTCCCGTGCGAGTGATATTTTCTTAATTTTCTCTCCCCTGTCATTGTTATTGTTATTGTTATGCAGAATTGACATCATTGCACTCCGGGAAACCCATAGGTGATCAGTCTCCATCAGTATATGTCGAAGAGTGTGAATGCTAATTGTTCCTGTAGCTCGCTGGTTGTAAACACGACGGATGCATCCTCTCATACGTCCATCTCTACTAGCTTTACGTTTGATGCCAAATTCCAACAGTCCCCTGTCATTATTATGTGACATATTTTATGCATTATTTACTCTCTATGCTGAATCTAGTAGGGGAAAGTCTCTAACACTCCACTCCCCTACGGAAGTATTTGCTATGGGATTGTCTTTATCTTTTTTACCACTCCTCAGACTTATTTACGTTCCGCCAGGTGAACTGGGGTATTATCTTAACAATACCCAGTCATTCTCGCCTGTCAGCGAGCGAGATTCTTATCATGAAAAGGCGGTCTCGCCCGATCAACATATATACAGTAGAAGCCAATATTGTCTGTCTGAGACAGCCGTCTGAGGTGTGCAGATTACACAGGTGGTAGATGCATTTATCGTTTCACGGGATCATCCTTGTGTGGGATTATTACGATAATCTGTAGGGAGAGACAATATTGGCGATAGATAGCATCTGGACATAAAATGAGTTCACAGATGGTGTTTATGAGCTGTGCACAAGATGCCAGCGGAAGTCTGACGCAACGATATGACATCACTGTAAGAGGTCACGCATGGATATTAAATTTAATATTTTGAAAACACGTGGGGGTATTTTTCGAATTTGAAAACGCCCTTACCCACGTGGAGCTGAACGAGATTCGACTGGATTGGTTCATTTTGAGGCGCGGAAATATACAATGTATTTTATTGGCACACTAGTCGGAAGTGCAATCTGTGATTTGCACTAAGAACGGAGAATATAGTGTGATGAAAACACAGACAGAGATCACACAGAAAGACTGCAGCGCACAAGTCATATCAGCGACTCCTAAAAGGCAGAAAGAAAAAGGAGACATTGGACTTAGAAATTCCACAACCATAAGTAACAGATCGAGTATTGGGCAACTGTGGAGTTCACAAGTAAACCCGCATTTTTAATACAAGACTGGAAACTTAAAGGGGCCAGGACTTTAATTAACAAGAATGGAATCCTAGGAATTTAATCACAAGTCATAGAGGAATTTAACAAACGTTTTCCCAGGCCCAGGTGATTTCACAGAACATCCGCCGTTAGAGAAATTAACTCTAATTTCCCAGACCAAGTTATAAAGGAATTAAGAAAAAGTTTTCCCAGGCCAGGATTTTGCAGAACACCCGCCGTTAGAGAAATTAACTCTAATTTCCAGACCTACGTGATTCGAACCTTTTAATACAGAGCTATGTCCATCCTAAATCTGTGCAAGGAGATTGTATATTCACAAAATTTAATTCTACAGGTTTCTTGCTAAGTGATTATATATATATATATATATATATATATATATATATATATATATATATATATATATATATATATATATATATATATATATATATATATGTATATATATGTATATATATATATATATATATATATATATATATATATATATATATATATAAGGCTGGCAACTTCAACATATGAAAATAGTATATGCATGAACCACTACGGCAAGAGCTGGTGATTGTTTCTGACTAGTCGTGCGGGAAACCCGACAGCAGAGCGACCCCAGACTCCTACGGGAGTAGTGATGAGTAATGAGTGATGATTAAATCACATGCCTAAGATATAATAAATTATCTTGTGAGATTAATGTATCTTTTTAAATTGTAATTCAGGCAAATCGTTATTCACGTACTCCAGACGCAATTTCCTAGTTAACACACAGAAGGATATTGGTGAATTTTCATCATATTCCCTGAATTACACTGTGTGCTCGGGAATTTAATTCTTCTAAGAGGTTAACATTGGTAGGTGGAGCGCATGACAATGGGCCTGCTAGTTTTCGGCGAACAAATGTACTTAGCAGGTATTTGTTTCTTTACAATATATATATATATATATATATATATATATATATATATATATATATATATATATATAGAGAGAGAGAGAGAGAGAGAGAGAGAGAGAGAGAGAGAGAGAGCCATTACGTATAATAGGGTATTCATCAACTGGGGGCTTAACGGGCCAGAACCATTGCTTAAATCCTTCACAAAAGGCGACGGACAGATATAAGTTGACAAATGTTCAGCGCTAAGCAGCATTATTCTTGACTTCTGGAAATATCTTGTGAATTCGCCCTTAAGGTATAAGTGTCATTAATCCTCTATCTACATCTCTGCCAAGAGTAATCTTGCGCGCAGGTAGATACCCTGGAAGCCAATATTAGATACTCTTGAGTTTTTGCCATAATTGGACCACTACTGCAAAGCAGGGGGAGGCAATCCGTGACATGGTGTCCTCCTCGAATTCAAGAGGTATCGGGTTCGATTTCCAGTTGAGGGAATATAATTTATGGAATTTTGTTTCGAACCAGTTGTCCTAATGATGTCATACTCCCCCGTAAGGCCTCTGCCCTGGCAAAATTTAAAAATTAGCAACCTACTTACAACTGTCACGAATTGCCTCCCCTGCTTTGCAGTAGTGGTCCAACATTGGGTAAAACTCAATAGTAACTAAAATGGGTCATCAAAGGTGGCTACCTTCTCACAAGATTACTCTTGGCAGAGATGTAGATAGAAGGTTAATGACGCTTCTATCCTTACGGGAGAGTTCACAAGATAATTCAGAAGTTAAGAACAAAGCTGCTTAGCGCTGAACATTTGTTAACTTATATCTGTCCGTCGCCTTTTGTGAAGGATTTAAGCAATGTTTTTTAGCCCGTTCAAGCCCCCAGCTGAGTTAATTCAGCGAATTTCCTCTTATAATGGTATAGCTCTGTTTAGAGGTATATATATGTCTAGATGTATATATGTATATTAAATATTCTGGGTCATACGTTTGCTTTCATACATGTAATAACTGAATAAACAACTACTGTTTAGTTTTAAAACAACAGGTAACAAATTTAATAATCAATTAGTGTTTAACAGTTAAAACAAAGAGGAAATGATGCATTTTGCTGTAAATAAAAGTTTTCGTCACGGAGACGTAGGTGAGGATTTATCAAAGTCCGTTGCTTTTGCACTTTTTACAAGAAAACTTAACTCTAGGTGAGTCCTGTCGCCGTGGTTTTCGTCACTTCTTGGTGATGAACGTACTTCTCTCACGGAGTGGCGTAGTAACTTCATTACTTCGAACCGTCTGATAGCTTGTTACCACAAATAATCTCGTACCACGAACTTTTTTTAATAGACAAAATAGAAAACAAATGCCTCTGCTAAGTACATTTGGGGGCTGCCAATTAACAGGCGCATTCTCGCTGTCTACCCACCTATGTTAATCTCTCAGAAGATTTAAATTCCCGAGTACACAATGTAGTTCAGGGAAGATGAATAAAATTCACCATATCCCATGGGTATTAACTGGGAAAATGTGTCTGGACGGCGCGAATAATGAGTTGACAGAGTTACAATTAACAAAGTGCATATATCTCACAAAATATTATACACTTTAGGCACATGTGATGTAATCATCAGTCACCACTGCTCCATTCGGAGTCTGGGGTCACCTCTGCTGTCGGGTTTTCGCACGACTAGCTAGAAGAAATCACCAGCGCTTGCTGTAGTGGTTTATGAATATACTAGTTTCATATGTTGAGGTTCCCAGCCTCATATATAACCACTTAGCAAGATACATGTTAATTCAGATTTGTAAAATAATTGTTACACTTACCCCAAAGTTTTGGGAATACACAATCTCCTCGCGCAGGGTAGAATGGACACGAGCAATTAAGGTTATATGCTCTCAACCACGTGGTCTGGAAATTTTGAATCCCCTTTATGACGGGTGAATCTGCGAAACACATGGTCTGGGAAAGTTTCTCTTATGATGTGTGATCCAATTCCTAGGTTTCCAGTCTTTGTATTTAAAGTCCTGGTACCTTAAGTTTGCAGTCTGTGTATTTATAAAGGAGGGCTAACTTTTTAAGGTTTTAAGTTTCCCAAATACTTCGATCTGTCACATATAAGTATGGAATTCTAGGTCTGATCCTTCACTTTCTGGCTTTATTTAGAGTTGCTCGTTTGAAGTTGCGAAGCTGTCTGTTCTGTGTCTTTGAGTTTGCTAGATTATTTTTCCCACTTCTCAGTTCAAATCACAGATGGTACTTTCGCCGAAATTTCCAGTGAAATTCAATGTTTATTCCGGCTCTCACTTCAATCCAATCGTAAGCTCTTTTGCACTATGTGGGTTAGGGTGTTTAAATTCATAATCTCCCCGCGTGTTTAAAATATTAAATTTAATATTCCAACGCGTGACCTCTTTCAAATCATGCGGTAATATTTCCGTTGAAATCTCACAAAGCAAATCTGTGCACTGATTACCTGTCCATGCGCTTTCCTGCCAATACTTTCTCTCCATACAGATTCTCGGTAATAATCTTACACCGGGATGGTCCCGTGATACGATTTATCTCATTATCGCCCGTGTTTTCGTGCCTTATCCAGACAGTCAAACAAAAGGGTCGCCGGCCGCCCAGAAAAAACAATATTGGCTTCCTATTCATCCTGGGACGAGACCATATTGTGTCTAACGAGAATCGTCTCCTATCAAAGGTGGCAGGTGACTCAAAGCGATAAACGTATTACCGGTAACCGGTGAAAATGACTGGGTATTGTTACGACAATACCCCAGTTCACCTGGCGGAACGTAAATAAGTCTGAGGAGTGGTAAAGCAAAATTGTAAGAGATAAAGATAGTCCCATAGCAGATACTTCCTTAGGGGAGTGGAGTGTTAGAGACTTCACCCTACTAGATCCAGCATAGAGTAAAATAATGAATGAAAGGGCAAACAATTGCCAAATAAATAAGCGAATTGAATGGGAGAAAGAGAAAATGAAGAAAAGAAGGGATACGGCCGGAGTGGCTGAAGGTGTGAGAGAGCCACCAAAAGAACACGTACAGACGTTTTGTCACAACCACAAAAATATTTATAGAATGTGTAATTCCTATATACACACATTGGGATTATCGTCGGTGCTACGGAGTTCGTGCATTGTGCAGAGATCCTCCTTGTGTGATCAAAGGGAGGAGATCGGAGCACTGATGGAATTGTCCATGCTCAAAGAAGATAGTCCTTGAAGCCAAACCAAACCAAGCCATTCACGAGGCCAATGTGCAAAGGAAGCTTATATCTTTAGGTTTAGAAGAAAGCGGCTGGATGAACGTTGACACAGTCTACCAGAGAAGATTTTAAACGATACACGAACATTTACGAGAAATGTTGTCATTAAAGAGCTATTAGTTAATTAATCAATTTCCGTTTCATTAGAAACTTCTCCCCATGTGATTTAGGAAGATTGCCCCACGGTTTCATATTTAATGTATCCATATAATTTTTACTACAAAGATCTAATAACGGTGACCTGTAATGGTTTGGTTTTGGCTTCAAGGACTATCTTCATTGCGCACGGACAACTCCATCAGCACTCCTGTAATATAATAAATAAAATAGAAATAGTGCCGTCTTTAGGACATAAGTAACAGAAAGAGCACACCATAATTAAAAACCTGTCAATTTTGACGGGTTTTTAACTAGTATAACAATAATAATTTCCTTCAATCATAATTGACAATGCAAATGCGCTCTTAAGGTGATAGGGAATGCACCGTTGAAATGATAGCCTGATTTTCTTTTTGCGTGTTATTTTCTGTTCTGCTTTCTGTAAGAGCTTCCCTTCGCCCAATACGAGGTGGTGCCTCAGGGAGCATCGCATCTTGGTGCGATTGGTAACTTCATCCTCCCAGGTTTCCGAATTAATGTCCATTGCCCTTATGTCTCTCCTGCACACATCTTTGAACCTCAGATGCGGTCACCCGGCTGTTCTTTTGCCATCCGCCAATTGTCCGTAGAAAATATCTTTGGGGATGCGAGCATCTTCCATGCGGCGGACATGGTCAGGCCAGCGTGTGTTCACTGTTAAAGCAGTGTATACATGCTTTGAAGCCAGCACGTGAAATCACCTCGACATTTTTCACTTTTTCCTCCCAAGCAGTACTAAGGATGTGGCGTAGATGGAAGATATTGAGTCTTTTTTATTGCTTAGCAAAGGTGGTTGTGGCGCCGGCTAATGCACGCCACACGCTAGAAAATATATAGGATTTTGGTGCTGATGAGCGCTGCACGATAGTAATTTGTCGATATGTGTATTGCGCACATGACGTGAGCAGTGTGGAGAAAAGATGGACAGAGCGTGTGTTGACCCTGAATGGGCGACTTGTGTATGTGTATTCTACCCAATGGTAGAAATATGGGAAATTTAAAATAGAAGTGTCTTGAAACATATTAATGTTTACTAAATACAACTAAAGGTAGGAATAGGAATGAGGTAATGTTTATATGGACCTACGGATTATAGGAGTTGCTGAATCTACCTAATTATGCATGCTGTGTAATGATGTATTGTCTACGTGAATAATAAATGGAATGTTACTAAAATATCCAGCTGTTATATTGATCGTTGTGTGGAATCTTCGAGTCATAGAAAGTATCGTTAATGAACTATTGTGGCTGTCCTGAATCTTGTGGACCTATGCTATATAAACCAAGACACAGTGTGAAAACGAGCACAAACAATCAACTGAAGAATATAAACTGTTAACGCCACAGTGGTCCATGTCTCACTACCTTAATGAATCATTATGTTGATAAAAACAAAGGCCTGAAAAGGACACTGGCTTCTATCAGCTAGCATAAAGCAGCCCTGAAAAAGCCTAGTCCTGATATGTGCTGCTAGCCCGTGCAGCATAGTTAGATACTAAGTCCTGAAAAAGAATAGCATTATCTATCTGCTAGCATGATGAAGCTCTGGAAAGGACGTGTCACGTAAAGAACTCGATAATTGCGTAAATGTTGCCCGTAGATTTTTAACACGTCTAATATTGTTTATAAGGCTTTAAAACCAGTATTTTAGTCTGGTTAAGGTACCACGTGGCGATACAGAAACACCGTTACGATTGTTAACATAAACTGACAAGAAGTTTGGTTGCTACGTCGCAATGTTTTATTATTGTGATATTATCAGACTATAATTATTATCCTCAACGCAATAAAAGCATTTGTTGATAACCCACTTTATATATATATATATATATATATATATATATATATATATATATATATATATATATATATATATATATATATATATATATATATATATATATATATATATATATATATATATATATATATATATATATATATATATATATATATATATATATATTGTTGCGTGTGAAATTCTCGCAACATCGTTTTGGTGTACAAGATATTTATTTTGTAATGCAAGGGGAACAATTGCTTGAAATTTATAGTCACTTTTCATTGTAAGCAGTTGTCTCCTCGCGTTGGTATCGATAGCAGTTAAGTTTGTTACGCGTTCTTGAATCGAGTCCATGTATGGACTGGCTAGGCCGCTTTTTAAAAAGCGGTTGGCAACCTGTTGGGTTATCCTTATAAGGTAATCATTCTTAAGCTGGTTCTTGGTAAAGGTCCTTGTGTCTTAAGTTTTCTGAGCGGTGGTCGATTCGCGCTGGACTGCGCATGCCCAAATCTTGGGTCTTTGTCGAACGGGTTTCCGCCCACCAGTCAGTGAGCAAAGATTTGGATAGCGAAGGGACGTCTCTGTGGAGCGTCTCTGCTAATTTATTCTGTCAGGAATGTGAGTCCTCTTATGGATATTTCGTTTATTCGAGATGATACCTCTAGTGTATTTCCACACGCCGGAAAAGCGTATTATTTCTGTGGTTATTTCCTGAAAGCAAGGTAAATTACATTTACATTAACTTTATCGATTTTTGTCCGTGAGTGACATTTGATTCGTAGCCTGTCTTTGAAAGTCGTCATCACGAGATGTTTTCTCAGCTCACATATTGCTACATTGAACCGCATCGGGTTGATGCATGTCCCAAGGACCATTACTTGCTACTTCGCTACATGAACTAGGTTTGAAACCTTTTGTTATCTAGAGGATTTTTTGAGGACATTATTTATACTTTAGAAGATGTGTCTGTCTTGCTGAAGTCAGATTAAGGAGAGTGAACTGATCTCATACATCTGGTTATCTCCTGGCTAAAATAGAAAGGGATGGAGAATTTTCCCGACTACATTACAGCCTTATAATGTATTGACATGCCTGTGAATCACCTTTATTATGATGCTGTCTACCGTCCATTGCTATACTGACATTGTTGCTGTGATAATGACTGTCTGATGTACCTACATATTCGCGTATACATTTTGTCACTGTGGCGTCCACAATAAATGATACAGAAAAACGTCACTAGCTGTTACAAGCATCATTGACTTTATACGTCGTGAGTTAACTGACGTCCTTGTGTGGATTGCCCTGTTTTTGTATGATCATTGTTTGACTGTACATCATCTACACACTACACAAAACCAGACATGCGGATACCATCCATCATCATATGGCATCACGCATCATTTGGTGGCCATAAGCTGGTTTGATCTGGTACCAGCAAACACGGGGTCCCTTACCCACTTCATTTTCAACAAGAATTCATCAGCATCCTTCAAGAAATTAACATTCTTCAAGACAGTCAACATCTTCAAAATTTTCAAAGTACTCGGCGTTGTCCGGTAAATGTCAAAATTGCAATTTTTTGACTGAAACAGAAATTTGACAGTACCCGGCGTTGTTACATATTGCCGGATAACTCGGACTGCTGTTATCTTTTACGCAAGTCAAGCAAGTTGCTGCTGTCAAGGTTCCAGTGCTGTCGTTTTTTGTGAAGGTCAAGTGCCGGTTGAAATGGGTTGTTTTCTGAAGAAGGCCAAGTACCGATTTCCATCAACTTACTTTTGGATAAGAGGGTCAAGTGCCGAAACAACTCAACATACAGTATTTCAGAAGCTCTAGTACCATCGTGTTAGCAGTGGAAGCAGTTCAGATGTGCCATCATCGTTGGAGCTTCGCTCTTTAGGACGTTGATTGACATCCGTTTTTTCTGCTGTTCTACGATTGGAAGCCTATAAGTTAAGTGGCCTGTTTGTACGTAAACTGTGCCCTTATACTTCTGCTGAGTCTTCTGTGTTTCATCTCATTCTTTTGTCATATTGTTATATGTTATTTGTTTATATGTTATTTGTATAAATATATGTTTATATTTCGCGGGTCTGGCTGGGTGGCGACTCCTATAGATAATACCACATAGCAGAGGTTTTCTATTGAGAGTGTTCTGTAGGGTGTGCAAATTTCCGATACTGGAATTTGCTAAGCGACTTCTGTTGCTATTTATGTTAGTTGTGATGACATGTATTAATATTGTTTTCGTTATTATTTCGCATTCTTTAGTTTTGTTTTGATTTGTTTGTATTTGTTAGCCTACTCTTTACTGTAGTTTAGTTTTATACAACATTTTTGTTTATACACTGTGGTGTCATGTATTTTGTTTAATATGCTCGCAGATATCGTCACATTTTTTGTGATATTTCTTTAATTTCCGCTTTATTTTTAGTTGATTCCTGCGAATGTTTTTGTATTGTTGCTGATCTTTGTTATTGTTTACATTGTTATTGTTTACATTGTTTACATTGTTTACATTTTCGATGTTTACATTCTGCTTGTGTTTACATAGTCATTGTTTACAGTTATAGTAATTAGTTAATGGGCTATGCTAATGCACTGTTACTACTACAATGATGATAAATGAATGATGAATAGTGTCGTGCACTATTGAATGAGAAGTGCACTTATGATAAAGAATTGAGTGTTGATATTTCATATACAAGTTCTTTGATTGAAGACTTGTTTTCCCACAGAGATTGGGATAATATAATGTGACGTGAATATACAAGTGCTTAATTAAGACTTGTTACACTTAGATTTGAAATAAATTAGTTAAATATTTCAGGTTTGGACTCATATGTTAGACAACATGTCTACACTTGAGTACTTTATTGAACAGGGTAAATCCCTGGGTAAGACTGGTGATAAGTTGGAAGAGTATGCTACTGCTCTATATAACAAAGCGCTGAAGTCTGAGGAAAAAAGACAGAAAGCAGAAGCTGAGCAGAAAAAGATAGATTCTGAGAATCTGAGACTGCAGATGCAGGCAGATGAAAGAAAATTCCAAATGGAAATGGAAAAACAGAAAAGGGAATCAGAAGCTGAGGAGAGAAAACTCCAGCTACAACTAGAAGCTGAAAGACTTCAAAAAGAGGCTGAAAATAAAAGACTTGAAAAAGAGGCTGAAAATAAAAGACTTGAAAAAGAAGCTGAGAATAAAAGACTAGAAATGCAGGCTCAAGCTGAAGAAAGGAAGTTACAAAGAGAGGCTGATGAGAGGAAAGAAAAAGCAAAAATGGAACATGAAGAAAAACTCTTAGCTTTAGAGTTGGAGAAGTTGAAATTGACGAGCATGAGTAATGCTAATGATGCAAACAAGGGTTCATCTTCGGATAAGGCTAATAATGATACTTTTAAGATTAAGTTACCAACATTTAGTCCTTCCAGTGATGACATAATGTTCTATCTGGACAGATTTGAACAAGCATGTAAAGCTCATAACATAGACAAAGCAAAATATGTTTATCAGTTATCAGGGATACTGACAGGTAAAGCTCTAAGTATGTTAAATATGGTGGATGAACCTGACAAGAACAATTATGAGGTTGTCAGGGCCGCTTTGTTAAAGAAATATCAGCTTAACGAAGACGGCTATCGTCTACAATTTAAAAACATGTTGCCTGAAACTGGAGTTGAATTCTCCGAGTTTATTGCAAGAATACGCATTACTTTCTCACGATGGGTTGAACTATCTAAGACGGAAAAAACTTATGAAGCACTTATGGACTTAATACTTAGAGACAAAGTCATGTCGTCTGTCAATGAGTCTTTCCTTGCTTTCCTTCATGAACGTAAACCTAAAACAATAAAAGAAATGGAAGATTTCTGTTGCCAGTATGTAACTGCGCACCCACACATAACCATTGGTAACTCTAAGGTGAAAGAAGTTTACCAGTTGCTTTGGCAGCACCGTATGGTCAAAACTTTGCTCGTAGATCCCAACAAAATTTTGATAGAAAGAGTAACGGTAATTACTTTCAAAATCATGGAAATCAATTTCATGGTGATTCTTCTTCGAAGAATTGGAGACAACCTGATAGTGCTCGTTACTATCACCCTAATAATTATAGACATTTCAAAAGAGGATATGGTAATAGAGGTTATTCCTGTCGAAGACCTCAAAACCAAACAAATAGATGTTCGCATCAATGTGGACATGATAGTAATCGTGGAAACTGGAATTCGAACCAGGATAACAATTACAATAGAGACAACAATAACTTCAGAGATAATAATAACTCTGATAACTTCAGAGGTAATAATAGTCGCGGTAGATCTCAACACAAAAAAAAGAGATATCAGCAGGCTAATTCTGTACAACAGGAAACTCAGGGAGCCTGTAATCAGGTTGTTGATAATCAAAACTTTGACGCTGTCACTGGTTCTGCTTTTGACTTTGAGAGAGCAAACAAATGCCCCCAATGCAGTACTTTATTCGAACCGAGTACCATAACTACTTTGAGTTGTGGTCACCCTCTTCCCGCTCTTCCTGCTGCTGTTGCGCATGACAGGAGGGGTTCTTTAATCCTACATAAGGGTCTTGTTAATGATACTCCGGTCTCACTACTTTTCGATTCCGGATGCACCACTATTGGTGTTAGACAATCGCTTGTAGATCCATCTTGTGCTACAGGAAAGGTTATCAAATGTGTCACATTTGGCGGCACTCTAGAAAAATATCCTACTGCTGTAATTCGCATTGCCACTCCTTTCTTTACTGGAGATGTGCATGCTTGTCTCTTACCTAATCCTATTGCGGACCTTATCATTGGTCGTATTCACGGAGTTAGGGAGTGTACCCCACAGCAGATTGCTGCTTGGGAAGATAATAATATGCAAGCTACCAATGCAGTGGTTACAAGAGCACAAGCTCTACAAACACCCGGAACTTCACTGAATGGTGATAATGAAGTTGATAGCCAAGATAGTCACTTAGTCATCACTCGTGACTCTTTCATAAAATTGCAAGAAGAAGATCCTTCTCTAAAAAAATTCTTCATTCTTGCGAAGAAAGGTGATCCGAATCAGGATACAAATAGAAAATCTTGGATTGCAATGAGAAACGGCGTACTTGTACGTATGGTACAAGATTCGACTACGTCGGCACATTCGCAAATTCTTGTTCCCAAGAGCATGAGAGTGCAAATATTGCAACATGCTCATGACTCGCAATGTGCTGGACATATGGGTTTTTCCCGTACGAAGTCGAGAGTCTTTGCGGCTTTCTTTTGGCCTTTTGTCAACAAGGACATTCGTATTTACTGCCGATCATGCAAGGTATGTCAGGAGGTCAAATCTAGAGGACCACGACATGCTGCGCCTATCCAGGCTGCTGACATTCCTATTCGACCGTTTCAGAAAATGGCCATAGATATAATTGGCCCTTTTAAGGTCAAGTCGGCCAGAGGACATCAGTTTATCCTTACATGTGTTGATATGTGCACACGTTGGCCAGAGGCTATCCCTCTTAAGAGCATATCTACTACAGATATCGCAGATGCTCTTTGGCTGATATTTTCTCGCTTGGGGTTCCCCAGAGAAATATTGTCAGACCATGGCACTCAACTCATATCTGACACTATGTCACAGGTAATGTCTACCTTACATATTAAACGATCTCTCAGTAGATCTATCATCCTATGTCTAATGGGTTAGTTGAGCGTCTGAACAGAACGCTCAAGACTTTGCTTGGTAAGATAACTGAAGATCATCCGCAAGATTGGGACAGGGTTTTACCCGCGGCTCTCTTTGCCTATAGAGAAGTCCCAAATGAACACACAGGGTTTTCTCCCTTCGAACTTGTCTTTGGCGCGCGTCCACGCGGCCCTATGTCTTTATTACACGATCTCATCACTGCCGATGATATTAGCGATGAAACTCAATCCTCATATGAGTATGTCATTGCTCTTAGACAAAAGATCATTGAGGCATGTAAGCTAGCAACTGCTTCATCAGAAATTGCTAAAGAGAAGGCAAGGCAGTTTGCTAACAAGAATAGATGTCCACGACAACTTTGTCCAGGTGACAAAGCATTCGTCCTACTCCCCAGTAGGGAAAATAGACTTCTTATTGCATGGAAAGGTCCGTATGCAATAGTCTCTCGGATTTCCGATGTTGACTATGTGGTCGATATTGATGGAAAGCATAAAACTTTCCACATAAACATGCTTTCGGAATTTCACGAACGTCCGGACTATTTGCTGCCTATTTTCCAGGCAACGGATGATTCTCCTACACCTAATGGTCATTACTCATCTCTGTCGGTCATACAGGATGTAGTGGTGTTTGTTGGTATTGTATGATGGTGTTATACTAAATGTAAATTGTATGAGGCCAGCTGTGAAGGCTCCTGAGATAAAATGTAGTTGAGAATTGTCAGAAGGCCTTTCTTGCTACCACTACGACCTCACACTTAATTTTTTTTTTTTTTAATGAATGTGGCTACGTAAAGTGTCTAGGGTACTGTTATGTAGTGTGGTGTGATAGTTTATAAATACACCCACAGATATTTAAGAAGACTAATAATATTAACAAATGTTAAAATACACTGAACTAACTCACGTGTGTAAAATTTCTTGATAGAATTATATTACATTTATTTTGTTCTGCATCAATTTTTTAGGTTGACCAGAACTTAAAAGGATTTAGAAATTATGAAAAAATGCATGGAATATTATATCATAAATGCAATAGTGTACATATATATGTACTATACTAGTTAGTTTTATTAAAATGTTCTAGTAGCCATCTACTTGGGAGGATAGTTACTGTTTGTGCTGTTGGGGTGGCCTCATCACACCTGTCTATATTGACTACACAGTGTCCAGAAAATGGTGGGAATTTTTTATGGGGTTATTAGTAAATAAACTGCGTTGGTGAATGTTCAGCAGACCAGAGGCTCACTCATCTGGTAGTTGTCGCTCTGGTGCTGAAATCAGGTGGTCCCACCTCTCCGTGCTGGCGGGCAATAATGGTGGTCTCTGTCACAAATACTGCACAGATACACTCGAGTAAAGTCACCAACTGAATAGACACTGCTTTGTTGACGACAGAAACTCCCAGCTCTGCAATCAAAGTATGGGCCATGTGTCAAAATCTATTCTCTACCCACGTCTGGACACAACACTGACACAACAACCACATCATACAGACAGGTCAGATCTCTCTGACCAAACAGCACAGTTACCATGGTGGTTTTACATCAGATAGATCCTCCCAGACTATTGATTCTGAAAAAAAATATTTATTAGTTGTTTGCCCTAAAAGAGGATAGGTAATATGTATCATTATTCTCAACACTTGATCTGTCTTGCATAATCCTTGCTGGAGTTTATGTACATTGTTGGTCCCTAGACCCTGACTAGGGCGGGGGGTCTAGAGCAAATCCCTACTTGTTTGTAAGGCTAGATTTCGATATGGCAGTATCAAATCACTCGAACATGAAACAATATTCAAAATATATAAAGAAATAATTTCAATCTTACCAGATTATGAATAAATAACACAGAATTGCTAGCAAAACTCAGCTGAGCTGCTGGCTATAGTATGGCGTCCCTAAACTTCTTTCACTTTCGTTCATATGGAAAACACCACACTTTAAAATCTGTGTCTATCACTGAACAACTATTGAAGAATGGCCCCACTTTCGCGTCTGAGCGCTAATGATATGATTGTCTGTGGCCAATCACTGCCTAGGTTATTTGAATTTCAAAATTTCTACACTAAAGTCATTTCAGTCATGCTTCAGTCAAGTATGGATGTTTATCTGTTAGTCTGTCCGTCTCTACTTGTGTTTCTAAAAAAATGTGCTTGTTTTTTTGAACCAACCTTTCTCTCCCCTCCAAAATTTTGTCGTTAAAAGTTATATTTAGACACAGCTACCGCTCAAAAACCCTCTCCTCCATACTAAGTAAATTTGAACACCTGCGTCCAAGGTCGTGTTTTTGTGTGCAAATTGCGACACTTTTTTATTCAACACAGTCTGTCGATGATGTGAACTACACTGTCTTTTGTCATTATCTTCAATATTATCTATCCGTTTGTAAAATTAAGACCATCTTAGTTCACTGCTCAGAATAGGCCATCCGGCCAGCTAATTTTTATATTCCTAACATTAATATTAAGAAAAAATTACTTTTTAATTTTTGTAATATTCCTAACATCTGCGTTTTACCGCTCCATTCAAATCAAAAGCTTGGTATCGCAAAAGCGTCCAATAAATGACTGTGGCGTAACATATCTATGGTCCCTTCAGTCGAGTTGCTTACTTTTTATGTCAACTTGGGAAACGTGACTTTTCTCCGTTTCCCCCCCCCCCCCCCCAATTGCGTCTCCTTAGCCTTTCCAGTCATATTTTTTTTCTTTTTTGATCCGCCGTTCCCCTCCTGTCTAGCAAGTCAATTATTATGGAGGATGATGACCCGCGGTCTAGGCGATCATGTACATCAGCAGCCTACGCATTATGTTTTTATCCTTAAATGTTATCTTTGGAGGGATTTTACCGTTGTATCTCTGTCAATTTCACTACACATCTCCCCACTTGAAAACATGCCTATGGCAAGTTCCAAAACCAGCGATACACATAGGTAAAATTACTCCTCACGTCCGCCACTACTCTAATTTTGATCACAGGTCCTTTTTTGTTTGCGGCCTAGGTGCTCTCTGCAGTTTTTCCAAGTTCTTAGGATCAGGGGTCATATTACCCTGATATACAGTGTGTCCCAAGAATTCCAACTCTTTGCATCCAATACAACATTTTGTGGGCCTAGCAGTTAAGTTTGCCTCCCGAAGTCTATCAAACAACATCTCCAGAGCTTCAATGTGTTCTGCAAATGTCTCGGTGGCGACGAGAATATCATCCATGAAATTTGTGATACATGGGTTATTCAGGGGATCCAACAATTTTCGCATCGTGTTCCCCAGACGGTTTTCTCAACAAAACGACACTAGAACTAAAAGATGATTCACTGTGCGAAATAATCCCCTCCTTCAACAAATACTCTATTTCTTCCTTCAATGCCTTCTCCTTCGCGAACGGAATAGAATAGGCTCTCATACAGATTGGGTTTGAGTCTACCAGTTTCATGTCATACTGTAGCAAATTTGTATGGCCTGGTTTATCTGTTAATACATCTGTATGTTCCTCCAGAACTTGTTGAACTCTCTCCCTCTGGTTTTTAGTCAGGTGCTTACTGACTTTTACCTGTGCTGCTGTTTCACAAGGATGTAATGGGTATTCATGTGAGGTGAGTGGTTCCTTTTGCATCTGGGTTGCAATAGCCAAGGTCAATAAGGGGGTGCTTTCCTGGAGTGGTCTGTCCAGATACTTCTTTAACAGGTTTACATGATAAACTTTTTCCTTCCCCTTTTTGTCAATTTTATAGTTTGTTCTAGACACCTTCTCTAGAACCGTATATGGACCTTGCCAACCAATTTGTAATTTATTCTGGCTTCCGGGTAGTAGAAGCAGCATCTTCTCTCCGACTGCCAGTTCCCTGTCCTTTGCCTTCCTATTAAAATATGCTGCATGTTTCTTCCTGGCTTGTTTCAAATTATCATTTGCCAGTTTCCATCCAGCTTTCAAACGAGTGGTCAGTTCGTTCACATATTGATACGATGAGGTAACAGTCTCTTCCGCCTTCTCATCTGTCCAGGTCCTTAATAACGCTTCTAATGGACCTTTTATTGGCCTCCCAAATAGCAGAGTTGCGGGAGCCATCCCGGTTGAACTATGTGGTACCTCCCGATACGCAAACAATGCGGCGGGCAGGAATTGATCCCACAGATCCGGTTTTTTCGTGTGCCAGCTTTCTCAGGATAGAAATGAGAGTCCCGTTGAACCTCTCTACCTGGCCGTTCCCTTGTGGATGGTACGGACTACAATGAAAGTGTCTGGCTTGAAATAGCTTAAAAACTTCTTCCGTTAGTTTCCCCTTGAACTGAGATCCATTATCCGTCAAGATTTGATGCGGGAATCCTAATCGGGTAAATATTGTAAGTAGTGCCTCTGCTACATGTTTTGAATCAATTGATGGCAGGGCTACCGCCTCTCCCCACATAGAACAAGTGTCCACCAGAGTAAGGATGTAACTGTTCCTCCTCTTGGTCCGAGTGAGAGGTCCTACAATATCCACTGCAACCCTCTCAAAAGGTGTTCCCACTATGGGCATTTCCCCTAGAGTTGCAGGAGCAGTCCAGTGCTTTGGAGCTACCCTTTGACATTCTGGGCAGGATTTGACATATCTTTTTATATCCTCCGTTATCCCTGGCCAGAAGTAATGACAAGCTATACGCTGTCCTGTGGCGCTGATCCCCATGTGACCACTGAAGGGAATCGCATGCCCGAGTTCCATCACTTTATCTCTATATGAAGTGGGAAGAACCAGCTGGTTGTGACCATTTGTTCCAGTTCCGGCCTTCCTGTATAAGAGTTTGTTCTTCATGAAATATTCCCCCTTGCTCGGAGGTGTGTGGCATTTGGGCAATTTTTTAAAACAGGGCTTGAGTGTCCTATCCTCAGCCTGCGCCTTCCTCATCTCCTCTGGATGAGCATTTATAGGTTCACCTTCTTCCTCCTTCTTCTGTGACCTGGTCTGCACTGTCGCCATGATCACAGGTTTCTCGGGATTCCCCAAGAAGACGTATCTACACCCCAATATCAGAGGGTAGATTGGTTCATCTATCACTGCTGCTCTGATTTCTCCTTCCACATAGCGAGTTTTCACCGTTATCCTTGCGATGGGAAGTGTCATGAGTGGTATGTCCTTAGTCGCCCCTTGTATTTCCACTGTTTCTGTGGTATACTGACTTGGGTCCACTAGGCTAGACTTCACAACTGAATCATAATCCAAACCTGTATCATAAAGGCACCTTATGGTGACCCCATTACAAATAACATCCTCACAAACTGGGGGTGATAAGGTTCCTGTTGTCCTTTAGGATTAACCTTTAATCTTTGCATCCCCGACTTCATTGCAGCAATGTTTGAAGGTTTCCTTCTACAAAATTCGGTGTTATGGTTATCCTTCTTGCACCATTTACACCATCTTTTTCCTTGGTTCAACGGTTTTCTTTCATTGAACTTTTGGTCATTGAACTGTGAGTTTCTGTCGCGATAGTCATTTCTTGGCCGATCAAAGTTTGTCCTACCTTTATTTCCCTGCTCTCTATTATCAAATTTATTAAATTGCTGTGGAGCTTTAAAATTGTCTATGTGCTTCTTCTTAGCACCACTTACCTCTGCCTGGGCTGCCTGATACCTCTCAGCAACATTTAAAATTTCCCCCAACTTCTCTGCACCTTGTTCCATGAGAAATTTTCTCATGTCTGGAGCCATGGACTCTCTCAATTGCTCAATCATGATCATTTCTTTAAGATCTTGGGTCTTCCCCAGAGCCGTCCATTTCTCCAAATAGGTTTCTAGTCTAGCAGAGAATTGGTGGTATGTCTCCCCAGACAACAGTTTAGCATTTCTAAATTTCTTACGATAAAATTCACCATTCTTCTCGTACCTTAATAACAAAGCCTGCTTTAACATGTCATAATTGTCTTGGTCTTCCCTGTTCATTTTAGCAAATACTTCATAAGAAGTACCCCTCAATCCCTGTGATAGCTTTAAACTCCACCTCTCTCTCTCTAACCCATATGTAGTAGCCAATAACTCAAAACGTCCTAGGTACCCCTCTATGTCATCGTCTTTCTCAACAAAATGGTCTAAATGAAACCCCATAGCTGAGTTTGAGGCTCCCAGACTGGGCGTAGCATCTGAGGCAAAAGGGCTGGCACCATTTTCAGGAGCCGGGCCTTGTAATTCCAGCTCCCTTAGTCGTAATTCGTGCTCCCTTTGCAACCTTCTATCTTCTGCTTCCCTTTCGGCCTTTTTATCTTCTGCCTCCCTTTCGGCCTTTTTATCTTCTGCCTCCCTTTGCTGTCGTTTTTCTTCTGCCTCAATCTGCAGCCTCTTAATGTCTCTATCAGCCTCTAACCTCTTCTCTTCAGCTAACCTCCTTTCTTCCCGTTCAATATATTTATCACATTCAGCCGTTACGTATTGAATTAAAATTTGACCATCCATTCCCATCTCCTTCGCGGTGAGCACAGCAGCTGATCTAAATTTTGCCAGCTCCGCCATACTTTTTAGACAATATAATAATATACAAGCTAAATCTCTAACCAGTAAATACACTAAGTACTTCTAATTACTATAGTCTAACTAATTCTAACTAACCAGTTAACTAATTAATTATTACTGGCTGTGAAGATTCACCAACTTTTATCTGCAGGGACACTTTTAATGTTAAAGGGAATTTTACAATTTATTTCCCTACTTTTATTTCTCCCACCAGGAGATCCTAATATTACTGTTGGGCTAATTATCCCTGGACAAGACCCCAATTTATGTAGTGGTGTTTGTTGGTATTGTATGATGGTGTTATACTAAATGTAAATTGTATGAGGCCAGCTGTGAAGGCTCCTGAGATAAAATGTAGTTGAGAATTGTCAGAAGGCCTTTCTTGCTACCACTACGACCTCACACTTATTTTTTTTTTTGTTTGTAATGAATGTGGCTACGTAAAGTGTCTAGGGTACTGTTATGTAGTGTGGTGTGATAGTTTATAAATACACCCACAGATATTTAAGAAGACTAATAATATTAACAAATGTTAAAATACACTGAACTAACTCACGTGTGTAAAATTTCTTGATAGAATTATATTACATTTATTTTGTTCTGCATCAATTTTTTAGGTTGACCAGAACTTAAAAGGATTTAGAAATTATGAAAAAATGCATGGAATATTATATCATAAATGCAATAGTGTACATATATATGTACTATACTAGTTAGTTTTATTAAAATGTTCTAGTAGCCATCTACTTGGGAGGATAGTTACTGTTTGTGCTGTTGGGGTGGCCTCATCACACCTGTCTATATTGACTACACAGTGTCCAGAAAATGGTGGGAATTTTTATGGGGTTATTAGTAAATAAACTGCGTTGGTGAATGTTCAGCAGACCAGAGGCTCACTCATCTGGTAGTTGTCGCTCTGGTGCTGAAATCAGGTGGTCCCACCTCTCCGTGCTGGCGGGCAATAATGGTGGTCTCTGTCACAAATACTGCACAGATACACTCGAGTAAAGTCACCAACTGAATAGACACTGCTTTGTTGACGACAGAAACTCCCAGCTCTGCAATCAAAGTATGGGCCATGTGTCAAAATCTATTCTCTACCCACGTCTGGACACAACACTGACACAACAACCACATCATACAGACAGGTCAGATCTCTCTGACCAAACAGCACAGTTACCATGGTGGTTTTACATCAGATAGATCCTCCCAGACTATTGATTCTGAAAAAATATTTATTAGTTGTTTGCCCTAAAAGAGGATAGGTAATATGTATCATTATTCTCAACACTTGATCTGTCTTGCATAATCCTTGCTGGAGTTTATGTACATTGTTGGTCCCTAGACCCTGACTAGGGCGGGGGGTCTAGAGCAAATCCCTACTTGTTTGTAAGGCTAGATTTCGATATGGCAGTATCAAATCACTCGAACATGAAACAATATTCAAAATATATAAAGAAATAATTTCAATCTTACCAGATTATGAATAAATAACACAGAATTGCTAGCAAAACTCAGCTGAGCTGCTGGCTATAGTATGGCGTCCCTAAACTTCTTTCACTTTCGTTCATATGGAAAACACCACACTTTAAAATCTGTGTCTATCACTGAACAACTATTGAAGAATGGCCCCACTTTCGCGTCTGAGCGCTAATGATATGATTGTCTGTGGCCAATCACTGCCTAGGTTATTTGAATTTCAAAATTTCTACACTAAAGTCATTTCAGTCATGCTTCAGTCAAGTATGGATGTTTATCTGTTAGTCTGTCCGTCTCTACTTGTGTTTCTAAAAAAATGTGCTTGTTTTTTTGAACCAACCTTTCTCTCCCCTCCAAAATTTTGTCGTTAAAAGTTATATTTAGACACAGCTACCGCTCAAAAACCCTCTCCTCCATACTAAGTAAATTTGAACACCTGCGTCCAAGGTCGTGTTTTTGTGTGCAAATTGCGACACTTTTTTATTCAACACAGTCTGTCGATGATGTGAACTACACTGTCTTTTGTCATTATCTTCAATATTATCTATCCGTTTGTAAAATTAAGACCATCTTAGTTCACTGCTCAGAATAGGCCATCCGGCCAGCTAATTTTTATATTCCTAACATTAATATTAAGAAAAAAATTACTTTTTAATTTTTGTAATATTCCTAACATCTGCGTTTTACCGCTCCATTCAAATCAAAAGCTTGGTATCGCAAAAGCGTCCAATAAATGACTGTGGCGTAACATATCTATGGTCCCTTCAGTCGAGTTGCTTACTTTTTATGTCAACTTGGGAAACGTGACTTTTCTCCGTTTCCCCCCCCCCCCCCCAATTGCGTCTCCTTAGCCTTTCCAGTCATATTTTTTTTCTTTTTTGATCCGCCGTTCCCCTCCTGTCTAGCAAGTCAATTATTATGGAGGATGATGACCCGCGGTCTAGGCGATCATGTACATCAGCAGCCTACGCATTATGTTTTTATCCTTAAATGTTATCTTTGGAGGGATTTTACCGTTGTATCTCTGTCAATTTCACTACACATCTCCCCACTTGAAAACATGCCTATGGCAAGTTCCAAAACCAGCGATACACATAGGTAAAATTACTCCTCACGTCCGCCACTACTCTAATTTTGATCACAGGTCCTTTTTTGTTTGCGGCCTAGGTGCTCTCTGCAGTTTTTCCAAGTTCTTAGGATCAGGGGTCATATTACCCTGATATACAGTGTGTCCCAAGAATTCCAACTCTTTGCATCCAATACAACATTTTGTTGGCCTAGCACTTAAGTTCGCCTCCCGAAGTCTATCAAACAACATCTCCAGAGCTTCAATGTGTTCTGCAAATGTCTCGGTGGCGACGAGAATATCATCCATGAAATTTGTGATACAGGGGTTATTCAGGGGATCCAACAATTTTCGCATCATCCTTGAAAACACACTCGGAGCATTTTTCAGTCCGAATGGTAGCATATTGAATTCATAATGTCCATCCGAAGTGCTAAAAGCCAAATAAGGTCTCACTTCAGGCTTCACTGGGATCTGGTAATAGCCTTTACTAAGATCCACCTTTGAAAAGTATTTTGCCTTGTTCAGTCTGGCAAATAACTGTTTTGTGTCTGGTAATGGATCCACTTGTCCTTCTGTGACAGCATTCAGTTTCCTGTAATCTATGCACAGTCTGTGTTCCCCAGACGGTTTTCTCAACAAAACGACACTAGAACTAAAAGATGATTCACTGTGCGAAATAATCCCCTCCTTCAACAAATACTCTATTTCTTCCTTCAATGCCTTCTCCTTCGCGAACGGAATAGAATAGGCTCTCATACAGATTGGGTTTGAGTCTACCAGTTTCATGTCATACTGTAGCAAATTTGTATGGCCTGGTTTATCTGTTAATACATCTGTATGTTCCTCCAGAACTTGTTGAACTCTCTCCCTCTGGTTTTTAGTCAGGTGCTTACTGACTTTTACCTGTGCTGCTGTTTCACAAGGATGTAATGGGTATTCATGTGAGGTGAGTGGTTCCTTTTGCATCTGGGTTGCAATAGCCAAGGTCAATAAGGGGGTGCTTTCCTGGAGTGGTCTGTCCAGATACTTCTTTAACAGGTTTACATGATAAACTTTTTCCTTCCCCTTTTTGTCAATTTTATAGTTTGTTCTAGACACCTTCTCTAGAACCGTATATGGACCTTGCCAACCAATTTGTAATTTATTCTGGCTTCCGGGTAGTAGAAGCAGCATCTTCTCTCCGACTGCCAGTTCCCTGTCCTTTGCCTTCCTATTAAAATATGCTGCATGTTTCTTCCTGGCTTGTTTCAAATTATCATTTGCCAGTTTCCATCCAGCTTTCAAACGAGTGGTCAGTTCGTTCACATATTGATACGATGAGGTAACAGTCTCTTCCGCCTTCTCATCTGTCCAGGTCCTTAATAACGCTTCTAATGGACCTTTTATTGGCCTCCCAAATAGCAGAGTTGCGGGAGCCATCCCGGTTGAACTATGTGGTACCTCCCGATACGCAAACAATGCGGCGGGCAGGAATTGATCCCACAGATCCGGTTTTTCGTGTGCCAGCTTTCTCAGGATAGAAATGAGAGTCCCGTTGAACCTCTCTACCTGGCCGTTCCCTTGTGGATGGTACGGACTACAATGAAAGTGTCTGGCTTGAAATAGCTTAAAAACTTCTTCCGTTAGTTTCCCCTTGAACTGAGATCCATTATCCGTCAAGATTTGATGCGGGAATCCTAATCGGGTAAATATTGTAAGTAGTGCCTCTGCTACATGTTTTGAATCAATTGATGGCAGGGCTACCGCCTCTCCCCACATAGAACAAGTGTCCACCAGAGTAAGGATGTAACTGTTCCTCCTCTTGGTCCGAGTGAGAGGTCCTACAATATCCACTGCAACCCTCTCAAAAGGTGTTCCCACTATGGGCATTTCCCCTAGAGTTGCAGGAGCAGTCCAGTGCTTTGGAGCTACCCTTTGACATTCTGGGCAGGATTTGACATATCTTTTTATATCCTCCGTTATCCCTGGCCAGAAGTAATGACAAGCTATACGCTGTCCTGTGGCGCTGATCCCCATGTGACCACTGAAGGGAATCGCATGCCCGAGTTCATCACTTTATCTCTATATGAAGTGGGAAGAACCAGCTGGTTGTGACCATTTGTTCCAGTTCCGGCCTTCCTGTATAAGAGTTTGTTCTTCATGAAATATTCCCCCTTGCTCGGAGGTGTGTGGCATTTGGGCAATTTTTTAAAACAGGGCTTGAGTGTCCTATCCTCAGCCTGCGCCTTCCTCATCTCCTCTGGATGAGCATTTATAGGTTCACCTTCTTCCTCCTTCTTCTGTGACCTGGTCTGCACTGTCGCCATGATCACAGGTTTCTCGGGATTCCCCAAGAAGACGAATCTACACCCCAATATCAGAGGGTAGATTGGTTCATCTATCACTGCTGCTCTGATTTCTCCTTCCACATAGCGAGTTTTCACCGTTATCCTTGCGATGGGAAGTGTCATGAGTGGTATGTCCTTAGTCGCCCCGTGTATTTCCACTGTTTCTGTGGTATACTGACTTGGGTCCACTAGGCTAGACTTCACAACTGAATCATAATCCAAACCTGTATCATAAAGGCACCTTATGGTGACCCCATTACAAATAACATCCTCACAAACTGGGGGGTGATAAGGTTCCTGTTGTCCTTTAGGATTAACCTTTAATCTTTGCATCCCCGACTTCATTGCAGCAATGTTTGAAGGTTTCCTTCTACAAAATTCGGTGTTATGGTTATCCTTCTTGCACCATTTACACCATCTTTTTTCCTTGGTTCAACGGTTTTCTTTCATTGAACTTTTGGTCATTGAACTGTGAGTTTCTGTCGCGATAGTCATTTCTTGGCCGATCAAAGTTTGTCCTACCTTTATTTCCCTGCTCTCTATTATCAAATTTATTAAATTGCTGTGGAGCTTTAAAATTGTCTATGTGCTTCTTCTTAGCACCACTTACCTCTGCCTGGGCTGCCTGATACCTCTCAGCAACATTTAAAATTTCCCCCAACTTCTCTGCACCTTGTTCCATGAGAAATTTTCTCATGTCTGGAGCCATGGACTCTCTCAATTGCTCAATCATGATCATTTCTTTAAGATCTTGGGTCTTCCCCAGAGCCGTCCATTTCTCCAAATAGGTTTCTAGTCTAGCAGAGAATTGGTGGTATGTCTCCCCAGACAACAGTTTAGCATTTCTAAATTTCTTACGATAAAATTCACCATTCTTCTCGTACCTTAATAACAAAGCCTGCTTTAACATGTCATAATTGTCTTGGTCTTCCCTGTTCATTTTAGCAAATACTTCATAAGAAGTACCCCTCAATCCCTGTGATAGCTTTAAACTCCACCTCTCTCTCTCTCTAACCCATATGTAGTAGCCAATAACTCAAAACGTCCTAGGTACCCCTCTATGTCATCGTCTTTCTCAACAAAATGGTCTAAATGAAACCCCATAGCTGAGTTTGAGGCTCCCAGACTGGGCGTAGCATCTGAGGCAAAAGGGCTGGCACCATTTTCAGGAGCCGGGCCTTGTAATTCCAGCTCCCTTAGTCGTAATTCGTGCTCCCTTTGCAACCTTCTATCTTCTGCTTCCCTTTCGGCCTTTTTATCTTCTGCCTCCCTTTCGGCCTTTTTATCTTCTGCCTCCCTTTGCTGTCGTTTTTCTTCTGCCTCAATCTGCAGCCTCTTAATGTCTCTATCAGCCTCTAACCTCTTCTCTTCAGCTAACCTCCTTTCTTCCCGTTCAATATATTTATCACATTCAGCCGTTACGTATTGAATTAAAATTTGACCATCCATTCCCATCTCCTTCGCGGTGAGCACAGCAGCTGATCTAAATTTTGCCAGCTCCGCCATACTTTTTAGACAATATAATAATATACAAGCTAAATCTCTAACCAGTAAATACACTAAGTACTTCTAATTACTATAGTCTAACTAATTCTAACTAACCAGTTAACTAATTAATTATTACTGGCTGTGAAGATTCACCAACTTTTATCTGCAGGGACACTTTTAATGTTAAAGGGAATTTTACAATTTATTTCCCTACTTTTATTTCTCCCACCAGGAGATCCTAATATTACTGTTGGGCTAATTATCCCTGGACAAGACCCCAATTTATGTAGTGGTGTTTGTTGGTATTGTATGATGGTGTTATACTAAATGTAAATTGTATGAGGCCAGCTGTGAAGGCTCCTGAGATAAAATGTAGTTGAGAATTGTCAGAAGGCCTTTCTTGCAACCACTACGACCTCACACTTAATTTTTTTTTTTTTTTTAATGAATGTGGCTACGTAAAGTGTCTAGGGTACTGTTATGTAGTGTGGTGTGATAGTTTATAAATACACCCACAGATATTTAAGAAGACTAATAATATTAACAAATGTTAAAATACACTGAACTAACTCACGTGTGTAAAATTTCTTGATAGAATTATATTACATTTATTTTGTTCTGCATCAATTTTTTAGGTTGACCAGAACTTAAAAGGATTTAGAAATTATGAAAAAATGCATGGAATATTATATCATAAATGCAATAGTGTACATATATATGTACTATACTAGTTAGTTTTATTAAAATGTTCTAGTAGCCATCTACTTGGGAGGATAGTTACTGTTTGTGCTGTTGGGGTGGCCTCATCACACCTGTCTATATTGACTACACAGTGTCCAGAAAATGGTGGGAATTTTTATGGGGTTATTAGTAAATAAACTGCGTTGGTGAATGTTCAGCAGACCAGAGGCTCACTCATCTGGTAGTTGTCGCTCTGGTGCTGAAATCAGGTGGTCCCACCTCTCCGTGCTGGCGGGCAATAATGGTGGTCTCTGTCACAAATACTGCACAGATACACTCGAGTAAAGTCACCAACTGAATAGACACTGCTTTGTTGACGACAGAAACTCCCAGCTCTGCAATCAAAGTATGGGCCATGTGTCAAAATCTATTCTCTACCCACGTCTGGACACAACACTGACACAACAACCACATCATACAGACAGGTCAGATCTCTCTGACCAAACAGCACAGTTACCATGGTGGTTTTACATCAGATAGATCCTCCCAGACTATTGATTCTGAAAAAAATATTTATTAGTTGTTTGCCCTAAAAGAGGATAGGTAATATGTATCATTATTCTCAACACTTGATCTGTCTTGCATAATCCTTGCTGGAGTTTATGTACATTGTTGGTCCCTAGACCCTGACTAGGGCGGGGGGTCTAGAGCAAATCCCTACTTGTTTGTAAGGCTAGATTTCGATATGGCAGTATCAAATCACTCGAACATGAAACAATATTCAAAATATATAAAGAAATAATTTCAATCTTACCAGATTATGAATAAATAACACAGAATTGCTAGCAAAACTCAGCTGAGCTGCTGGCTATAGTATGGCGTCCCTAAACTTCTTTCACTTTCGTTCATATGGAAAACACCACACTTTAAAATCTGTGTCTATCACTGAACAACTATTGAAGAATGGCCCCACTTTCGCGTCTGAGCGCTAATGATATGATTGTCTGTGGCCAATCACTGCCTAGGTTATTTGAATTTCAAAATTTCTACACTAAAGTCATTTCAGTCATGCTTCAGTCAAGTATGGATGTTTATCTGTTAGTCTGTCCGTCTCTACTTGTGTTTCTAAAAAAAATGTGCTTGTTTTTTAAACCAACCTTTCTCTCCCCTCCAAAATTTTGTCGTTAAAAGTTATATTTAGACACAGCTACCGCTCAAAAACCCTCTCCTCCATACTAAGTAAATTTGAACACCTGCGTCCAAGGTCGTGTTTTTGTGTGCAAATTGCGACACTTTTTTATTCAACACAGTCTGTCGATGATGTGAACTACACTGTCTTTTGTCATTATCTTCAATATTATCTATCCGTTTGTAAAATTAAGACCATCTTAGTTCACTGCTCAGAATAGGCCATCCGGCCAGCTAATTTTTATATTCCTAACATTAATATTAAGAAAAAATTACTTTTTAATTTTTGTAATATTCCTAACATCTGCGTTTTACCGCTCCATTCAAATCAAAAGCTTGGTATCGCAAAAGCGTCCAATAAATGACTGTGGCGTAACATATCTATGGTCCCTTCAGTCGAGTTGCTTACTTTTTATGTCAACTTGGGAAACGTGACTTTTCTCCGTTTCCCCCCCCCAATTGCGTCTCCTTAGCCTTTCCAGTCATATTTTTTTTCTTTTTTGATCCGCCGTTCCCCTCCTGTCTAGCAAGTCAATTATTATGGAGGATGATGACCCGCGGTCTAGGCGATCATGTACATCAGCAGCCTACGCATTATGTTTTTATCCTTAAATGTTATCTTTGGAGGGATTTTACCGTTGTATCTCTGTCAATTTCACTACACAGGATGAGGAATCTACCTTCTCGGATGTCAATCTTCCTCTTCCAGTGGTTCCACTACATTCCACGGAATCTTGGAAAAACGTTTCTGTTTCTCCTAATCTTTCTGGTGAGGAACATCGACAAGTGTTGTCGATGTTACAAACATTTCAGGATGTTCTCACTGACATCCCTGGACACACAAATGTCATAGAACATGACATAATTCTCACCGACAGTAATCCTATTAGGGTTAGGTCTTATCCTATCCCTATACACTTTCAGTCGCAAGTGGAAAAGGAATTGGATGAAATGATTCAATTAAATATAATTGAACCATCGACTTCACCATATTCTTCTTCCATGGTTATTGTCCGGAAGAAAGATAAGAACATACGAATTTGCGTTGATTATCGCAAATTGAATCAAGTCACAAAGTTCGATGCTGAACCGATGCCTTTACTAGAAGATCTACTTATTAGACTTTCTAATTCTAGATTCTTCACTAAACTTGACTTGTCTAAAGATTATTGGCAAGTGCCTTTAGCAGAGCATGCCAAACCTCTTACTGCTTTTTCTACACCTAGGGGTCTATTTCAATGGAATGTTATGCCTTTCGGTGTTATGAACGCCCCTGCTACTTTCGTTCGCATGATGCGTCGAATTCTTTCACATCGTTCAGATGTCATCGCATACTTAGATGATATCTGTCTCTTCAGTGATACCTGGGAAGATCACTATTTAGGTTTATATGACTTACTGTCCACTCTACGTGAGAATAGTTTGACAGCAAAACCTTCTAAAGCTTTTGTTGGTTTTGGTGAAATCTCTTTCCTGGGTCATCGTGTTGGTCATGGTCTCTTGAAGACAGAAGACCACAATACTTCCAAAATACTGAACATCTCTGTTCCTAAAACGAAGAAACATGTTAGGAGTCTCTTAGGTTTAATTCAATTTTATGGGAGATTTATTCCAAATTTATCTTCGATCATGGCACCTCTCTCAACATTGTTGAAGAAAGGTTCGCCTAATCTGGTCCGTTGGTCTGAAGAATGCCAATCTTCCCTAGACCAAATCAAGAATATATTTTCATCTCCTCCCATCCTAAGATTACCTACTCTTGATAGGACTTTTGTTCTTCGGAGTGATGCTTCATCCACTGGGATTGGAGCAGCACTGATGCAAGAATATGCAAATACTCTGCATCCTGTTATGTACATTTCTAGAAAACTAAATGCGGCAGAGAGGAACTACTCGGTTTTAGACCGTGAGTTGTTAGCGATGGTTTGGTCAATTCTCAAACTACAAAGATTCCTCCTGGGCGCACATTTCATTCTAGAGACTGATCAAAAAGCTCTTACAGCTATTCAGACTAAGAATTTGAAGAGTTCGAGATCCACTCGATATGCTATAGCTCTTCAACCTTTTCACTTCACGGTACGAGCTATCCGTGGTGCGGATAATGTGATGGCTGACATTTTGTCTAGATGCCCACATGATTCCAACTAATACTTCTGTCCAATATTTCTATATATATTACAGAGTCATAACACACCTATATTACTACAATAGATTAGCACATCTGTACTCACTTTATATGTACACATACTATCGTGCTTTGTTATCATCTTCTTCTGTTTCATTTTTTAAGATGATAGAGGAAGACTGAGTAGTTAATATAAGGGCCATAAGTTTACTAAACAGCCACAATTATTAATAATGTATTGTACCTTATGAAGCATATTAGTTGTTAATTAGCGTTATATTGCTTGTACTTTCTTAGAATGTCATTGATGAGCTGAGGACTTACCTTACTATTATCAAGCATGACGAGTTCTACATTGTCTACTTACCCTCGGAACGTCAGAGGATGTGTCCTGGATCGTCTTGTACTTTATTGTTACTATGTACTAATGTCTTTACATGTCAAATAATGTACTATTTAAATTTTCCTATCAGATTTGTACATCCATTTTTAAAGACAATATTAGATTATGCTATTTAATGATGTCTATGGTAACTTGCATACGTATATTGTGTTTACATGCTAGCGTGATGTGTGTTGGTGACACCTCCCCGATATGAATATTTTTTGAGACATATTTATTTTTCTGTTGAGGTATATTCTCACCAGACATTCTATATTTAGCCTCATGTTAGGCAATTTAATTAATTATCCGCGCATAATTCGTGCGTTTTGAGCCGCTTATCGCATGCTCTTGGATATTTAAAAAAAAAAATATGTTCCACATTTTTTTTTATCGGGAGGTGGTGGTGATATGTTGCGTGTGAAATTCTCGCAACATCATTTTGGTGTACAAGATATTTATTTTGTAATGCAAGGGGAACAATTGCTTGAAATTTATAGTCACTTTTCATTGTAAGCAGTTGTCTCCTCGCGTTGGTATCGATAGCAGTTAAGTTTGTTACGCGTTCTTGAATCGAGTCCATGTATGGACTGGCTAGGCCGCTTTTTAAAAAGCGGTTGGCAACCTGTTGGGTTATCCTTATAAGGTAATCATTCTTAAGCTGGTTCTTGGTAAAGGTCCTTGTGTCTTAAGTTTTCTGAGCGGTGGTCGATTCGCGCTGGACTGCGCATGCCCAAATCTTGGGTCTTTGTCGAACGGGTTTCCGCCCACCAGTCAGTGAGCGAAGATTTCGATAGCGAAGGGACGTCTCTGTGGAGCGTCTCTGCTAATTTATTCTGTCAGGAATGTGAGTCCTCTTATGGATATTTCGTTTATTCGAGATGATACCTCTAGTGTATTTCCACACGCCGGAAAAGCGTATTATTTCTGTGGTTATTTCCTGAAGGCAAGGTAAATTACATTTACATTAACTTTATCGATTTTTGTCCGTGAGTGACATTTGATTCGTAGCCTGTCTTTGAAAGTCGTCATCACGAGATGTTTTCTCAGCTCACATATTGCTACATTGAACCGCATCGGGTTGATGCATGTCCCAAGGACCATTACTTGCTACTTCGCTACATGAACTAGGTTTGAAACCTTTTGTTATCTAGAGGATTTTTTGAGGACATTATTTATACTTTAGAAGACGTGTCTGTCTTGCTGAAGTCAGATTAAGGAGAGTGAACTGATCTCATACATCTGGTTATCTCCTGGCTAAGATAGAAAGGGATGGAGAATTTTCCCGACTACATTACAGCCTTATAATGTATTGACATGCCTGTGAATCACCTTTATTATGATGCTGTCTACCGTCCATTGCTATACTGACATTGTTGCTGTGATAATGACTGTCTGATGTACCTACATATTCGCGTATACATTTTGTCACTGTGGCGTCCACAATAAATGATACAGAAAAACGTCACTAGCTGTTACAAGCATCATTGACTTTATACGTCGTGAGTTTAACTGACGTCCTTGTGTGGATTGCCCTGTTTTTGTATGATCATTGTTTGACTGTACATCATCTACACACTACACAAAACCAGACATGCGGATACCATCCATCATCATATGGCATCACGCATCATATATATATATATATGATGTGTGAGGAATGTGATATCCTTGTGCCTGCCGCCAGTGAGAGACAAATCACGGCCAGGATAGCACCAAAGATTCAGGTTTGTTTAAGGTGCTTGTGCTTTGGAAAATAAGAAGGCATACACGTAATTTTAGCTACTTTTCTTTAAATCAAAATCATTTTGATATTTTTTTCTCTTCTCAAATTTCTAACTATCAAAATGTGTATGTTCCATTTAACGTAGAGAACTGAAACTTTGCATACAGCCCCCTTTCTTATTACATTGTAATCTAGCAAGTTTTTGACCTGCCAATGTTACATAATAGCTAAACCAATTTAAAATAAGGTGGAAAGAACTCATTTAAAGTAAGGGTTTCAACATAAAAAGAAATCACAAGACTATCAATGTAGATTGTGTTTTGTACTTGAAGCAACGGGGGCAGGATGGTGAAGGGGGATGAGCCGATTAAACCACCAAATTCCTTCCAAACTGCTTAGACAGCGCAGGCTTTGCCATGTCCGCCGCATGGAAGATGGTCGCATCTCGAAAGATATCTTCTACGTTCAACTGACAGATAGCAAAATAGCAGTTGGGGCGACCACACCTGAGGTTCCAAGATGTGCGGAAGAGAGACATGAGGGCACATCCAGCAACTTGGGAGGAAGAAGCTGCCGATCGCACTAAGTGGCGATGTTCTTGTATGGCGCCACCTCAGATTGGGCGACTAGAAGCTCTCACGGCAAACAGAAGAGATGAGAAAATGTCGAAAGGAACACCAGGGAAAAAAACAACTGAGGGCTGTGACCTCAGGATCGCATTCCCATAGTCAGCTATGACTGAAGGGGCTATTATTATGTTCCTTCAAATAACCAGGCCAGCAAGTGTTTTGTGTTAAACATACCTATAGGAATAATCGTCTTTCTTGTGAGCTTTACATTCGGTATTTAAACGTAACAGTATATTTATTTTAAAGATGAATGTTTCTGGGCAGAAGTGACGGTGCTGAACAGCTTATATTCTGTTATGACTTAATATCACAGCCCATGTAAAGTTTAGGAACCACTTTTATTGTTGTTACCAAAAGCACAGACTCTCCCCCCCCCCCCCCCGAACAGGAAGGTCCCATACACTCTGTAGCAAAGAATGATAGTAGATGGGCAGTTATCACTAATCAGTAATCCACCATGTCGTTTGCAAATTTAGGTTTCTTTTGTGACGAATCACTGATTGAAGGCACCTGGCCATCAACCTTTTTTATGCAATATAATGTATAAAACATTTTTTTTTTTTTTTTTTTTTTTTTTTTTGTCTTATTTCTTAGTGCTTTAGTTAACAGCAGTGAAAGTGATCCATACAAATCATTTTATTGCTTTACTTGTTGTAAAACTATTGTTTGGTCTTTAAATTCTAAAGAACATTGAAATAAGGAAATCGCATCAAGATAGAGAATCGCGCAAGTTTACTTCTACTGTGTGAAAAGATCAGATGTGTGCTTCATTGTTTATCAAGCAAGCCTTTTGTAGGATAAAATTTTATTCTGTAAGTGAAGATATATGAGATTTATAGTTTTTGGGCTTAGTTCTATGAAGCAATAAATCGCATTAATTAGTATCATGTTGCAGGCTAAAATTGTCGCAGAAGGTGCCAACGGACCAGTAACTCCAGCCGCAGATAGGATTTTGTTGCACAGAAACGTTCTTGTCATTCCTGATTTGTACGTCAATGCAGGGGGCGTAACTGTGTCCTACTTTGAATGGTTGAAAAACCTAAACCATGTCAGCTACGGGCGCCTCACCTTCAAGTATGAGCGAGACGCCAACTATCATCTTCTTAACAGGTATTTGTAGTTGTTAAATTCACGTGTCAGGAAGTGTTTCTAACACTGGCGTAAATACCGCCCTGTTTAATCGAGCACGTCCCCGGTCATCGAAGTGGCCCCAAAAAGTAGTAATCAGGAGGGACCCTCCCCTATATACAAATTCTTTTAATTTCCTTTGCTCATGCGTTGAACGTTCTGTTTCTCATAACCATTTTAGGAAAATGTCCTCTTTACTTTCAAAGGGTCAGTTCTTACCTGTCTCAGTTTATAGCGGAATCCAGTGTCACTATCATGTGCCCTTTCCCTCCACTAAACAGTCTCTTAATTATTGCTCCTTCCTAAAGTTATTTCCTTACTACTGACCTTTCAGATGAAATCTTTCGCTGGTCATGAACAGGCGCTTAAAATTTGATACGTGGTATTTATGTTCTTTGCTGTGCTTGTGTGTAGCACTATTTTGTAAAAAAATTAGATTCCTGCATAGTCAAACTATGGTCATTTAATGGTCTCACACATTATAATCTGACACGTGCGTACAGATTCTCAGGACGCGCATTTCTATCACCTATCTCGTTCGTGGTGCGCACCGGTCATAATAAGTTTAAGGTAAATTTTATGTGCAGAATCATTTTTAACTTGTGATACTGGAGTGTAAATGATTTATTTGTCAACAGAGTAGCTGCATGACTTACATCGAAAAAAAAATCTTTTCGTTTTTACTTTGATAAAAAATATGCGTGTATGTACATGTACGCACATTTGTAGTCTAGAAAAATAGAAGTGTGAAGGGAACACAAATACCAAATATGAGTTTCAACAAATGTATTTATTTGAGTGGTGCTCAAAAAAAAAAAAAAGAAAGAAGATATTTGAAAGCAATGCAGCTGTGAAAAGATCGACAACAATTACGCATTTCTTAGAGCAATCTCCTAAGTGTGCAAGCCAAATCGTGATTGAGCCGGCACTTGATACTTGTGCTATGCTTGCTGATAACGTCAGTAGTGGTGCTAGCAATGTTTTTTTAGAAAAGTAACGTTGCTGCTGTTGAGAAAAATATGTTTGATAGTGATTTTCTTGCACATGCGGATGAGGCTATAAAAGTTCAAGAAGTGAGTATCAACTCGATACTAGCACAATAAAGGAGATAAAGGTCACTTTAAGGATGTTCTTACAGCACAAGAAAAAAGATTTATCATTTCAACTGGATCTTGTCGACCAGAGTGTCACATAATTTTTGGATCGCTCTCTTGTCCACTACGGCCGTATCCTGTGACAGTTGTTATACTGACTTTATTACGTGCTTTTCAGTGGTCGGCACCCTTTTCTTTCTCTGCTATGTAGCAGATATTTGAAATTGTCAAATAATTTGACACTCCTTTTTGGTGACAATTCATCATATTTGCTTGGCGCTTCACAGCTGTGCGGAGATTAACGCAGGTAAAACCCATATGAGCCTGGTCAGTTTGACTCGCCCGCAGACGGATTTTGTGTTCACAAGCGACGGATAAAGAAATTTCTTGTCTGTACGACACATTTTGGACAGACATGAATAACATAATCGTTTCCTGTCAGACTTTTGTGAACAGATTACTTTAGATAAACGTGATATGTTACATTTGTAGACATGGACAAAAGAGAGAATCGGATGTTTTAGTTCCACATATTGGAGAGGTGACCTTTTTTTGTCACGCACAGAATTTCAGGCGTATATCATTTTGAATTACTCCACCAAAATAAGCATGTTTGAAACGATTGGAGCCTTGCTTAGCATTGTAACAAACAAATGCGGGGGAATATAACCTGGCAAGTTTGCAATCTAGTTCACTGTGAGAATCGCTTGCCAAGACGACAACCAGACTGCCAGAGTTAAAATCAGAATTCTATTTATCAGACCGGACTTTGTTGGAGAATTTCGAAGGACTTAAACAGACAAGGAAAACTCAATAATTTATTAAGGAAAACCGAGATATGAGGAAACTGAACACACGGAGTCAAAGTGGGAATTATTGTTAAAGTAACGACCCCCCAAAAAACGTGTAAGAGGCCTATTCAAGTGCCTTTATTTCTCTGAGCAAACAGTATGTAAACCAAGATTGGCGTAAATTGTACATTTTACATTCTGTATTTTTCATTACTAACTTGTGAACTAATATGCATATATTGCCATGTGAACATTAATATGTGAAAATAGCTAGTGGATGTCCAAGTCATTTGAGGCTGACAACCTCAGTATATAGAATGATGATTTCATGAACCACCACTGCAAGGGCTGGTGACTGCTTTATTGCTAGTTTCTTAAAGAGAACTAAAAGCATAGGTAGTTCCAAGTTCCATATGGAGCAGGGAGGGAAAGATGAAGGAAAAGATGTACATTCTAATTATAATATTTACAATTACAAACCAGTGTAAATGTATATGTAAGCATATTCACTTTAAAATTAATGAAAGTTTTCAAGCTTTTCAGCCGGTGTAGATGTAACTGAAAACGTATTCAATCTATATTGTGACCATTTTTCGACCAGTGTAGATGTAAATGTAAACATATTCTATCTATACTACTAACCTTTTCATTTGAATGTAAAGTAAATATAAAGCTATTCAATTTAAATGTAAAGAAAGTTTTCTCACGAGGGATTAAGCTTAATTCTCATCGAGGGTAAATTCTGAGGTAGATGGGATGGTGGAATAGGAAGAAGGGGACACATAACTATGTGTCGGAAAACTCAATACTCAGAGGGTATTTGTTTCTATTCTTTTACCATACTACTTGGTGGTACCAGTTGAGTGTGCTATCTCTGGAACAAGAAGGCATGTAGTCGAAGCTAGATACCATCATCAGACGTTGCTTAAAGTCGAGGGACCAACTTTGTAGACACTCCCTGACATTTCTTGGAACATGCTGCGCCCTACAACCTTGACCAGTGAAGAGCGTGATCAGCGATCCAGTCTACCAAGAACCAAACCATCAGAAGGAGCAGAACCGTCACTGACAGCTACGTAACACATACAAGCTGGCAAGTGACCTCCTTTACAAATTTCATTACATCACAACAGTGATGATAACTTTCTGATAAATAATTATCCATGTTTTTAAAACCTTGTTAAACCTAAGTGATTATTAAATCTAGTATTTGTAAATATACAAATTTAACGTCGATTTAATCGCTTTGTGTGGATTTTTAACAATGGTATAAGCGCCGTACCGTTCAGAAAGCAATGGCAAACTACTGAATGAAAAAATTGCCTAGAAAAATCACAAACAGCCAATAAAAGCTGGAGTTGATTGCCACGTCCTGTAAAGGATAAGCAACTAACTTTTTTTTAAAGTCATTTTTAATGTACTGCATGTTAGTCTCAGTAAATTTACTAAATACACTCTACACAGAGCTTTACCAGAATAAGAAGAATTCCACTTGGGGGGCTTGAACGAGCTGAAATTAATAATTGCTTAATTCTTCATAAAAGGTGGCGGATCAGATATAAGTTAACAATTGCCCTGCACAACGCAGCATTGTTCTTGACTTCTGAAATATCTTATGAATTCTCCCTTGAGATAGAACCATCATTATTCTTCTATCTACAACTCTGTCAAAAGTAACCTTGAGCGAAGGTAGACACCTTTGAATATCCATATTAGATACTCTTGAGTTTTAGCCACTGTTGGACCATTACTACAAAGCAGGGGAGGATCTTCCGTGACACAGAGGGGCCGTTTCTCATTGAAAAGGAAACAGGTTTTCGCTTCTCTGCCTATTTGTATTCAACAAAAGATAAAGCTGCAGTAAAAATTTCACGAAGTTGGCTGTGTTATTCACTTGACTGTGCTTGCTGGTTATTTGCTGAAAAAACCCCCCATATTTTCAATCAGTTTGGGTTGCTGGGATAGGAGCCTGGGGGAGACTTAGTGACAAAATTCATGATCACGAAATTTCTGAAATTCATCATAACTGATGTGTAATATGTGAACTTTGGCGTCTCGATAAGACTGTTGACAAAGACCTCGAAGCGCAAGTACTGAGAGGAAAATCGTTTATGTGCGAGGTTTTGGACCAAATCATAAATATAACACGTACCTTAGCCACGTGTAATCTTCTATTTAGAGGGCATCGTGTAGTAGTTGGGGATGTGTCGTAAAATGTTACATCTGTATGACACCACGCTCAAATTCTTTGCTCATAAATTAACTATTGTATTTTAAAATCTATAAATAACTACAATATTTGAAATTTGTCTGAGGGGCAAAGTCCATTTACCGCTAAAAATTTAACTAGAGAATTTGAATTGTTCTACTACCACCAGTTTAAAGTTACTACCCCCAAAAAACACACTAGCCCTCCCAATATTTATTAACGGACGGAGTCAAAATTAACAACCAATCAAATTGGTATCTCGTTTTTGGTAGAGTCAAGAAAAAATTTGGTTGTAGTGGCAAAAATGCCGATTCTGTGTTTTTGACCAAAATTAAATAATTTATTTCTCAATAACTAAATAGAATTAGAATGAAAGGGATATCTTGAATTATAGCGCTGATATTGATTAATATATTAACCTAAAGATTCCCACTTAATAAAATTTTCATGACTTAGAAAAATTTAATTTACTGATATTTTAGATCGGGTTAGAACTACAATTAATTACAAAAAATTACCCAGATGAAACTGTTAAGGAATAGACAAGGGAAAAGTAAATATAACGATAGAGGTTACTTGACCGTGTAATTATCACTTTTAATATTGGAAATCGGTCCATAAATAACTGAGATATAAAATCCACAAAGATAATCAGACGAACGAAAAAACTTACGAGTGCTCAAAGTTTATAGTCCAAATATAGTAAAATTTTGACTCGCTTTTGATTGGTTAGAGGGTAGGGAAATAAAAATTAACACCTCCTTGTAAGATCAGGCCATTTGAATTTGAAAGCCATCGCAAGTTGAGAGCAGAGGGAAAGCCTTGTGACCAAGCTTTTACCGTCTGGACAAGAAAGCACTTAGAAAACCTATTTACTGCTAGTCAACTTAGTGCATGTGTTATTATTCTTTACTTGAGGTAAGATAGATGCTTTTATTTGTATATTTCCTTAGCAAGTATCAGGCTATATGTGTATGCCGATACATTTTTTTCGATACCGCTAATTGGGAGATGGTTCAGGTTACGACGACCTAGGTAGGAATGCAGTCTTTTTCGGAGTGAAATGAAAAAAAAAATGTTTTGCTATTGGAATTACAAATTTTGTGCCATAGTGCCGTGGTAATGAAATTGATATTGCCATTGGGAAGTGAAAATAAACGTGTTTGTAAGTTTGCCATCAAATTTTGCGACTGTAAGTCCAGGAGAAAATAAATTGGTAGTGGTTTCTGGAGTGACACAATGTTCAAATAACATGTGACACTATACATAGAATGTTTGAAAGAAGTCATTAACAGGTCACAAGAGATATGTGTACACCCCTGCTGATTATGTGGAAGACAAGCAATGCTAAAGGAATAGTGGCTTTAAGGCCATATGAAAAAAAGAATGAAAACACAGGACTGAGTGTAGTCAAGGAAATATAGGGTTTGGTGTATATGGTCAGCAAACATGGCTGACCCCAGGTAAGATTACCCTTGATTAGTTGTGGAATTGTTATAGACAGGCTATAAAGGGGAGGAAACTTTCCTTCTCTTTTCAGGGTTGTATTACCAGAAAAAAAAGTGTGGCAGACAACCTGGAGAAGACAGAAATTGTGGGCAGTGGAGGCTCCCAATATACTTTGAGCTACAGACCATATCTTCATCCAGAAAGCAGCACCATCTGAGTGACCATACACATAGTCTGGAGCCCATAGCATCAGACAAGCTTAATAGCTAAGTCCCTCAATACGGGCACATGACAGTTCCTCTCAATTTAAACCACCACAACAAAAAGAATTTCCTGGGGAATGATGAAGAAAACAAACCCTCAAATAACTGATTATTGTTAATATCAAGCATTGAAAATCAGACAGTGGGGTACTCATTCTAGTGACAATTTTATTTTGTTACACTTCATGGACAGAGTTCCATTTTATTTATTTAAAAACTGTAAATAAACATTTTTATGATTTTGACAACTCCTGTTCCAAAAGATTGAGGTTCGGGACAATAAATTGTATATTTATTCCCATATATATATATATATATATATACCAAAACGTTCCCACCAGTCTTACTTACTTACATTTTGTTGAATTACAGTTCTGTTTGTATTTATTCATTCCTCACCTTAAATACATACATACCCTAGACACTTGCCATCTACATAACACTACAGAGATAAAAATACACTGGGTGAGATCAGAAGAGGTAGCGGATAGGGATCCCTGAGAAATACATCATCATCTTTCTGATTCAGGGTACTTACATAGCTTGACCACACCTTGTTAACCTTTAAATTTACTACCATCAAAACCTCTTATCACAGGATGTAGGGAGTCGAAATGGTAATTTTTTATCGATTGTTGAATTGTTTTCTTATGTATGATCCTACTTTGAAACATCAGCTGTAAATTTAAGTCCTTGTGATGAGTTGTGTTGAATTTTTCGGCCAGCTCAGTCTGTCATTTACACGTTTTGATTACCTCTGTTTTGTCCACGCCTATTTTAATTTTATTTGATACTTAGACGCTTTTTCGCGCATTTATCTACGTGCCAGTGTTAGTTCTGACAGCGTTAGAGGACGCCCCACGTGTCACGTTCCTTCTTCTACATTAGCCGACAATAGGTCTCTATCTTGTCGGTCAGTTAATGGTTCCCTAGTCGTTTGAAAGCGACGAAGGAAATAGGTCCGTTTGTCGCGCAACGCTTTTTTTGTCATCCGGCTCGAGCGAGGTAACCTTTGATACCTGACCACACTGGCGAAATCACGTTGTCAAAAGAAAGACTAGGCATCTTTCATCCTGTCGCAACAGGAAACGAGGCGGACAAAAAGTATCTTTGCCAGGGGAAAGGTTTGCATGACTTCTGAAGCAAAATTTAGGTCTTTTTTGTGTATATAAGGGAGTACTTTTAAATCCATCCTTAACCAAGAGTGGCAAAAGATCCAACTCACCCAGCACACAAAACTTTTGATAGGGGTAACAAGTACATATGCCACATATCACTAAACCATAATAGATACCCGTCAGGATGGAAAACAATGGATGAAGTGGATCAACACCCAAACTTATTTAATATGATAAACGGTAGTGCTCAGTATAAAGCAAAGATCCCACTATGGGAACTAAAAGTGCCAGAAACTGACTCCCACTTATCAAAGATCATAAGCAAATCTAGTGACATAATCTCAGCAAAAAGTAAAGCACTAGAGTACACAGAACGGTATATAAATAATAGCCTAACTATATATACTTGTGGGTCAAAAGACGAAGAAGGACAATTAGGAGCAGGAATAGCAATACCAACATTAAAAATTTATAAAAGGTACAAAATAACAGGTAATACATCCATCTTTACAGCAGAATTAGTGGCAATCCTAAAAGCTTTAGAAATAGCTGCAGAAAACCCACCAAATAAAGTAACCATTCTCACAGATTCCCTTTCATCAGTACTATCTATCAGAAACAAATGAATGTAGAGGGCAGATATTAGAGAGGAAATACTACAGGTCAATACATATCTGCACACTATAGGATGCAGTGTAACACTAACATGGATACCATTGTCACGAAATGGTTTTAGGCTAGAGACCGTCTACATATAGTGACAAGACCCTAGTGGGAAGAAAGACTGAAAGGATAGATTCAGATGAAAATGACAGTGCAAATGTGAAAGTTGAGACCATTGGCTCCGAGGTTGAGAACCGAAGTTGACTCTTCCTCGCCACTCCGGACGTCTAAATTGCTATGGCCTCAACCACCTCTAACTACCCTAAGGGGATAAGGTTCAATTAAGATTCACATACACCACGATACAGACAACAGATAGCTACTGTACGTAATAGAAATGACTGATTCCAGCTATAAAGTACAAGTTTTATTTACACCTATAAACAAAACTCAAATACATGTCAAATACATAAAAATGCAGTGTAAGCACACCTGGAAAACAAATTCAGGCAAAATTACAAATGATGTATCATCCAATCACACCCTTCACCCACAAGTTTCACCTGTATGGAGAAAGAAGATAAGATTAAATGAAATAAACCACACTGCACTTGGTGGGGTCTCAGATGTCGAGCCTCCACTCCAAACTAGCTGCTCTAAATTTTAACTCTAACTCTAAGTACACAGTCAGCTGGAACGACTACGAAATGTCTACACAATCTCTGCACAGACTTCTTTTCTACACAGCCTATCCTGAAATCTCCTGAACACTGCTACACAACTAACTCGTCTAAAACTTCAGCAGCTGACCTCGGCTATGCTTTTAATTAAACTTTGTGCTCAGTTCTGTCTATCTGCTATACTTGGAACAAAACTGCATCAGTTCTGCCTATCTGCGCTGACTTCTGTAGAGAGTATGTTCACCCTATCTCTCTCCACAATTTTTGAAAATTGATGACTAAGGTTTAAACGCTGAATTCTGGAAAAACTGGAATAGGTAGCTGGTTTTGCTGCTGCCACTCTGGATTTAACTGCCCGCTCCCTCATCTAGGTTCAGGCCTTCGGCGTTATTATGGCCGGGACGAATCGAAATAATTACGACAACGCTGGCAGCATGCCAAATCTGCGTGTGTAACAGAACGAGCTCAGCGCTCAGGATTTATCCAACAAATCCTATTCCCCTCGAGAAATGTCTTCCCCTGCCTGGGAAAAAACGGGTTCTCTATACTTCGTCCGCCTCAGGCAAAAATCTCAAACCCTTCGCTGTGTGAGATTGCCAACTCTTGCTGGGGGAAAGTTATTGGAAACTTTCGCTCTACCCCTCAGAGCCGCGATACCTGCTGTTAGACAGAAAAAAAATTGCAACAGCTAAACAACATGTAAATAATACATTCGTAAAATAACTCCCTGACTCTCTTTCCGTCATGTACCTCCATACAACCGTAATCATGCCAACACAGCCCTCTCCTCTACTGTTCCCTTCTCTACCTGAGCCCCCAAAAAAACATTGGCTGACCCAGATCGTCTATTTTGCCTGACTAAGTCCGAGCAACAACAATATTTCACTGGCCCTATCTGGGCAGACGTACTGTGGCCTACTTCTTACGCTGACACTACCTGCAGCAATGTTTACCACCAATAACTAGACCTCACTCTAGAAATCATTACATTCCCGTACAGTATTATTAATCACCTCAGAATGAAATAAAATATTATTCCCTTAACAGAAATAATTTCATCTCCGTCTTCTGAATACTCAGAACCACAATACATAATAGCCGTATAACCCTTTTTACGCTAGCATCTACATGCCGTCAAAAGTTATATATAACCCCAGGTTATCAATTAAAAACCCCGTAGTTCAACCACGTGCTACTGCATAAATATTCATTAAATGATAGCACCCACGTGCTCCTCTCCCCTCACCCCTCTGAACATCGTCTCGAATAAATATTCAGTAACCAACGCACCCACGTGCTTACAAATTACATCTCTTTCACTCCCGTCCACAGATAGATGTGTAACTATATAAATAACTAGCAGCATTACACTCTCAATAAAATCACAAATATCCATGCTCCCGCCATTCTGTAAATAAATATAATTCGCAGATGCGGGTTTCAAAAATATGTCGAATAGTTTATCGATTGTAATCTTTTACTGGCCACAAGGGCTGAAATATACTTGAGGTTTTTATCATGAAGAATTTAGTCTGGCTCGGTAGGCGCAGTTATTCAATTTGTCTTAAAGTTTGTGAAAATGGGTACTCTGTCGTTCTGGATGCAAACACAATACCAAACAGGTTTTACTTTGTACACCCAAACGTCTTTAATTAAAAGAATGTTTAGTTCTTCACAGATATTTCTCATTGTCGTAAATTTATTTTGAGAGAAAGAGTCTTAGAAATAGTAGTCCGGTTTAGAGTGTAGAATGATGGTGAACAGCTCAGTGATAGAAATGTAGAGAGTAAATAGTTGCTTCACAGAGTGCTGGAGGAGAGTAAAGACAGACTTATTTACGACAAATCGTTTCTCTCAATCTACTCTTCAGGCTCTCCTGGTCAAACAATTATTTGCCAGTTTCCAGACACACACCTGCTCTCACACCGATTTGGTTCTTCAAACACACAGACGACGTGGATACAAACTATCTTAGACAAATAGGGGAAATTATGGGCTTTGGGTATTCCAAGACAGTAACAATTAATTTTATGTGGTTTATTAAAGTTAAAAAAACAATCACTACAATAATCATGTGTTTACAGCAAAAATTATCAATATTACAGAAAATGCAAATAACAAAGTAGGGAGAGGGTGAAGAAGATTGGTATCGACTAAACCCGTCCCGCTTATTAGACAAAGATAAACCCAGTCCAAAGATAGATAGTTATCAGGAACATAGGTACGTTAACCTAACAGTGAAGTTAATTACTCTGAAAGAGGTGTTTCAAAATTAGGTATGGGTGGTAGAAAGAATCCTGTTCTTCCCAATTGTTCTTCCCTTTACTAAGCAAATCAAAAGGAGGGGGTTTTAAACAGAGTTAACAAATTATCAACTATCCCACTTAAAGGAAGAATGCAGGGTATACAGAAAATTATATTACCAGGTAAGCAAGTTAACAAAATTGTTACAAAAAAAGATTAAATTTCCTGTCATTCGTACACGCGCGTGAGGATCCACACTCATATATTCACACACTTACAGATTACAGCATCAGACACTCCAATAGAATTATATAAACAGCAATTACACTCTTCACACATGAAAAGGTCTGGTACTTCCGTGTCCCGCCCCAGATGTTGCGAGGTTTGCTGATAGCAACTATTCTCACTTATCGCCGGACTTGAAGCCTAAGAGTTATTGTGTTTTATTATATAAAAAGGAGTCTATGGGATGGCACTGACACAGTTCGACACAGGGGTGAAAATGAAGTGGTCTCTTTAGTCTTCCGCTAGTGGTATAATTCCTTCAATGCGTGATGATAGTAACTGACCGGTAAGTTTATTAATCCAGTGATGAAAAACTTAAGCCGTCACAGTTCAGGAAAATATGTACTCTCTCACAGTAGGGCAGTAAATAAAGTATCGCTACTGGCACGGTTCAACTTCCAGTTTATCTTACAGATTTGTAATTTTAATATGATGATTGTTCTTTAAATAGTCTTGGGTAGGCTTTCTTTCATGTAAGTATGATAGCTAGGTCGCATTGAACCGCCACAAGATTAAATTTAAAAATGTTTCATTAATATGTCTGGAAGTTTTTAAGATGATTTCTTTATTGCTGGGATCGCAAAGGTTACGATCACTCTGTATGAAAGAAAAAGACATGTAATATACCGAAAAATCAAATAACATTCTAAAGCGCGATGAATTTCCCTTTAAGACTATATATATATATATATATATATATATATATATATATATATATATATATATATATATATATATATATATATATATATATATATATATATATATATATATAATAGCCCCTTCAGTCATAACTGACTATGGGAATGCGCCCCTGAGGTGACAGCCCTCAGCTGCTTATTTTCCTGGTGCTCCTTTCGACGTTTTCTCCTCACCTCTGCTTCTTGTGTGAGCCTCTCTTCGCCCAATCTGAGGTGGCGCCGTAAATAGCATCGCCACTTAGTGCGATCGGCAGCTTTATCCTCCCATGTTGCTGGATCCATGTCCAGTGCCCTCATATCTCTCTTGCACACATCTTTGAACCTCAGCTGTGGTCGCCCGACTGTTCTCTTGCCCTCTGCTAATTGTCCGTAGAAGATATCTTTTGGGATGCGACCATCATCCATGCGGCGAACATGGCCAAGCCAGCGAAGTCTGCGCTGTCTAAGAAGCGTATACATACTTTAAAGGCCAGCACGTGACAACACCTCGACATTTGTCACTTTATCTTTCCACGAGATGCCGAGGATGCGGCGTAGACACCGCTGTGGTGAGATGGGATGTTATAAATATTTATAGGGGACTTAGTGTACTGACTGAGATCAGCTGTGAAGGTATATATATCTAATAAGTGTAGTGTATTATATATAACCTTACTTGCTACCACATATCTATATATCTCAGTCAGAATTATTCTGGAATAGTGTGATGACTACGTTATGTGTCTAGGGTATGTGTATGATGAAGTGTAAGTCACAACAACAGACAGATAAACAATTTAATTTAATCCACTACTCTTAACAACACTGTGACACTCACATATATATAACACTCTATGAGAATATCTTAAAGAAGTCACTCGTAACTTTTCAAATAACAATATGTATTCAGTTTTGTCAATAATGTATTTGTGTCCTGATTCAAATACAAAGGAACCAGGAATCACAATCAATTTTAACTACAAGTATATGTACAGACTTTATCAATATGAATATTGTAGTGACATATATTATTAAAAATATCCTATGTGTGTCAGTTGTGTAGTGGTAATATGAGGTAATACTGGTTTTGTTTTGTTCAAGCTCTGTTGGTATTTGTCATCATGACTTCAATAGTTTGTCTTAGGGACTAGTATTGGAGATGTTCTCAGTTCCTGATATTAAGACAATTAAATTCCCCTCTGAATGTTATTTTTACAAAGTTATTTCAAGATGAGGGGACATAATGTTGAGCTCAGCTGGCCAAGTAGCTTATCTGGCGTGATGGCGGCAGGAAAGGACTCCTCTGCTCGAATTCTCCTCTGGGCTCTGGAGACACCTCACTGATAGCTAAAAAGACCAAGGAGTATGCTGTCCGACTCTGGATTCAGCAAAGCTCTGACCAGGTGCTGCTCACTACCATCAAGACCACGGTCCCTGAAATCAAGAAGGATGTACCTTCTACTTCATAACTAACTTAAACTCTCTTGTTACACTGATCACAACACAGCACAAACATTGAGTTCAGAGCATTAGGCCAACTGTCAGCTTCATTTGAAATACTTTATTCCAGTATTACCCTTCTTAATGGTTACTACGCCTCTGCAATTCCAGCATTATTTCTTTCTATTCAATCATCCAGGGGTCAGTGTACTGTTTGGCCATTCCATGCCGTTTGACTTTTCTCCGACACCCTCTGTTCAGGCTGGAGCATTACAGGCTTTACCTCACGTTTGCCACTGAACTACACATATATATACAGGCATAAATCAACAATTCACATTCAATTTTCATTAAAAGATATTGAATGGTTCAAGCTTACCACAATTCATACGAATAAACACAGATACGTTGATTAGCAATGAATTCTGGCACAAACTGGCACAAATTCCCATCTGCTTATCTTCCAGGCTTTTATTGAGCCAAATATAAGCTGGCTTCAACGCACTGATGCTTTATCAAGCTTATTTAAACAAGTGGTTTCGAACTAACGCTCCCAAGTGTGTATATCAGCGAGTCTGACCAATGAGGCCCCGTTTCGACAAGTGTTTGAAAAAAATGTTACCTTTCTACGTCTCCCTAACAACCAAGATAGTATTTATAGCCCGACCAATCGTGGTTAGTTTTTCATTTGTTGCGCTCCAATCAATTTGGAGTTTACATGGTAGGCTATTTATGTAACGTAAGGTTTTTTCAAACACGTTATAAAAAATTTTATGAGCAGAAATGATTTTGTGTTGTCAGGCATCCCCACTATTTTATTTTGGTTATAATTTATTAATTCCTGGACTATTTGCGTAACGTTTTACATATTATTTGTCAGCAAGCCCTAAGGAACCCAATTATCCAAATTTAAAAGAGCTACGTGGCTGCGTTCAAAATATGTATTTTCTACCTCCTGTTTCGAAGATGTGATGTCTGGGTACTGTTATGTTTTCAACCGTAAACCCATCTAATGTTATCTTTTCTAATAAGAGTTTTTTATGATTTATAAACCTAACTCTGGGAAAGGGTAGTGTATTTTATCACTGTCCGTCTGAAAAAAAATTAGTGCATGTAGACTTACACGCGTGATGGCAGCATTTGTGTATCGCGCGAAGCGTGTTGCATGCGTTCCTGATTTTCAGCCCTCCCTCTCTCTTTATCCTGCACCACACGCGAATATATATATATATATATTCGCGTATTTAATTATGTATTTAATAAACACTGCGCGAGTTCTAATGGTTAAACTCACATCTATAAATATAGGACTTAACTAAATTTATTAATTATAAATTCCTTCACGACTTTAAAAGTTAATTAAAGCATTTCAGCCTCTATTATCTTTTTTGGAAATAATATAGCAGATATGTCATTACATTTACAACTGGAACTATTGAGATGGTTTAATTTAATAGATTTAAATTAACACAAAATCCAGTGAAATAGAATGAATGAACTAGACCACTGATCACTTTACACAATATATATTTTACCGTTTTGCACAGAAATAGAATTCACTGCAAATATATATAAAAATCCAGGGGATAATCTAGCAGGATTTCAAATATAGCTAGAGCTTCTGTAAAGGTCTGGCCAACGAGTGATAAAGTGTATTTCTACGTGGTCTGTATATATCTAACTTTTTTTTCGTACGCCCGCTAATACTCGAGGCGAATCTCAGGTTACTTTTAATTTGACACCTTTTTAGATCTCAGGACACTTTTGGGGATCTGACCGCCAGACTAAAGAGAGATGCCGCCCCTGGTCTTCGTATCTCCGCTCGCTGCTGCGATCGGTTCTGTGTTTAACACCGAGATGCGAAATACCTGCAGGAACTTGCGTCGCTCGTTTCAGGGACCACTACTGTCTTTGATCGTGGCGCTAGTCTTTCCTGAAATCCCCCAGTCTGTGTCTTTGATCGTGGTCGCTGCTATCTGTTTGATTCTGGCGTCGCCCCCTCTGGGCCAAGTTAATGAAAATACTGCATATGATTGCTCAAGAGATGTCCATGGGCGTGATTTAATCTCTCCTTAAATCAATGCGATGACCAGAATGAACGGTAGATAAACTGTCCACATATTAATCAGCAAACGTGTGGAACGGTTGCATAGCTAATGAGTCCAGGTGAAAAAAAATCCCGTTTGACGAAAGGTTACAAAATTCGGGGGCACTGATGTTATCCAAGGGAACGCTACAAAGGTCGTACTATATCATCCAACACTTCAGGGTCATTCAGGGTCGGCTGAGTTTGTCTGTCACACTCATCATTACTTAAACGCAGGTAGAGTTGGGCCACCCCAGTTTTCACTGAATAAAGAAAAACAAACATATAAAATACTTATACATACTATTCCTCGGTTATAACTTACATTATAAACGGCAAGCGTAGAGCTTGTTTTTTATCGTCTAAATCTCCCGTGATATAAGTTATATTCATAAAATCAATCATCATGAATTAGAAATACATACGTATTTCGTCAATACTCAATGATGAATCAGTGCAACTATAAGTTAGTTTAAAATATTCTCGACTGATTATTAGCAATTTAATAAAATTCATTAAAAGCCGAATGAGTTTTAGCTAGAAATTATAATTTATTCTGCTTTCCACTGTAACATGTCGACTAGCGAATATAACAGACTTATAAATTATTTCTTCTGCACAGAAATTAACTAGTAAAATGAAATAAGCGGTTATCACTGAATCACTCAATCTACTAGATATATATATTTACCTCCACACAGAACTACAGATTAATACCACGAACTAGAATCCTTCAATATAATGGTAGTCTAGAACTCGGCAAAATGTTGCCAAGAAACTCAGAACTTTGCAATATACAAGATATTTCCTAGCACGAGTGATCTGTCTACTGCAGATTTAGGAGGACTGAATGAAGTCAAGTTTCAGCTACTGGGTAGATATATGAAACAGACAAAGGATTCCACGGTATTTCGAAAATCCGAAATAGCCTCCCCTTCTCGTCTAACACTTCACATAAACTCAGACGCCTGCCATAACCTGTCAATACGCGTCTTAACACCTCACGCCGACATGTCTTATTTCTGAGCGATGCAGATGACAGTTTCTATGCCTTACGCCAAGAAACTTAGCAGAAGAAAACTCGTCTCAGATGAAAATGTAGACAAATGTCTGTTCCTATGTCTAACCAGAACGTATATTCACAGTTATTCGTCTCGTGCAGGGACTGACATATTATGCAATAAAATGCGTTTCTAAATGAGAATAGAAACAGGCGAAAGTTTGAATGAGAAAGAAATATTTTGTCGCAAACGAACAAATGCGAAAAAAAACCAGGAAAAGGATAAAAGAGCGATAATAAAGTAGAGGACACGGGTAGAAAAGAAAAGAATATAGAAAATTTATTGATCATAAATCTCTATGCGACAGAAGGATAATGATGCTTCTATCTCAAGGGAGAAGTCAAGAACAATGCTGCATAGGGCAAAGCACTATTAACTTATATCTGATCCGTCGACTTTCGTGAAGAATTCAGCAATGGTTTTAGCCTGTTCAAGCCCTCAACTGGTGTAATCCAGTGAAATTCTTTTATAAGTATTTGCTCTATAGACGTAAATATATGTCTAGATGTATATATTAAAGAGTCTTGCTCGTAGGTTTGCTTTCATATCTATAATAACTGAATCAACCATGATTGTTTTGTTTTAAATTAACATGTAACAAATTTGATAATCAAATAGTTTTTAACAGGTTAAAATAACGATGAAATGATGATGAATTTTAGATGTATACTACTCGTCAAAAGTCAAGGGCCACCCTATTATTTTTAATACACTTTTATATAAGCGCATAGTATGATAAAATGAAGGAAGTTTTTAGTAAAAATGGGTGCAATATCTTCCTCTGACAGTCCTCTATGCATGTTAAGCATAAAAACAACTCACCGACAACCATGGTGATCACGTGTAATTTTGTTTGCTGACCATAAATTCATATTTTTAATCTGTTTTTTTCAAACTTCCGTAGAACCAAACAGGAGAAGTGATCGTGCTGATTGACATTCCACGTGCAATGGCGACTTTTCGTGAACAGAGTTCACTCTTAATTTGTTTTACAATCCGCAGACTTAGGGTAGTTTCATCACTTGCAAAAACCATGCCACCGAGAAGAAGTCTTGACACCTTACAAAGATTGATAGCTATAGCGTGAGTTGAAAGTAGTTTATCTGTCCGTGAGGTTGCTAGACGGCTTGCAGTGTCACACTCTACTATCCATAGAATTTTGGAGAGGTTTAAGGCCATAGGAAGTGTGGAGGATCGCCACCGGCCAGGTCGCCCTAGATGCACCAATAGACATGATGACCGGTACCTCTTGTTGTCAGCCCTGCGTCATCCAACAGTGACTTGTTCCACTCTAAGATGTAAGCTGAGACAAACTGTAAACGTTAATGTCAGTCAAAGCACCATTCGCAGACGTTTACGTGAATTTGGACTGGCTGCTCGACGTACTGCAGTCAGAATCCTTCTTACTCCTGCTCATCACAGAGACCGTGTTGCTTTGTATCGCGAGCACATCCGATGGACAAGGCAACAGTGGAGTCAAGTTCTCTTCACTGATGAATCTCGCATCATTGTGTCATTCAATGATGGCAGGATTAGAGTTTATAGACAACCAGGAGAGTGATTTACTGATGACACAATTTGAGACCAATTGTTCAGCCTGCTCTGGAGGCCATAGGTGGTAATGCCATCCTCCAAGATGATAACGCTCTACCCCATCGAGCTCGTGTGGTGAATGAGTTTATTCAGCAACACGGGATCATCAGGATGGCGTGGCCAGCTCATTCACCTGACCTTTCTCCGACTGAGCACCTCTGGGATGTCTTTGGTCGAAGATTGTCAACAAATCACCCCCTGCCAATGGATGTTGCACAGCTGACTGCATTTCTGCTTCAGGAATGGCAAGCATTGGTATGCATTGTGTACATCCGGCGGCGGAAGTCATTTTTCTGTTCAGCCACGCGCTTACAAACAGACAGCGATTTTGATAGAATTTCGGTTCTTGCCTTCAGGGAAGTACCCAGTTTTTATTTTATTTAGTTTTTATGTGCCCAATCTAGCCTTCTCTTTCTTTCCTTTCCTGACGAAGGCCTTGTGGCCGTAACGTAGACTATTTTCTTTGTCTTTTGTCCTCGTAAGACGAATCACCTTTTTTCGATTTTTTTTCAAACCCATCCAAGCAGTTCCTCAGGATACTCTTCGGACCCTTGTTGACTCGGTGCGTCTACGCTGTCTTGAATGCCGTGCTGCAAACGGTGGTCATACCCGATTTTGAAATGTCTATTTGTCTAATATCCATTGTGTGACTTTTGAAAAAGTGGGTGACACACTTCACAGCTTCATTGCGTTTGAATGTGTTTTTCCATTTCTTTACGTGACATGTCAATTTGGTATTCAATAAATGCCGTTTTGACTGATACTAATTACGTTAATATCAGATTTGTTTTATGGTTTCAACCAAGGTTTTTCTAAGTGGACCTTAACTTTTGACGAGTAGTATATATTAAAAAAGTGTCTTCACTGAGACAGGGGAGAGGATTTATTTAAAAATGTGTACTTTTGCTGTTTCTTTTAATAAGAACTTAGCTGATCTAAGTAAGTCCTGCAGCCGTGGTTTTGTCAATTCTTTTGTGATAATGACACGTCTTCACACAACCCGTCCAATGTAGGTGGTTGGTGTTTAATCCCCGCTCTTGACTCACACTAGTGGCGTAGAAACTTTAGTCTTGAAGCTTCGTACCATGAACTTCAGACAAAATAAAAAGAACAAATGCCTCTTCTAAGTACACTGAGTTGGAAAATTAACAGGCGCATTGTCTCGCTGCCCACCCACCAATGTTAGGATCTCTGAATAATTAGGCCTTTTGAGTATACACAGCGTAACTCAGGGATTATGATTAGAAATCACCGCTATTCTTCTGGGTATTCTAATTGGAAAATATGTGCTTGGACTGCACGAGTACAATGATTTGTGCTTGAACTAAAATTATCAATTTACATACCCCAAAATAACTTTTGGGAACAAAATCTCCTGAAATTTGTAATTCCTCTTATGACTTGTGTTTCCTGAAGTTTCCAATCTTTGTATTTAAAATTGCGGGTTCTCTTTTAAGTTATAAAGACGCCCAAATACTTCGATCTGGTCCCTTACGTTTCCAGTCTTTGTGTTTAAAATTGCGGGTTCTCTTTTAAGCTATAAAGATGCCCAAATACTTCGATCTGTCGCTCAAAATTTTGGAATCCTTTGTCCGATCCTTCTCTCTGGCTCTAGTGAATTGCCAGCTTGACGTGGCGATGCAGTTTGATTTGTGTCTCCGATTTTGCTAGATTATATTCCCATTTCTCAGTTTAAGTCCCAGATTGTATTTCCGACGAATTTGCCAAAGAAATTCAATGTCTACACCGTCTCTCACATTAAACCAATCCCATCTCTTTAGTACTCTGTGGGTCGGGGTGTTAAATCATGTCTATCCCCCGCATGTTTTAAATTTATCACTTTTAAAATTTAAACGCGAGACCTCTTTCAAAGATGTCCGTAATACTTCCGATTGCCCTGTATGCAAACTTACAAACACAATAGTGAACTCATTTTCTGTCTAAATTCCCTTCCCACCATAATCTTCTCATACGGATTATCTGTGTTATTGCTACAGAAATAGCCCAGCATAAGCGATTATCTAATTATCACCTGTGTTTTCGTGCATCCGCCAGACGGACAAATATGGATCACCGGCATCTTAGACAAACAATATGGCTTTCTTTCCGTACTCTGCCGGGTCATATTGTTATGAGGAGTGGTCGGGACCACCTTGGATCAACCGTGAACGTCTCTATCGAAGGTGACTAGAAAACTTAAGGGGCTGATCTACAGTGAAAACTAACTTTTGTTCTAATAACATTTTCAAACTTTTTATGTGCTCAATAGACACAGTGTATGTCCATGAACCAAATTCTACAGTTTATTTTGTTAAAAAACATGTGGTTACCATGGTAACCAAAAAACATCCGCCATATTGGATTTTCACCACATTTCGAGAGCTAAAAACTTATGTTTCCCATTGACCAAACTTTACCAAATTGCACACACATGTTGTGACTGACAATTAAAACAATTTGACTGGAGTTTTTTTTTGATAAGTTTAAAATTCTATTTTTAATGATTTTTTTGTAAAAATACACTATATTTGTATGAAAAACAATGAAAAAAAATATTTAAAAAAATATATCAAAGCAAATTACTAAAATATCAAAAAAAGCCCCTGTCAATTTAAAGGTATATATGTGTCCTACATACACGCCAAATTTCAGACTGATCTATTGGGTAGTTTGCAAAAAATAACATTTTTTGTTAATAAAATGTTAGTTTTGAGAAAAATGCATTTTAGTCACCGAATGACTTGTCTTGTCCAATATACTCCATTCTGGGGGGCTGAATGTGTTTATAATTGTCCAGCACTATATGCTGCACCTCCTTCAGCTTCCTGCAGCTCCTCCTTTTGCCTTTATCTTGCCTAATTTTTCTTCTTTCCTTCTACATGGTAACCAAAAAAAAAAAAACAACTGCCATATTAGGTTTTTCACCAATTTTCAAGAGCAAAAATCTTATGTTTACCATTGACCAAACTTTATCAAATTTGACACACATGTTGTGACTGACAATCAAAACAATTTGTCAGAGGCTTTTTTTGATAAGTTTAAAATTCTATTTTTAATTATTTTTTTTTTAAAAATACACTATATTTGTATAAAAAAACAATGAAAAAATATATAAAAAAAATATATCAAAGCAAATTACCAAAATATCAAAAAAGCATGTGACAATTTAAAGGTATATATGTGTACTATATGCATGCCAAATTTAGATTGATCTATTAGATAGTTTGTCAGTAATAAAATTTTTGGTTAATAAAATGTTAGTTTTAAGAAAAAGCATTTTACTCACCGAGTGCCGTGTCTTGTCCAATATACTCCATTCTGGGGGGCTGAATATTTTTAAAATCCTCCAGGACTATATGCTGCACCTCCTTCAGCTTCAAGCAGCTCCACCTCTCGCCTTTGTCTTGCCTCTTGCCTAATTTTTCTTATTTTTACAAGTTTGTCAGCCTCATGTTTTTGGCTGTTGGCCAGACGTTTCCTCAGTCGCACCTGTCCAAGGCGTATTGAGTTTGTTCCAGATGCTTGACCACACAGCCATTTTATTTCTGCACTGGCTGATGGACCAAAGTTGAACTCTCCAACGGCCCCAAAAACACTGAATTTGGTATTTTTTAATGACACAAATTTCCGCTTGCTGCAACGACTCTATATAACATTGTGTAGGCTTTCATTTGCATTTTGTGTTGCACATAGCTGACACCGCTTCAGCAAATTCTGATCAGTAAGACGCTCATAAATAGGGGCTAAGTGCTTATGGAGCAGGTTGTAGTCTAGCGGAGTGTGAACCTTGGTCTCGTGTGGTCCAGCAGCTTCTCCTTTGGCAATGGAAGCCTGATAGAAACACCAGGAGTCTTTGCCTGGCGGACACAAATTATGTTGGGGTTTGTCGTTTGTCGAATACCCATGGTAGAGAGAAGCCATGATGGCTTGTTTCATCTCTGGGGCTGTACTATGCTTGCGGATGGCCCTGGTGTAGTAAATACACATTTTTCGTATTGCATTTTGGGTTAGACGACCACGGCCATTTCCCCCAAGGGTGACTTTTTGTTTCCTGCAGTCAGTAATCAGTGTCCTCAGTGCAGTGCCTAATCGCTTTGCAACATGGTTGACGCACTCTTCTTTGGTTATGTCAACTTCTTTTCCATACGGTTTGATGTCGCAGAGTCTGTTGTAGGCCTTGGAATCGCCATCTGATAGCAAAACAGTAGCGTAGTGTGTGATTTGCCACTGAACGAAGAAAGAGAACTTCACAGGCTTTTACCTCCATCATTCCGGCTGACCCTTCGTAATTACGGCAGCAGTCCTTCTGATGCTCTGCTTTCCATTTTTCAAATTTGTCAGGCTGATTTTTCAGTTGCCACTGTCCAGTATTCTCACAGATGTTACAGAAGGAAGACATAACATGCGAATCGATGACCATGCCAGTCAAGATGTCGATAACACTGCCAACACCTATAAGTGACTTATGACCTCTAGTTAGCCATGTTGCATCAAAGCTGACAGCGATGTCAATGACTTCTTTATTATTAATGGTACGATGCTGACTCTTAGCGTGTTCAGCTCGGACGATGCTGACGGAACGTTGAAATACTGTAGAGTGCATGGTATCCAAATGATCAAAAATTTGATCTGCATATTTATGAAATGTTTTCTGGTGCAGGCCAGGGAGGTCTATTTTCTCACAGAAGAGATTGAATGTATATGGGCCCATTCCAGACATGAGGGCACAAAGAACAGCAGATTTGTTGATTGCATGTCCACGAGGGCCGCGGCCTTCTGGTTCCCTCTCGGATGTGTACGTTCTAGAAATTGCTTTTTCACATGTGTGACACACAACTTCCAGGAAGAGAGAGAAACCCTTAGACTTGGTGTTGTCAGTTCTTGTTTGCAATGTGCTTTGCTAACACAAATTGCAACATACATTTTTAAGAAGGTTGTTGAAGAAAGAAATGTCCACAATGGTTTTATACGTAGGTTTAGGCTGAGCGCAGACAGTATTATGAGATGCAACATTCTTGCTCGTGCTCAAGTTAATTTTTATATCAGATCGACTTGGGCCAGGCACTACTGGATCTGCAATGTGAACCATGGGCCTATCGGATACTGGGATGCAGAAATTCCACGTTGTTTGTGTAGGCCTATCATTCACCGCTGATTCTGTATTACCTTCTGTGGTAACACTGCTAGAAATTACACACTGTCGACGCGACTTGGCAGCAGATATTTGCTTTGATCTCTTACCTATTCTTCCCATTTTGAAGTAAAAGAACACAATGCACTGAAATTTAAACAAGAGAAAAATATTTCACGAAAGCGAACAATTGTTTTTTGTGTACAGGCGGAAATGGCTGTTGTTACTTCCTCATTTGCGCACGCAGCCAAAATGTTGTTATGACCAATCAAAACAGATGTTTACTCTTGCGTCTTGAATGGGTCGGTAATGAGGGCATGGGGTCACCACGTGACCACTCCTTATAAGGAGGTTAGCCTAAAATTACTGAAATTTTCAAACAAACAGAGCTATGAGAAAAAATAGTTTCGAATTTGCGATATTACGGCAGACAACAAAATTCCCTGTGTATCGATACCAAATAGTCCACGATTTGGTTAGCGTAACTAAGGTATAATTGAGCGACAAATCGTGCATTTTCGGCACAAATTTGCAAATCATAGCTGGGGGTGGGTACAGAAAATATGCTTTTTGATACATCAAATGCATTTTTTATGTTATAAAACCTTGCTCAATCGATTCCTCGATGATTATTTAATAAAATAAGGTCAAAAGTAAAAAATCGATATTTTGTACGTAAAATCCAGTTTTGGGACGAATCTATGCCTTCCACCCCAATAAAAGTATTATCCACTGACCTGTTTAATTAGCTTTGCCGATGAGGGAGAGAGAGAAGGGAGCAAAAGTACATGCACAAAACGTTTTTGACAGATGTCAGCTACGTTCTCGTGAATTTTGTCGGTGGTTACTCGCATATTGGCTTTTGCCTCGACCATCGCATATCTGGATCTAATCGACAGCAGTCCGAGCATGTATCTCACTGTCACATTGCGGGTATCACGCGTATAGACCAAAACTAGTCGCATCCTTTCATTTTGAATGAGTTCCATTCGTTCACATTGTGACACTGACAGCGTGAGTATTCCCAGGCCATACTCGATTACTGAAATCACGAGCTAATGATACAGGAGAAACCGTAGTCTCTGTTCCAACCGCGCAGCAGCCATTGTTTTAAAGGCTACCAGTCCTCGCTTGCATTTCTGTATGACCAGTTCGACGTGATACTTGAACGATAGCCCACGATAAACATTTACTTATTTTTGAACCAATGCTAGAGTGATTTTATCCATACATTAATAAGTGAAGTGGTTCATTTGCTAAGCAATTTACACGAAGGGTGTAGGTATTCAAAGAAGTAACAATCTCATAAAGTTATTTTAGAGTAAGTCACAACCACGTAATACGGTTGAGCATATCAGATCTTTGTGTAAAGTGAGGGAGGCGTTTTTTTTTTGTTAACGGTAGCTAGCATAGAAAGAAAACCCTCTTCCCAAGACCGTGTAAAGTGTATTTTTTTCGTCAATGTAATGGTTGGTAAATGCTTGGAGGGACCGGACCTTATTTCTTCTCTACATATATAAAAAGTAACGTCTGTCTGTCTGTCTGTCTGTTACCTTATAGCTCGGAAACGGCTGAGATTTTAATGCTGGTTTCTCCAGAGTATTTGACATTTCTCTGGGAAGGTTTTAAGCTATATATTATCACCGTGTGACATCAGGAAAGTGAACAATGAAGAAATATGTTGCACACGTTGGAAAAAAAATCGTGCGTGCTGCACATTAAATTTTATACGGAGGCTAAACTTTAAGAGATATACCGAATCAATGTATGAGAGACTTTTAGGGTTTAATAGTTGTACAAAAAAATCTGCGGTGGCATATATCTCAGATCAATAGATAACTCACAATAAGTATTTTAATGTTTTCATTTTCGGCGACATTTATAATGTTCAGTTTGCTGTTGAAATATTCAGCAGTGAAAACAAGGAGCACCAGTTAAAGGACACCCAGGTGTAAAAAAATGTGACTCTTTGGGACGTGTCTATGCCTTCCACTCCAATAACGCTGAATGATATTATTTGCGGTTGTTACTCCACGTTGTTAAAGGCCCTACTTCTGTTGAAAACTTAAAAACAGTTCAACGTATGCGATATCCTACATTTCAGACAGCATACCTGGAAGAGGGGCATATCCAGAGAGTATCAGAATATCTCGAAGACGGCCGGATATAGTGCTGCATTCTTCATCATCGCAACAGGTTATAATGATTGAACTGACCATGCCATTTGAATCCAGATTGGACGAGCAACATTCGTTCAAAGCGGCAACGTATGGTGATCTGGCTGCGGATCTGAGACACGATGGGTTCAATGGCTGTTGAGGTGGGTGCAAGAGGGCTCGTGGTTGCGTCAGTGTATGATTTATTGAAACTGTTGGGTCTGAGAGGACAGTCGAGAACAAGGGTACTGAAAAAGCTTAGTGAAACTGCAGAAAGGGCATTATGCTGGTTGTGGAACAACCGCAACGGGCTACGGAACTCGGGACAGTAAAATCTAGCCTCACCTGCGGTATAGGAAACACTCTGAAATTTTTCCACGTCCGCAATACATCGAGTTTTTCATTGTATTGGTGAAAGGACGGCGACGTTGCAAGAAACAGGCGGTTTATTATATGGGGCGTCAGGCGAAGTTAGATTCCAGAGACCGGCTCGCAAAGAATTCATGCCTCGTCGGCTTCACGCAGGCGTGTCAGTGGTGTGCTGCGGAACGACCACAATAATTTGTCTTTGCTTTGTTACTTTCACAATTGCCTCCTGCTGGCGGAATTATGGATTTTAAATGCTGCATCCAAGGTGGAATTGGTTCATTTGCTACACAAACAACAGGAGGCTGAGACACTTGGGAGTCATGACCCAGGTTGGCCCGCCCCCCTTAGAGTGTAAAGGAGAATAATGTGCCGAAACACTTGTTCGACGAGGGGACTTTCTCTGATGATCAGATTGCCTCCTGTTGTATCGCTCTGTATAGAGTTTCCTATCATCTTAGGTTTTAGGATGGGTACTATCATAGCTACTTTTCATGCATTTGGTATCTTTCCTAAGCTCTAAGTAGCTATGATAGTACCCATCCTAACACCTAATAAGGAAGCCCATGATGTAAGTTCATATAGGCATATCTCCTTAACATCTCAACTTGACAAAATACTGGAAACTGTTGTTAACAAAAGAGTTAAATTCTGCATGGAAAAAAATCAGCTATATAGCACACCCCAGTCAGGATTTAGAGCAGACAGAAACACAGTAGACCAACTTGTAAGATTAGAACACGAAGTCAAGCTAAGGTTCAAGAGGAAAGAGAAAACAGTGGCAGTCTTTTTTTGGATGTCGCTAGAGCATATGATGAATGCTGGAGAGATGGAGCTCTTTACAAGATTAAAAATATTGGCATTACGGGTAAAACCTATAAGTATCTAGAACACTTTTTACAGGACAGGTATTTCGCTGTACATGTGAACACCGATAAGTCAGAAATTTGTGAACAACAGAATGGGGTTCCTCAGGGATCAGTGATTTAACCTTCAATTTTCACAATAGTTGTAAATGATTTAGCAGATGAATTTAACGACATTAAGAATGCATTATCACAATTTGCAGATGACTGTGCCATTTGGCGGTCTGGGAAAAACCTAAACCTTGTTTCCAAAAAATTTCAAAAACAAATAGACAAAGTTTCAGAATGGATGAAAAGTTGGGGCTTCCAAATTAATGTAAACAAAACAGTTGGTATGATAATCAGCAAAGGTAATTTTTAAAAAAAAATCAATATAACCATTAAAGGACAGAAAATAGGTACCTCCTCAACAACTAGATTCCTGGGCATAACTTTAGACAAACAACTAAATTGGAATAAACATATAGACATTTTAGTAGAAAGCTGTTGGGTACTCCTAAATATGCTAAGGATAGTAAAAGGTAATGGATGGGGGCCAGCAACAAAATAATGCGTATGTCTTTCATCAGGGGACAACTAGACTATGCTAGCATAGTCTATGACTCAGCTTCAGCTTCTAACAAAGCAAAACTAGACATAATTCAAAATGCAGCCATGAGAACCATTACAGGCGCATTTAAATCAACATCAGTAGAAGCACTAGAATTAGCTCTTGGCATACCGCCCCTTGATCTAAGACGGAAAGAACTAAGATTAAATTATTGGAGCAAAGTAGCACAAGAAGTAATCCACCCAGCACATAAAGCATTTGTCAAAAACCAACCAAGTGAATGGGACGCCCCCTTGAATACTGATAAGATATCCAACAGGGTGGAGAACTATAGAAGATCAAATACAGTTCAAAGAACTGTCAAACACAATTAATAATAGTAATAAATATAGTAGCACAATACCACACTGGGAACTAAGAATACCAATCATAGACTACACACTCACTAAACAGATTAAACAAAACATAGAAGATAAGGAAGCCAAAATGATAACAAGAAAGTTTATAAATCAACTAACAAAACAAAGCACTGATGGATCCAAGGGTGATAGTGGGCAACTAGGTGCAGGAGTAGTAATACCACAGTGGGGAATAAAGAAGAGCTACAGTGTAACTGAAGGGGCTTCGATTTTTACCGCAGAGATGGTAGCAATTCTTAAAAGTTTAGAAATAATCGAAGATAATCCTCCAGACGCAATTACGGTATTTACAGACTCACTATCATCACTACAAGCACTAGAACACCCAGGTATATGCAGCCGGCTAGACATAAAGGAAGAAATACTTGCAATTAGTACATCACTAGGAAACAGTGGATGCAGTGTGAGGTTAGTGTGGGTTCCAGCACACATAGGTATAGCTGGTAACGAGTTGGCAGACCAGACTGCCAAATATGGAAGACTAAGTAAAAACAATATAAGAGCAGGACTTCGAAAATCAGAGATTAAGAGCCAGGTGAAGCTAACCATAAACGAGGAATGGAAGACAACATGGAAGGACAGTAGTAAAGGCAGACATGCATTCAAACGTCTGAAAGAACCAACACGGACGAGCCAGGTCAAAGAAGAACTAAAGGTACCTTCGAACAAAAAGCTGTGGCGTCTCCGTTTCAGTGCAGCGTACTTTTTGATAGAGGAACCACACTGCCAGGAATGTCAGGAAGAAAATTACATAGACCACTACATGATCCACTGTAAAAAGTACGAGCAACAGATGCTAGAAATAAAAACAAACTTTAGAAATCACAATATGGACATGACAAGTGATACGGTTTTAAGTATAGATGCCCCAGGGGAAGCGCAATCAATACTTAAACGATATATACATAAAACAAAGGAAAACATATAAGGTTAATAACAGTGACAATATTAGTAATAATAATAACAATAATAATACTTCAGAAAAGAAATTCAACCAAATAGAAACTAATCAACAAAAACTAACAAACCATTAAAGAAAAACAAAATTATTGACTACTCATAGTGCAAGGAAAGACAAAGAAGTAACAAACAAACAAAAAACAAGACTTGAAAAGAAGAAATACTAATATAAATTAAAACCATCAACTGCAAAAGACAATACTTATCTAAATACAAAACTAAAAATAAAATTACATTAAATACCCTAATTATAACCAAATCTTGGGTTGAACAGGGTAGACCAAGATTGGGGAAGAGCAGAGGCAATAATGGTCAGATGTTAAGTGCCCTCTCATCTTCATCATCACCTTTAAAAAAAAAAACACACACACACAAAAACAGATGGAGTGTAGCAAAACTATGACCAGCAGAGACAAAACATTAAGACATACTGTAGTAACCACGGGGTAGAAATGAATGTAAAAAATCTCATAGGCACTAAGACTCCATCAGAAATACAAAAGTTAATAAAACACTTTATTACATAAATAAAAGCTAACATATAAAAAAAAATAATAAATAAGGATGCGAGCCAGTAGTCTACACTGGCGAAAGACACCCCCGCCCCCCCCCCCCCCCCCCCATATATATATAAATACGGATTGACCAAATAACCCTCCAGTGAAAACTAAAAACGTACCAGTTTAGACAATATCATATTTTGGTTTAGACAATATCATATTTTGGATAATAAAACCACATTGAACTATAACTACAAAAGTAAAAATACCTACTAGAGATAATATAGTATAAAATAAATACAAACAAAAGCATATTACAATAAATGAAACACGTCCTGGTATAACCAACCGCTCTATGTATATGGTAGATGGTTGAAAGGGCCGTGGTACAAAGAAAAGTAGCAAACACCTTAATTAAAAAATATTTAAAAAAAAAACAGATGGAGTGGACGGTAAAAACACTCCAGTGGCGGGTGACTTGAGTAACCTATGCACTAAACTCAGTGGACGGAATTTCTTGGAAGAGAGTGAAATCAAGCAGTGTGCTTGGATCCTTCATTACTGTTCAAGATATTCGGCATAAGGAATCAAGCGGTAACGAAGACGAGTTCGGAGAGCCTTGTGGTTTTTGTACTAGTCTTAATACCCCCGCCTCTGTAGTAGGCTACAAATGTAATACACCTATAATACAGACGTAGCTACTTTCAAATATAAGGCGCAGAGTGAACAGAACTGCGATCGCATATAACAGCCAACCCAAACCATAACACAGTCGAACGTTAGTTTTACAAGCTACAGCACTCAGCCTGGGGAAGGTGAATTACTACACCCGCCAAGCACACCGTAAGTTGCCGGAGGCATACGATACGGCCACTGGAAGCTAGAAGCTAAAAGGGTGACTCAAAACCCACATAAAATCACACGAAACTTGACAGATAGTGCAAGATACATACATACGTACCAACGCACCGATGTACATACGTCCTATAAGGAAAAGTAGCTATCTGTGGCAACGGAACAACCAACCCGTCAAGCCCATCTATGACTACTTAAAGTCATCGTTCACAATAACGGTCTACTTGGAGAGGTAACCAACGATACAGCGAGGTCTGGTGGTGTTACATTGAACTCCCGGTAGTGCACAAGCATTCGTGAAAGGAAAAGGTGTTTATGAGTAAAGAAGAACAGTTCAGTGCAGCACGACATATTTCTTTGGTTATTATGATCAGGGGTACGCAGGAAACATAAAGAAAGCAGAATATAGTTCAGACATAACTTTAGTAAACAAGGACTATAGAACATAATTGGATCCTTTGAAATCGGCCTTCCACATCCAGTTCACAGATTAGTTAAATAGTTTTTTTTTAGATTGCATTTACAGTCATCGTTGAATTAACCCAGCAGTTTAGAATTAGATTCATTTCTTGTTGGCGTGTACACCATATGTTTTCATTCAGGTTTTGAACCTGGTTAAATGTATATATATATATATATATATATATATATATATATATATATATATATATATATATATATATATATATATATATATATATATATATATATATATATATATATATATATATATATATATCAACAGCTTTATCTCCATATAACTGTGCCCAAGCTCGCGCCCTGGAGAGGACACTCCAGCTTCACCCTATAGATGTCGGCAAAACACGGGAAGTAGCAGTTACCGATCATAAGCATTTTGCTCAATTGGGTAGGGCAAGGTGCCAGGGGCTACTTTTGACAGTGGGAGAGGTTCTAGGATCTCACTGGACAGCTACCGCCCACTTCAAGCTGTGCAGCCCCCAGTCAATTAGGTGTTGTCACGCCACTGTCTGCTTTCCCCATTGGGTGCATGGGGATTAGGGTCAAACCCGAACTGTGAACAGAAAATTTTGCACCAAGCAATTATCATAATAGAAATAAGCAAACTCTCAGATTGGGATGCTGGAACGTCCGAACTATGTTGACTGGACTATCTGAAAACCTACAGGATATCAACGATGTCAGGAAGACAGCTGTAATTAATGACGAGCTTAAACGACTTCATGTGGATATAGCTGCACTTCAGGAAACGCGCCGGGCAGGTTCTGGAATGGTGAGCGAGAAGAACTACACATTTTATTGGCAAAGGAAAGATCTTAATAAAACTAGAGAACACGGAGTAGGTTTTGCGGTTAAAAAATCGCTTAACTAAAATGGTTGAACCAGGTGAGAATGGATCAGAGCACCTGTTAACGCTTCGCCTGCAAACTAGCGCGGATCCCATCTCTCTTGTCAGTGTGTATGCTCCAACTCTGTACTCTGCCTCAGAAGCAAAAGACGAGTTCTACGAGAATCAAGCAGCAGTCATCAAAAGCATACCTAGGCAAGAACAGCTTGTTCTCCTTGGTGACTTTAACGCTAGAGTGGGTGCCGATAATGTTTCATGGCCTTCATGTCTGGACAGGTTTGGTATGGGCAAGATGAATGAAAATGGACAACGGCTCTTGGAGTCGTGTGTCCATCATGACCTCTGCGTGACCAACACCTACTTTCAGACAAAGCCCCCGCATAAGGTGTCATGGAGACACCCACGATCTTGTGCTTGCACTGGCACCAACTGGATCTGATTCTCCTCAGAAGGCCACTTCTCAGGTTTGTGCTCTCCAAGCGCTCGTACCATAGTGTAGACTGTGATACAGATCACTCCTCGGTTTGCTGCAAAATCAGAGCCCAACCAAGAAAACTCCACCGTGTCAGACATGAAGGGAAATCACGCATTGATACCAGCAAGATGTCAGACCCTGTCATGATCGCTCAATTTTCCGCGACCTTCAAGAAAGTGCTCAGTAGCCCTCAGCATGGTGATACTGTTACAGAGAACTGGGACCACATGAGGAACACCATTCAAAGTACTGAACTTGCCACCTTTGGTAAGAAAACAGTGAAGTCAAATGACTGGTTTGATGCTTCATCAGATGTGTTGACACCTGTCATGGAAGCTAAGCTCAGTGCTGCGATTGAATACAAACGTTCACCGAGTCCTTGAACCCTACAGATCCTGAAGGCTACAAGAAGCAAAGTTCAACAAACTGCTCGACGCTGTGCAAATGATTACTGGCTCCAGCTCTGTGAGAGCATCCAGACCGCAGCGAAAACAGGCAACATTAGACAAATGTATGACGGTATAAAGAAAGCCCTCGGTCCCCAGAAAAGTAAGACGGCACCGCTAAAAACTATCAGCAGAGAGAAGCTAACCGATAAGGGTGAGCAGATGGAGAGGTGGGTCGAGCACTACTCTGAGCTTTACGCTACAGAAAATACCGTCACGCCTGCAGCCCTTGATGCTGTCAAATGTCTGCCAACTATGGAGGAGCTGGATGCTGAACCAACATTAGCGGAACTCAGCAAGGCCTCTGGCAAAGCACCAGGCAGTGATGGGATTCCTCCCGATTTAATCAAATGCTGTACGAGCACGCTATTACATCCACTGCATAGGGTGCTGTGCCAGTGCTGGGAAGAGACAACTATTCATCAAGACATGCGGGATGCCACGATTGTAACACTGTATACAAATAAAGGAGACAGAAGTGATTGCAATAATTACAGAAGCATCTCTCTTCTTAGTATTGTTGTAAGGTTTTTGTGCTGGTAGATTGTAAAGGAGGTAACTTGGCAGCTTTCATGTTTTACTTAGCTGTCAGTGACGGTTCTTGCTCCTTCTGATGTTTTGGTTCTTGGTAGACTGGATCGCTGATCACGCTCATCACTGGTCAAGGTTGTAGGGCGCACCACGTTCCCACAAGTGTCATGAAGCGTCTACGAAGTTGATCCCGCGTCTTAAAGACCCGTATGATGATAGTGTCTAGCTTCGACTTCAGGCCACTTATACCCTCCTGGTTCCAGTGATAGTACCCTCAACTGGTACCATCAACTTGTATGGTAAAAGAATAGAAACAAATACCCTCTTGACTATTGAGTCAAGACACTTACTTACGTTTCCCGTTCTTCCTATTCCACCATCCCATCTATCTCAGACTTTACCCTCGATGAGAATTAAGCTTAATCCCTTCGAGAGAAAACTTTCTTTACATTTAAATTGAACAGCTTTATATTTACTTTAAATTTAAATGAAAAGATTAATAGCATAGATAGAATATGTTTACATTTACATCTACACTGGTTGAAAAGCTTGAAAACTTTCATTAGTTTTTAAAGTGAATATGTTTACATAGATATTTACACTGGATTGAAAATGTAAATATTATAATTATACTGTACATCATTTCTTTCGTCTCCCCCCTGCTCCATATGGAACTTGGGACTACCTATGCTTTTAGTTTTCTGTAAGAAACTCGCGATAAGCAGTCACCAGCCCTTGCAGTGGTGATTCATGAAATCATCATTCTATCTGACGAGGTTGCCAGAATCAATTGACTTAGACTTCCACTAGCAATTTTCACATATTAATATTCACATGGCAATACATACAAATTAGTTCAAAGGTTAGTAATGAAAAAATATAGAATGTAAAATGCAACACATACGCCAATCTTGGCTCACAGACTGTTTGCTCAGAGAAATAGTTTAAGGCACTTGCAGATGCCTTTTACACGTATTCTTGGGGGGTCGTTACTTTAACAATAAGTTCCCACTTTGACTCCATGTTTTCAGTTTCCTCAGATCCCGGTTTTCCGTTAAAATAGAGTTCTTCTGTGTTGTAAGTCCTCGAGACGCTCAAAGAAGGGTCAGGTCTGATAAATGAAGCTGATTATAGTCTTAACTATGGCAGTCTGGTTGTCTTCCCTGCACGAGGTGAAATTTCTCAGTGTTCTAAACTAGCTAAAGTGCCAAGCCATATTGCACTTCGCCTCCCTCGCAGTACTTTGTTACGATTTAGGCAATGAACCAATCAGGAATGTGATTCTTCCTATATTTCGAATGCCCGGCAATCGTTTCAAACACTGCATGTATTGGTGGGGTAGTTCAAAATTATTCCGACATGGAAATTTCTAAGCTCTCAAAAGTCATGTCTTCCAAATATGGAAGTGACAAGTCCGTACACACTCTCGGCAATGTGATTCAGATGGAACATCTTACTTTCGTCTAAAGCAATGTCTTTGAAACAGGTGGACAGGAAATGATGATTTCATTCATGTCTGTCCAAATTGTATCGCACAGACAAGTAATCTCTCTATCCGTCGCTTGCGCAAACAAAATTTGTCTTTTTACTATCTTGGTAAGTGCGACACGTTCGCCTTATCAATGATTAACCAAAGTCACTGGTGCGATTTTAGTGTTAATCTGTAGTCTGATGACGGCCACACCCGAGCTTAACCAACATAAATGTCGGTTAATATTATCTCATCCGTTCCTTTCCCAGCAAGGAGGAACGGGTAACCAAACAGACATGACGACTTATCACTGAGAGGAATATAAGAATGTTTGAAAATACATAATATCTGCTTGATAGCAGAGAAAGAAACGGTATCGACCTGGAAATAGCAGGTAATCAGTATACACACAAAAAAATAATGTAACTGAGTACTGCCTGTGGTAAAGTGGGATGCTATAAATATTTATAGGGGACTTAATGTACTGACTGAGATCAGCCGTGAATGTATCTGTATCTAATAAGTGTGGTGTGTTACAGATGACCTTACTTTGCTACCACATTTAGACCTCAGTCAGACTTATTCTGGAATATTGTGATGACTACGTTGAATGTCTAGGGTTATGATAGTGATGAAGTGTATGTTTACAACAACCAACAGACAGATAAACAATTTAATTTAATCCACAATACTTTACAACACTGTGACACCCACATACATAGAACACTCTATAAGACTATCTTAATAAGTCAAGTGTTAACTTTTAAAATATGTATTAATTCCTTTCAATAATAGATATCCTGATTCAACTACAAAGTGAACCAGGAATCACAATCAAATGTAATCACAAGTTTTATGTACACAATTTATAGATAGGATCTTTGTATTGACATATATTATTATTACAATATGTGTGTAAGTTGTGATGTAGTACTATGAAGTAATACTGGCTTTTCAAGCTAGGTTGTTGTTTGTCATCATGACTTCATGTGTTTGTTTCTGGTGGAAATAGTATTGGAAAGGTTCACAGTTTCTTTTATTTGAAACAAATAATTGTCCCTCTTGATTTAATGTACAGTCAATTTTAGAGGGGGGTATACACAAGATTGAGCTGCTCTGGCCAACGAAATCTTAACTTCTGTGTGGGCGGCAGGATAACTGACTCCTCTGCTCGCTTGCTTCACCGTTTTCTTGAGAAACAACACTGGTCGATATCTTGACCAAGGAGTATGCTACCAGCCTCTGGATTCAGCAAAACTCAGACCAGGTGCTGCTTTAATACTTCAGTACCACGGTCCCTGAAACAAGAAGGTTGTACCTCCTACTTCAGAACTAATTTATAATCTATTTCCACACTGAAGCACAATACATAACAAACACCGAGTTCAGCGCTGTGGGCCAACTGCTAGCTTCTCACGTAACAATATACACCAGTATGCATCTCCCTAATGGTTACAACGCCTATGCAATTCCAGCATTATTTCCTTCTATTCAATAAGATAGGTGTCATAGTACTATTTGGCAATCCCATGCAGTTATACTCCTCTCCGACAAGTTTTGTTCGTGGTGGAGCAATATCTAGGCTTTGCCTCATGTTTGTTACTGAACCACACACATACAGACATAAATTTATCAATTCACATTCAATTTTCATCTAAAAGATATCAAATATGTCTAGCTTACCACAATTCAAGGAAATATTAAACAAGTACGTTGACTGGCGATGAGTTATGGCACAATTCCGATCTGCCTCTGTCCCAGGCTTTTATTAGAAAAATATGAGCTGGTTCTCAACGCACTTGCTTCTACAAAGTTTATTTTCAAAAAGTGGCACTGAACAGACGCCCCTAATTGACTATATTAAATGGTCTAGCCAATGAGACCATGTTTACAAAAGCCTTTGAAAAAATGTACCCTTCCTACCGTTTCCATTAACAACCAAAAATAGTATTTGCAGTCGACTAATCATGTTTCGCCTTACATATAATTCTAGCCAATCAAATCGGATTTAACGTGGTGGCCTCATTTCCTCTAAAGCAGTGTCCAAACACGCCATTATGAGCAAATATGATCCTGTGTTGTCAGACAACACCACTATAGTATTTTGGCTATAATTTGTTAATTATTAGACTATTTGTTTAACACCTAACACATTCTTTGTCAGAAAGTCCTAAGGCACCCAAATATATAAGTTTAATGGAGCCAAGTGGCTTCGTTCAAAATATGTATTTTCTTCTACCACCCGTTCACTTCTATACGATGGGGTGTCTTCTGTACTGTCAGGCTAATGTCAGGATTTCAGACATAAAACAGTATTGTGTCATGTTTCCTAATAAGCATTAACCATGTTTTTTAAAACCGTACCTCTTATTGGTAGTGTTTTTTATTACTGTTTAGTTGAAAAAAAGCAAGCCTGCATGCCTTTCGCGTGGGGTGGCATTAATTTTCAATCGCGAGACGACGAGGTAGTATTGCATGCGTTCCTCCGTACATCTCTCTCTCTCTCTCTCTCTCTCTCTCTCTCTCTCTCTCTCTCTCTCTTCTAAGCCCGTCTGTCTTTTCTTTTACGTAGTGCATAAAATGACATTAATGTAATATTAATCTAGGTCATTACGCAGTGTGTGTATCTCAAGGTTTTCTAAGAAACACAGTACCAGTTTTATTTTTAGAAACGCGTGTATTTGATGCAGTAGGCTTTACTAGCAAACGTGAAAGCGTTACAATTATGCAGACGGAGCATAAAAAGGGGTTTTCTTGTTTAGCTAGTATGACGTTCTATAATACAGGCGTACGCTATTGTGACCGCACTGTTCTTTTACCATTCTTCTTTTCTTTTATAGAATTAATTCGTTAGGCTTTACCTTTACTTTCGAATTTATAGATGTGGATTAGAATTTCTCACGACACTGCCGGAGTGAACAAGAGATCGACCAATTACGTCACAGTCATGAGAGGAAACTCTTACTTCTTTGTTTGCTTCTGTGTACACTTCTTGAGCCTTGGCTTTGGAACTTCTGCTTTTGCTTGTGTTTAAATCTGCTTTCTTGGGTTTTTCTCTCTTGTATCTTATTGGTGGTTTCTGTTGTTATCCATACTTTTTGTTGTCGTTCCCTTTTCCCCAGTATGTCTTCACATGTCTCATTCCATATAGTTTTGATCTGCTGCAAGTTGCCTTCTGTATTCTCTACATCTTCCAGCTGTTGGAGCACTTGGAATTTGTTGGATAATGTGACCATAAATTTGTCTCTTGTTTCTTGATTTCTTAGATGTCTTACATTAAATTGTTGTCTATAACTATGTATTGTTGCATATCTCTTGAGTTTCATTTTTACTTTGGATATCAGAAGGTGGTGATCTGATGCCACATCTGCTCCTCTATATACATTTACATCCTGCAATGATAATCTAAACTTCTTGTTTATGCATATATGATCAATCTGATTTTCTGTTCTATGGTCTGGTGATATCCATGTTGCCTTGTGTGGAAACATGCTTCCTCCTATAGTCAGTTGATTTGAAGCACAGATGTTTGTGAATAGTTCCCCATTTCTATTCATTATTTCTAGCCCATGTTTTCCCATGACTTCTCCAAAGCCGGTGTTGCATGTACCTATCTTTTCATTCATGTCAACTATCAAAAGTATGATGTCTCTTTTTTTTATTTTCTCCATAATATCTTGCAGTCTAGTATAAAATGCTTTTTTCACAGACTCTTCTTTGTCATTAGTTGGTGCATAACATTGGATGACGTTTACATTTATTTTATTTTCAGCTGTTATAAAAGTAGCTGTTATTAATCTGGGTCCCACGGCTTCCCATTCAATGAGTGCTTTCTGTGCTTCTTTAGATAACATAAGAGCTACCCCTTCACTGTGGTGTGAACTTTCGTCTTCATGTCCCGAGGACAGCACCAATTCACCTGTGATGAGTTTCTTCTTGTCTACCCCCTTCCACTTTGTTTCACACAGTCCCAGAACCTCGATCTTATATTCCCTGATTTCTGCTGCTACTTGTGCCGCTTTCCCTTGTTCGTTCAAATGTGCGAACATTTCAGGTGCCAAATCTGGAGGTTCTTCTAGAAGAAAGAAGGTTAGTCAGTAACACAGATTCATTTCGGCTTTCTCTGTGTTGCATCATACGCCTCCCTGCGAGAGGACCTTCACCCGTGTGTTACTGGGGCCCGAAAGGGGAGCAAAGAATAGTAACACTGTTCCCTACAATGCATGTCGTAGAAAGCGACTAAGGAGGGTTGGGCATGGGGCTGGTTTCCCCATCCTGTGAACAAATTTTAAACCACAAAAACTTCACGATATCCAAGCGTTGATCAATTTTGTTTATCCGGACATCATAAATTTACGAAGTAAGTCTCCATCATTGTTTAAGGAGCGTGCTATTTTGGTACCTAAAAATGATACTGTAACTAAAATAAATAATCTTATAATAGATCAGTTTGACTCTCCTTCCCATACATAGGTTCGTTGACACCCCCTTGGATGAACAAGACTCCCTACAGTACCCAGTCGGGGAAGTCAGTAAATAGGTTACAAACTGATATGAGGAAGCTGAAAATGGTATTTGGTAGTTTCTAACCATGTCATTAGGCGACAGTGTCATCCAGATTTATGATTAGCTTAGGTAGCTGACTGCTAGGTGTTGCATGCGCATGCGCAGAGCAGATAAAAAAGGCGACCGTGCTCGTGGAGTGTACAAACGAAGAACAGCGCGCTGTTGTGCGGTTTTTTTGGGAGGCAAAAGCACTTCCTGCAAAGGATATTCGTAAGGAGAAGACATGCTGAACAGGATTGTTACTGGGGATGAATCGTGGGTGCATCAACCTGAATCAAAGCGTAATTCAATGCAATGGAAACATCCTTGTTCACCTTCAGCCAAGAAATTCAAGGTTTCGCCATCTGTAGGGAAGGTTATGCTTACAGTGTTTTGGGATTCTCATGGAGTGCTGTTAGTCCATTTCCAGAAGAAAGGTGAGAATATGAATGCTGCATAGTACTGAGAAGTTCTGTTGATGCTTCGGAATGCAATTCGAAGAAAACGCCCAGGATTACTCAATCCAACACTGCATGTAAAATTAGAATAGAGGCTGTTTATGATGGAAACAATGCAGCTGGGAATTCCATAATCCCTCAGTATTTTCCATAGGCTGTCCCTGTGTATGCGGTCGAAAGCCTTTTTAAAATCAACAAAGTTATTGTATAGCTGTCTGTGCCATTCTGAGCACTGCTCTATACTGTTCCTGAGGGTGAATATATAATCTGCACATCTTCTGTTCTTTCTAAAACCCGCTTGTTCTTTCCTCAGTTTATGGTCAACTGCTTTTGAAATTCTCTGGATGATTATCCTGCCTAGTATTTTACTGGGAACTGAGAGGAGAGAAATTCCTCTCCAGTTGTTGCAGTCTGCAAGGTCGCCCTTCTTGGGCAATTTGAGAATTAGTCCTTTACTCCACTCTGTTGTTTCAGTTTCCCAGACTTGTGCAAATAGTAGTTCTAATAATTCTGCTGCTAGTTCAGAGTCTGCCTTGAATAACTCAGCATTTAGATTGTCGTGACTAGGCGCTTTTTCATTTTTTTAACTCTTTGATAGCTGTGATTTCTTCCTCTTTGTGTGGAATGTCTGTATTTACGTCTAAGTCACTGTCGTAAAGTACGGGTCACTCTTCTTCAACGTTATCATCATCACACAGCATCGCCATACTTCATCATTATTTTCCAGTTTTATTATAATTTATTGTCGTTTGGTCACACACACCCAACCCAGCGCTCGACCTGCCAAAACCTGATTGGCGCGAACAAACGATACCTGGCACGGAAAAAATCTCGATCGCTCGAAAACAAAGAAATAGACGCTAACCCAGCGAGAAACAAGCCTTCAAGTTACCGGTTGTAAACTCCCGACAGCTATTTTAAACCGTGAATTTAATTTCACAAGTGTTTAGTTTGCTGTGTGCAAGGTTTCATTGCAGAAGACCCTGAGCAAGGTAGAGCTTCGTCTCCTGAACTATGCGCTTGACTGAAATATGAAACTTCAGTCAACGGGATTTTGTACTTAGCCGTCTACTGAAGTGCCTAGTCGTGTGGTGTCCCAACCTGGTGGTGACCGCACGGGGGATATAGTCAAATTCTTGAAGTCATCGTGACTGGCATTAATACCTCATAACGGTGACCAACAATCCCTACGGTAACTTAAATACTTACAGTGATATTCCTGAGTGGATGCATACACATTTCACCTCAGCACGTGGGTATATTTAAATACCACACCAATGCCACATTCAAGTCTCATAATATATGTGGAGCTGTTTGAGCTTGCAACATTGTACCAATAAATGGAACATTAGGACACTAGTCGTCACATTAAGTGGAATTCAAACCAGCGCGCAAACGAGCTCCTAACATTTATCAGAAGGAACACTAGACACACACACACACACACACACATTAGTTTAGTTAAGAGTGGGCCTACTCCGTTAATTAGTTAAGTATTTTTTCATATCATCATTATTTGTTACTGTGCTTGGTATTATTCTTTTTATATATGTGCTGATTTACTTAATTGTTGTACAATAAAGGGAAGCATTTAGTGTCGTACATTTACTGCACTCTGGTCAAGTCTTCACTCATGCTGCCGTTGTTGTACGTCTGTTAACAATTCTTCCTATATAGCTAGGGAGTGGGGGCTATCTTTAATACTCTTTATCAAGATACAGGGAAGAGAGACTGTCGCTAGGGAACCCGGGTTCACTCTCAGAGTTTCTTCGAGTTCAGCGCTCGGACTGTAGTTGCTCAAAATCCCTACTCATCTTCACTATTGTCGTGTGGTGAGTCACTGGGGCAACTACGACAGTAGTTTTTGCCAGGAATAGTCTATGAGATATTAGATATAAGGTCTCTAGAAATTGGCTCGTTAAGAAAGAATAAAGACCTATTCGAGATGGGACAAGAAGACAGGAATGCGAATGCTTTCCACTAGACAGTATTTTCTAATTAATTATGGAAAGAGTTCTGTTTCCCCACGACCTTAGCTTCTGCCCTTAGATCCCGTAAAGAAAAAGCCCCCAACCTCATCTGAGTAGAGAAAGGTTCCTATAGGTGAATATGTAACACCGACAGCACGAGTGATACATTAACAAACTAGATAATGATCAAACGATCGTTGGGTTTATTAATGAAATATCCACACATATAGGGTTAGTAATGGTTAGAACGTGATGATGGTGAAAGACGATTCACAAAAAAACACACAAATGAGATAATAAAATTGTAGTTAATTAAGTAATAGTTAATTAAGAATGAACTGGTGTAAAGTGAAATGATGATGTGATATGATACCTGTTACCAAATTGGTGAGTAATCTACACAGTCCATGTGTCTCTAAATGCTTCGCATTGATATGACGATTCACATGTATGCATACACTGTCCCAAGTTGTTATACGTTATGTCGAGTGGGGTATCTCTAAGCTGAGGACGTTCTGATGAATACTGTTGTCGTACGGAGAACGCTGACGAGATATCTATGTATATTCCTTCACTGTTTGAGTATATCTCTGTAGTGTTGATCAACAGTTAATAGCTGTCATATGAACAAAAGGTCTGTTGTCTAATATCCCGAGGGTACTGGCCAGACTGGATATTTTCACGAAATGTTAGTGATATGTAGACTCATAACCTTGCATATGTAGTCGTGATTCATAAAATATATATATAGTCTGCTTCATAGAATGCGCTTAAAAGGGTGTTGCCTTGCTATAAATATGCGATTCCTCTTTTGAGCTCTTTTGCTTGACTTCAGATAATAATGATCTTTCGAGTGATTTGAATTTATGATGACTCTGTATTGAACTTGTGATAACTCTGTATTGAACTTGTGAGCAAGCAGTATATGGTGACGAAAAATGCTGCGTCCACCTTCTGACGTGTGGGTGAGACAATATTCCTTTTTAATTGAGGAATGAAAGATGTCCTATGGCGAATTCTGCTAGCCAAATGTCCGTTTTTGATAACATATTTCTGGTTAGACGTCAGACACGTTGCGTGTAGACTCAGACTTCTGATGAACTGAAGACACACAAAAGTCTTCGTAAGTTTTTCACATTTAACATCACTGGTTGACTTGCATTTAAACTACTGCTCATTATTCATCTCTCTCTCTCTCTCTCTGAGTTCAATTCTAATGATGTTAAATATCTTGTGCATGAGAGTGTGTGCGCATGGGAGACTGTGATGATGATGAAGGTGACGTATGAACTATTAATTACCTCCTATCATCCTATCATCTTCTAGGAAAATCTTCTGATTTTATTAATCAGTTATGCCAAATATGGGCGTCCAATGTGGTGTCACAGAAATTACAGCATGCCCAGATGTTTGATTAGGATGACCAGATGTGTTTTCACCAAATTTATCACGATGCAATGTGGGCTTCAAACGATAATGTCAGGCATGGGGACTCAATCAAAGGACTTTTATTTCCCCCGATGAAAGAACAAATGTGGTTCTCTAGATCTCGGTCGCGAGTAATCACAACGATGAAATAGCAAATGTGGGTCGCAAATATGGGATGAAAGAGCAAATGTCGGAGAAAATACAATATGAAAAATGTAGGAAAAGATGGAGCAAATAGGCCTTTGCGCTCGTTTATCACAACTATCTTAAGTAGGTTCTCATTCAACTAGCCATTTTCTTTGAGAGCCTAATTCTTTATCACCAAACTTCATCTTTTACACTCAACCTCACCAGGGCTGCGACAGTCACTTTCAGCCTCAGCTGAGTCTCTGGTGGTTCCTTATTCAGTGTTTCTCTGAAGTGCTCTGCCCATCTTGTTTCCTGCCTCTGTGGTGATGAGATTTCCTTGCTTGTCCCTTACTAACGTTTTGTTGTTTGCACCTCGTTTTCCACTGATAGTTTTAGTTTTTTTATAAACTGTATTTCTCAGTGCTGCCTCTTCTGCCTGTCTTGCAAGGTCATCCAGAAATGTCCTTTTGTTAGCACGGGTTTGCCGTTTTACTTCCTTGTCCAGCTGACTGTACTGTTCACTATATATTGCCTTTAACCTGGGAGACTTAGCTTCTGTTTTCTTTCTTTTCATTTCCTTTCTCTTCGCTATGGTGTTTAGCATTTCTGGTGTTATCCAGTCGTGGCTCTTTCTTTCCTGGAATCCCAAGCATGACTCGCTGCTTTCCTTGTATATTGTTGAGATGGTGTAGAATTTCTGGTCCACGTCATCGGTCTCTGTTCTTTTCTGGCTTTTGGCAATCTGATATCGTCTCTTTACGTCGACCACGAAAGCTTTTCTGGTGAGGGGTCCTTAAGTTTCGTGATGTTACGCAAGTGTGATAAATCACGATTGGTGTCCCGTTCCGGATTATAGAACCTGTCTAGTTATTCCCCTGGACTTGATTGGCATAAATTTTAGATTTACTGAAAGAATATTGTCAGTGTATTTTTGTGAACTCTGAGCATACGGTGTATGTATAAATAACAGTAAAAATAATTTTATAAAGAATAATTGGAAAGAGACAACATTTTTTGTAACAAAAGTAAAGGAGAAATAAGAAGTTCAGTTGCTGTGGCTAGTTTGGTGTTGTAAATTTAAATTTTACTAGTTAAGTAGTGTAGCAAAGTTAGATTTTGCTGGGGAGGTTATGATTGTATCCTAAAAGAATGAAATCCGTGTATGTATTAACCGTGTGAGGTCAAGCACATGTGGGCCCCTGACTCTATAAATGATGATGATGAATTACGTGCAGGGAACCTAACGCTACCTCCCCAGATCTCACACGGTCACTATTTCGGCTCTAGTGTCTGGTGTATGTTGTACCTAGTGTCTAGGGGAGAAATGAAATGATTGTACACAACACAAAAACACTAAGTTTCTATGAGGAAGTGAATAAAACCTGTGGTTAAGTTTTTCTTTAAATTAATTTTTTTTTTTGGTACAATTTATTTTGCCTGTCCAGTCATATCGTTTGGACAGGTCTTTGAAAATGAGGACAAGATAGTTTACATAAAAGATTAACTAAAATTGTGTGGACAATCTGCCCAAATAACTACAATGTTAATATATGTCTTTCCTGTTGTAATGTTCACAGTTTACACTATATTCTTCTAAGAGGGAGAGTCACTGTGTACGAGGGGCTGTAATGTCATCATACCCCACAAAAGTCCTGAGTATGACTTGAAAACCAAGGTTTATTTAAACCGAAACTGTCAGATGTACCCAGGTCCTTAACATATCACCTGGGGTTTCTTGTTGAAAGATAAGATATTGTGTAGTTGCAGAAATATCGATATCACGTCACACGCCCAAGCTCCTGCTGTTATCTCTTGACAGCATACGTAAAGTGTAGGAGACTATTTGGCGTTATCGTCACTCCTCAGGTTTCCTGTCACCAGCTGGCAACAGGAAACGAAACCTCTGCAACAAAAGGACTCCCTGGTCTTTTACATCTGATCACTTATTATTTTATTTAATTTCATACGTGGGTATGGGGTCAGTCTCGCGTGCATTTCAGGTGCACTCACCCCCTAATTTTTCATGACTCCCACCTTGCTGTGACCACCCCTCAGGTCCCTATGGCAGATACGCCACTGTACGTTTACATAGTTTTCCTCAATAATATAATATGGGTGTTACGTACATTTATTACCTAAGGGGGTAGTCTTCGGTCCTGCCAAATGTACGCACCAGTTTTATATATTTTATTATTTGTGCGTTCGATTGATTCACGCACTGACGTGCACAATGCAGTGTGAGTTGCTTTGGACGCACGGGTAACCTAGTTTGGGAAAGAGTGACGTCATGTGAGTTCGGGGCAGTACGGACTGTGTTTATGTCCGAGGTATATTTCTTGGAATATTTTATTGGCAAGTTTGGAAGAAGCCATTACTTTTGTATGATCTCTACTGGTTCATGATGCAGCCAAGAGTAGAAGTATCATGTAAGTGTCGCCCCATGTCATTGAATGTTTATTGAGTAAATTAATGTATAAGGCCGCTCATAGTTCTGATCTAGCGGGAAGTCATCACAGTATGTCCTTCCTAGAATGGACAGACGGAGTCGTTAGCCCTTTTGAATTACCGTAGAGGGGAGGATTCCTACGAAGAAACAAAGTTAATTGATTTGCATACTTCTTATATTTATATGCCGTATTTTGGTAAATGCCAAAGTCGTGGCATGGATACAGAGAGGTTGGTCAATACAGAACTCTAACCTGGTCGTATTGTTGTGGATGACTTTGTTTGGATTGTTATATATCTATGCTACCTAAATATTGTATGAAGGAAGTCTGGAATTAGTGCGAGTATGACAAGAAATATTACTCAGTGAGAATTAATCCGTTGGTCATAGGATACGTCCTTGAGAGAAGGTCAACGGACGTTACTACAATACATATGCTATGGCAAAGGAAGTGATCGATCTTTAGTCACTTGAATGAGAGGACTTAATTGTAGAGGATCTTCATAAACTTGAAAAGTCAATGATCAACATTTTGATGTAATGACTTTTTTGCAACTGTAAATATGACCGTCTTGTTCAACGTCGTATATGTCACGTTCAATAAAATATATGTACAATCATCACAGCCTTGTGTGCTGCCAGTCAATAACCAGTTCATCACTACTTGTTGGTGTTCGTGTTGAAGAACATTTATGACATTTTCGTTCTATCAAAACCATTCGCGTAAATAACACTCTTGAACGTTAGAAACGAACCCAACAGTAATTGGTATGCCAGTGTGGTCTGGAAGTAATTTCAAAGGAACGTACCCATCCAAATTATCGTTTGAAAAGAAGAATTTGTACTTTCAAGGCGACATCGTCTCAATTTGGATCCTAGCGTGATAATGAATCAAAATCAACTCAAATGCTCAAGATCATCAATCAACCTCCACGTCAAGTTCTACAGTGACTGACTGCCTTGCTCACCTCTTCGTCAGTATTACGTGCGAGCTGGTTTTATATACGCAGAGCGAAGTATTGTATCCTCTGACGTACATCCACAGAGACGAGGCACCTTGTTTTTCCGGCACACGCGTAGTTGAGTATAACTTACTTTCGTTAAACATTTTGTTACTTAGTTGTGCCTTCGATACTTATGTCCATATTTATATTTTCTATGTTATTTGTTATGTGTTGTGCATTCTTCGTGGGAGGTAGGGAGGTTGATCTGACGAACGAGATCCATCTCGAAGCCAATTCGGGCTCTTCGTCGGACGTTCTGTAGGGCTCATTTTGTAAGTTTCAATTGAGCGATAATTCCGGTACAAGGCTAGAAACCTTGCCGAAGTTCTGATCGCTAGTTGTCCCTTATGATAGTATCTGTTTAGCTGTTTCGTCACGTTTAATTGTTGTTTTTGGTATTTATTTTACTCGTACCTTAGTTTTATAATGTATTTTTTTTGTATATTACGTCATTCTCACCTTTCCTGTCGTTCAGTTTTTTACAAAAACCTATGTTTTTACACTGTGTTGTCTATTGTCTTGTTGATTATTTGATCGCAGTTATCATCGTAACTCTTTACGACATTCTATTTTTAGTTTCACATTTTTATTTTTATTGGATTTCTGCGACTGTTTTCTATCGTCTTTGATTATCGTGTCTTGTCGGTATTGTTTCTATTGTTTGTCACGTTATTACTTTCATGACATTTCATTACATAAATAACTGTATTGATTATTAACATATTTCATAACTATATGATAACAAGATACCGTTCTAGGACAGGAACGAAGAACACTTGTTATAGTAACAAGGTTAATTAATTTATATTGATTAATTATCATTTTAAATATCTAGAGTACTGTGACTACTTATATAGAATAATGTATTCACTCGATTATTTCATTAAGCAAGCAAAAGCTTTGCAAATACCTGCTGAAGAGGTACGACAATTCGCTATGTCGGAATATAAAGAATCTCAAAGGTTGGAAGCTCAAAGATTGGAAGCTGAAAAGTTAAGATTGGAAAATTTGAAATTTGAGGCAGATCAAAAACGGATTGAGGCTGAGGAACAAGAGAAGAAGATGAAATTTGAGGCTGAGGAACAAGAGAAGAAGATGAAATTTGAGGCAGATCAAAAACGGATTGATGCTGAGGAACATGAAAAGAAGAGGAAATTTATAGCTGAGGAAGAGGAGAAAAAAATGAGATTAGCCGCTGAATTAGAAGAGAAACGATTTCAGCGAGAGGCAGAACAGAAGCAAAAGGAGGCTGAAGAAAGACTTAAAATTGAAATGGAAGAAAGAAGATTAATAGCTGAAAAAGAAATGGAAAATAAACAAAAGGAATTTGAAGTTAAACAAAAAGAAATGGAAGAAAGAAGATTAATAGCTGAACAAAACACAAAACGACTTCAGCTTGAGATGGAAGAGAATGATAGAAAACGACAGCATGAACTGAAATTAGCAGAGTCAGAATATGAGAGACTTAGGTTAACTCAGGAAGCTAATTCTCAGAGAACTTTTGAAAGCCAAACTTCATCCAGACATGATCATTTTAAGGAAATTAACCTTAAATTACCTAAATTTAATCCCCCGTCGGATGACGTAATATTTTTCCTAGATAGATTTGAGGCCACTTGTAGGTCTTACAACGTGGATAAAACACTGTATTGCACATATTTATCCAGGTTACTTACTGGGGATGCTTTGGCAGTTTATCATACTACCAGTATTGGTGAGAAAAATGACTATAATGCTCTTAGAGCGGCACTTCTGCAAAAATTCCAAATGACAGAAGACGAATATCGTTTAAGATTTCATACATTACTACCTCAATCTGGCAGAAATTTTAATGATTTTCTGTCACAGATACGACTAACATTAGAAAGATGGATCGAATTATCCAAAATTGAAAAGTCATATGAAGGTCTCTTCGATTTACTGATGCGCGATAAGGTACTTTCGTCTGTAAATCCTACATTTCTCGCATTTTTACACGAACGGAAACCTTTATCTATGAAACATTTAGAAGAACATGCAAAAAATTTTTGCACTGCTCACCCAAACATGGATATAAGTAACGCACAGATTAAGAATGAATTGCCTGTTGCTTTTGCAGCACAACAAAACAATTTTTCACGCAATCGTTCTTTTAGTGCTGATAGGTATGTCAATAAGGGAAATAATTACAATTTTAACAATGATAACTTTTACAAAGGGAAGCAATTTCAACAATCTACTCCATTTAATGTTTCTTGGAACCAAGCTCACAGATCGCGAGATTTTGGTAACAATAATTTTAAAAATAATGAAGGACATTATAATAAACAAAACTGGAGATCAAAATCTCAGGGTCCGCAAAACAGACAAGGTTCTTAAAATAAAAATTTTAAAGAACAGCATAACTTTAATTATACAAACTATCGGACTCATCCAAATTTTAACTCTAGTAGAAAAGACAATTATGGCAATTTTAATGCAAATAATCAAAATCGATCGCGTCGCAGAGAAAGATCGTCGAGTAATACGGGTAGACATTCTAATGTCTCTTTAATTGATACACAGGCTAACATTGAACAGGGTAAAGTAGCTGAAACTCACAATGCTATGTCTTGTTCTCTTGATTGTACCCAGGTGAAAGACTGTCCAGAATGCTCGACTCTTTTCCAGCCTAAGGCGATCACGACGCTGCGTTGTGGACATACCTTGCCTAGTCTACCTGCAGTCTGTACGGCCACTGCTGCGTCAGTACACCAGGGACAGGGCTCTCTTAAGTTTAACAAGGGATTTGTTAACAATATTTCATGCTCTCTCCTATTTGACTCAGGTTGTAGCACTGTGGGCGTCCGGACTTCGCTGATCAACCCAAGTTGTGCCACGGGCAGGGTTGTCAAGTGTGTGACTTTTGGTGGCACCGTCGAAACATTTCCCACTGCTATTATTGATCTTAATACACCATTTTTTTCAGGAAAGATCCAAGCATGTCTCCTTCCGAATCCAATTGGTGATTTAATACTTGGTCGCATACATGGTATTAAAGAGTGTACACCACAGCAAATTGCTGAATGGGAAGAGCGACATATTCAAACTGCAAATGCAGTAGTGACTAGAGCGCAAGCTACTAATATGTCGCATGATACATCTATTGAACCTACAGTTCATACCACTTGTGATGATGATGCTCCTATTTCACGGGAGTTGTTTGCAACATTGCAAAAGAATGATGATTCATTAAAAAAAAATTTTCAGTATGTTAACAAAAAGAATACAAGCAACAAACTTGCAAAATCTAGACATGACTTTATACTTAAAAATGGGATTTTGGTGAGAGTAATACAGGAAAAGGATTCATCCTTATGTTATCAGATCTTAGTCCCATCCTCTATGAGATCTCGTATATTACGACATGCGCATGACTCGCAATGTGCGGGCCATATGGGTTTTTCGCGTACCAAATCCAGAGTGCTTTCGGCATTCTACTGGCCAGGCGTCCATAGGGACATCACTCTCTATTGTCGGTCCTGTTTGATATGTCAGGAAGTTAAGGTACGGGGTCCATTTCATGCGGCTCCTATTCAAGCTGCGGACATCCCGATTAGACCATTTGATAAAATGGCCATTGACATTATTGGTCCGATGCTTCCATCTGCTAGAGGGCATACGCATATCCTTACGTGCATTGATATGTGCACTCGTTGGCCTGAGGCCATCCCTCTCAAGAACACTTCATCTGCCAGTGTAGCAGAGGCATTGAGGTTAATCTTTTCACGCATTGGTTTTCCACGGAAAATCTTGTCGGATCATGGGGTTCAGTTCATTTCTGAATCCATGTCTCAAGTTATGAAGACATTAGGTATAGACAGATCTCTTAGTTCTATTTATCATCCGATGTCAAATGGGTTAATTGAGCGTCTCAATAGGACACTCAAGCAGTTGTTGGGTAAGATGACTCAAGACCATCCCCAAGACTGGGATCGGGTCCTACCCGCTTGTCTCTTTGCGTATCGCGAAGTACAAAATCAAGCAATGGGGTTTTCTCCATTCCAGCTTGTTTTTGGCATGCAACCACGCGGTCCGATGTCGTTAATCCACGACTTATTGGTTGATGAGAATATTGAAGAGGAAACTCAATCCTCTTATGAGTATGTGATCTCTCTGAGAAAGAGAATCATAGATGCTTGTAGACTAGCTACTGCATCATCCGAACAAGCCAAAGAAAAAGCTCGTCTATTTGCAAACAAGTATAGACGTCTTCGCCAGCTTATTCCTGGTGATGAAGCTTTTGTCTTACTACCTGCGCATAACAATCGTCTTTTAATTACCTGGAGAGGTCCTTTCAGGATCATCTCAAGAATATCCGATGTCGACTACATCGTTGATGTTAATGGTAAACATAAAACCTTCCACATTAACATGTTGAAGGAGTATTACTCACGTCCTGATTATCTACAGTCAGTGTTTCAGGCAACTGACGATCCTACACCACCTATTCAACACTATTCTAGTTTGTCAGTCATCCAAGAAGAGGAATCTTCTTTCGATGATGTACAACTACCAATACCGGTTGTACCACTCCATTCCACTGAGAAATGGAATGATGTTACAATCTCATCTACTCTTTCGGCTGATCAACGTCAGCAAGTCTCTAATATTCTACACTCGTATGAGGATGTTCTCACTGACATCCCAGGTCATACGTCAGTCATCCAACATGACATTATTCTGACTGACGATACGCCTATTCGAGTTCGCCCATATCCTATTCCTTTACACTTTCGTGATAAGGTTGATAAGGAATTGGATGAGATGCTTCAATTAAATATAATTGAACCATCTTCATCACCATATTCTTCTTCCATGGTAATCATTAGGAAGAAAGACAACAATATACGTCTGTGCGTAGATTGCAGGAAATTAAACAAAGTTACAAAATTCGATGCGGAACCATTACCTCTTTTAGATGACTTATTGGAGAGATTATCTCATGCTACATTCTTTTCGAAATTTGACCTTTCAAAGGGATATTGGCAAGTGCCACTCACTCCTAAAGCAAAGCCATTCACCGCTTTCTCGACGCCACGGGGTCTTTTTCAATTGAATTTTATGCCATTCGGGTTAATGAATGCGCCAGCTACCTTTGTACGCATGATGCGCCGCATATTGTCTCATCGTCCCGATGTCATTACTTATATAGATGACATCTGTCTTTTCAGTGACTTGGGATGAACATATTCATGGATTAAAAGCTTTACTTTCTACCTTACGGGATTATAACTTAACAGCGAAACCTTCAAAGGCTTTTGTCGGTTTTCATGACATCTCATTTCTGGGTCACCGCATAGGTCATGGTTTCATGTATACAGAAGACAGTAACGTCTCTAAAATTTTAAACATTTCAGCACCTAAGACAAAAAAACAAGTTAGGTCGCTTTTAGGACTAATACAGTTCTATTCAAAATTCATCCCTCATTTGTCTACTATAACTGCACCTTTTTCTTCTCTACTGAAGAAAGGCACATCTAATGTAATAAAGTGGTCGCAGGATCACCAAACGGCGTTAGACTATATAAAACATTTTTTTTCAAATGCACCTTTTTTGAGGTTGCCTGACAAAAATCTCACCTTCATTCTCCGCAGTGATGCAAGTTCTTACGCTATTGCTGCAGTTTTGATGCAGGAATATAACGGCACCTTATTTCCGGTTATGTACGTATCCAGAAAGCTCACGCCGAGCGAGACGAAATATTCCGTTCTGGATAAAGAGCTCCTTGCTCTTGTCTGGGCAATCACTAAACTGGATCGTTATCTCCTCGGATCACACTTTGTGGTGGAATCCGACCAGAAAGCCCTTACAGCACTGAACACAGGGAACGTTAAGTCATCAAAGTCAGCGCGTTACGCTATAGCACTTCAACCGTTCCATTTTGAGATACGAGCTATTCCTGGAGTGCAGAATGTGTTCGCAGACTGTCTATCAAGATGCCCAAGTGAACGTGTCGAAACTAAACCACTTCCAGATGTTGGAACATCCTCACCGATAACATGAATAACTTTGTACATTGTTATTGATACTATATTAACGTTTTCTTAATACGGGAACATTGGTACTACAGTGACTTTTTATTAATATGGCAACATTGTTAAGAGCGACAAATAGACATTCATTATTCTATGGAACATATTACACTACATGGCGTGTGCGAGAATATATTTTATCTTGTATGGAACATTCAGTACATCGTCGCGTCTATTACTAACTACTTGCAACTGAACATTGACAATGAGTGATACTGGAATTACTTAGAAATATTAGTAACTGTTTATTTGTTAGTAATTAAGGAATATATAAATTAGATTAATTCAATTTAATCTATTTAATTGATTATGGATCACACACAAACTAACTTTCTTAGTTGTCAGGTAATACCTACATTCACGGGTCTTAGTTATGATATCTCACTTTTAGATCACTAGTCAACCATACTAGTGTTAGAAAAACATTAAGTGTGTTAATTCTTAATGTGTTTAATTTTGCATTGTTTCATTTTTGCACATTGTATTTTCAATTTCTCTGTTTTATTGATTCTCTTGTCATTGATCATCATCAGTGTTGCTGTTCATTTTCATTTTTGAAATCATATGTTTCAAATTTTTTTTAGAAAACTTAGTTGAATTTTATTATCATCTTTTTTTTATGGTTTTTTTTATTTTTCATTTTCAAACTTGTTTTACCACATCGTTCCAAAGTAGGTCGTTTGTGGATGTGTGCTTTAATGCATACTATCATTTAGTTATATTCATTTCGTTTAATATTCTTTTCTTAATATGGTATAACTTTATGCATTTAATATATCTTGTTGTAGTTTTGACTCACCTCTCTCGGGTATTAAGTTCAAAAAAAAATTAATAGAATTAATTTTTTTAAGGGGAGGTGATAAGGGAGCTGTTACGTACATTTATTACCTAAGGGGGTAGTCTTCGGTCCTGCCAAATGTACGCACCAGTTTTATATATTTTATTATTTGTGCGTTCGATTGATTCACGCACTGACGTGCACAATGCAGTGTGAGTTGCTTTGGACGCACGGGTAACCTAGTTTGGGAAAGAGTGACGTCATGTGAGTTCGGGGCAGTACGGACTGTGTTTATGTCCGAGGTATATTTCTTGGAATATTTTATTGGCAAGTTTGGAAGAAGCCATTACTTTTGTATGATCTCTACTGGTTCATGATGCAGCCAAGAGTAGAAGTATCATGTAAGTGTCGCCCCATGTCATTGAATGTTTATTGAGTAAATTAATGTATAAGGCCGCTCATAGTTCTGATCTAGCGGGAAGTCATCACAGTATGTCCTTCCTAGAATGGACAGACGGAGTCGTTAGCCCTTTTGAATTACCGTAGAGGGGAGGATTCCTACGAAGAAACAAAGTTAATTGATTTGCATACTTCTTATATTTATATGCCGTATTTTCGTAAATTCCAAAGTCGTGGCATGGATACAGAGAGGTTGGTCAATACAGAACTCTAACCTGGTCGTATTGTTGTGGATGACTTTGTTTGGATTGTTATATATCTATGCTACCTAAATATTGTATGAAGGAAGTCTGGAATTAGTGCGAGTATGACAAGAAATATTACTCAGTGAGAATTAATCCGTTGGTCATAGGATACGTCCTTGAGAGAAGGTCAACGGACGTTACTACAATACATATGCTATGGCAAAGGAAGTGATCGATCTTTAGTCACTTGAATGAGAGGACTTAATTGTAGAGGATCTTCATAAACTTGAAAAGACAATGATCAACATTTTGATGTAATGACTTTTTTGCAACTGTAAATATGACCGTCTTGTTCAACGTCGTATATGTCACGTTCAATAAAATATATGTACAATCATCACAGCCGTGTGTGCTGCCAGTCAATAACCAGTTCATCACTACTTGTTGGTGTTCGTGTTGAAGAACATTTATGACATTTTCGTTCTATCAAAACCATTCGCGTAAATAACACTCTTGAACGTTAGAAACGAACCCAACAGTGGGGTAACCACATTTCCTTTTATATATTTTTCTCATCCTTTTTCTTTTTAAATATAAATGCTTCAGGCATGTTGAACAGTGTTCATGGAACACGGAGGCTTACTAATATACTCTAATACAATAATATTCAAACATAATCATGACAACATACATTAGTTAGATACATTTCAACGTGAGGACTCAACAATGTCTGCTCCCGGCACGTCCTTCACTTTTTCCCAATGGCAGTATCTAAATTTGGTAATGGGATTAAACATATTAAATTCATAAAGCATTCTTACCACAAATCAAGAAATATAAACAAATGACGCTGACTTTGCAAAGAAATGGCCTCAGTTTCTTTTGCTCCGTCCAGACTGTGAAATATTCATATAGTTACTTAATTTACTTTTAAATTTATCACAGCTGTTCTCAGCGTATCTGAATAAAAAATACAGTTCAACTGGCAATGAATAGTGAAAGCTTTTTGCTAATATTTAGTAGCACTGGCCAATCGAAAGCTTGCGACTACCAGAATTCAAATGCAGTTTTTGAAAACCAAAAATAATTCCAAACATACTCTGCGTCTGGTAGTCGATTGGCTAGTCCGCTTTAGTTATGCCAATGCAAAACGATGTTAGTTTTTGGTAACAATTTTCCTACCGCTCCCCTCTCCTTCTATACTCTTGTTACCCAAGCTAATTTGAATTTACCTCAATGCCTCCCTTCTAAGCCGGTGTCCCCACTAACGTTAAGAAAAAAAACAAGCAGGAACAACAGTCTGTCTGGTCGTGCGTTCGTAGACATTTAGTATTTTCTCAACAATTTGGGTAATACTGGGACTATCATATTATTTAAAACACATTCTTGCTCAGTGAATTCTAAGCTTTACTACCATATATTTTTTATGTTCAGTTTCATTATGATTTTAGATTTTCAATTTTGTCACCGGTCATCGTCAAATAAATATTTTACACAAGACGGCCATCTTCCCCTCTCTTTTTTCATCTCGCCAGCATGTATTTTTCAAATAACTCACTTGTTTTTGTGACGTCAGAAACATTACCACGAGGAGGCAATAAAATTGTCTGCGTGTTTTGCTTCTGTTGGCTTTGTCGCAACGTGTATATATGCATGGCGGACTATCAAGCGAAGCGGGGTGTTGGCGTGGCGGGTTAAGAATTGGCGTTAATAATTTGTATTGTATCGTGTAACACTACCAAAAAATGTAAGGATTACTACTTATTACCAGCGAGTTGACAGAATACGTTAATTCAGATAGTTATTTTGCGGCACACTTCCGCGTTAAAGACCTTGACGCAGCAAAGTCAGCGACTACATAGCTTAATTCAGACCAGAACCAGAGCTGGTCAAGACCGCACTCCACCTCCACGTTTGCGGCAGTCTGCACTTGCCTGGCAAAATCGAAATGGGAATTATAACCCGGTCCTAAAAAATGCCGTGCAGAAGTCGGATGTGTCGACCGAAAGGTGCAGATATCACAGCTTAGGCGTAAACAGACACAACGCAACCACCGTCCTTTTCAGGACGAACGAAGAAGAAGAAGAATTATAAGTCTTGGCTGCCAAATGTATGCAGCAGATCTGGCAAAATGTTAAATGTTGGTAGTACGTTTTCGAAACCGAAACTAAAACGCGTGTTAGATTTTTACCGTGGAATCGTTCTATAGGCTTTAGCACTGCAAAAAAGGCAGCGTTGCTGGCGTGTGAGAGCATCACCGTCAGACACAATAGGGCGGATTTATTTATTATCATTTTATGACTAAAATCTTACTGAAATGAGCGATTATTCTCGCAGATTTTACTACACACCTCCCATCCTAAAACATGCAATCATTAGCAGGTTATAATCTGCGAGATAACTTAGCTCCATGAAGTCTTACGCGTTTTTTCTGATCTTCATCATAAGGATGTCTACTTAAAAAGTCTGCACCTACGTTCCGAGGGCCGGGAATATATTCTATCAGAAATGAGTATGGCTGCAATAACAAGGACCATCTCAATAATCTGGAATTTTCATGCTTGGCCTGTGACAGGAATACGAGTGGTGAATGATCCGTTTGGACCACAAATGTCCTGCCATATAAATAAATCTGGAATTTTTTTATAGCCCATATCAAAGCTAGACATTCTTTTTCACTTGTTGAATAATTTTTTCCGCCTTGTTCAACTTGCGGCTTGCATAAGCGACTGGGTTCAATTCCCCATCTTGTGAGGAGGACCTTTGCAACAATGTAGCGCCTAGGCCCACATTGCTTGCGTCACTTCTCACGATAAATTCTTGATTCAAGTCAGGCAATTGCAATACTGGCCTGCTTGTAAGTTTCTCTTTTAACTCCTGGTAAGCCAATTCACACTGTGCTGACCAATTTATTGTATCAGGTTGACCTTTGCGAGTTAAATCCGTCAGAGGAGCACATATAGAGTTAAAATTTTTGATGTACTTTTGGTAGAAACCACACAACGACACGAAAGATCGCACATCTTTCTTTGTTTGTGGTCTAGGTGCTCTTTTCAATTTTTCCAGATTCTTGGGATCAGGGGTCATGCTACCCTGATGTACAGTATGTCCCAAGAATTCCAACTCTTTACAACCAATACAACATTTTGTTGGCCTAGCGGTTAAGTTAGCCTCTCTGAGTCTATCAAACAGCATATTCAAAGAGGTAACGTGTTCCTCAAATGTTTCCGTCGCAATGAGGATATCGTCCATAAAATTCGAAATACATGGATTTTTCAGGGGATCCAATAATTTTCGCATCATCCTTGAAAACACACTCGGGGCATTTTTCAACCCAAACGGTAACATGTTGAACTCATAATGACCTTCCGAGGTGCTAAATGCTAAATAAGGTCGAACCTCAGGCTTTACTGGAATTTGGTAATAGCCTTTGCTAAGATCCACCTTAGAAAAATATTTTGCCTTGTTCAGCCTGGCAAATAGTTGAGCAGTATCAGGTAATGGATCCACCTGACCTTCTGTGACAGCATTCAGTTTCCTGTAATCTATGCACAGTCTATGTTCTCCCGATGGTTTCCGCAACAAAACCACACATGAACTATAAGGAGACTCACTGTGAGAAATAATCCCTTCTTGTAACAAATAATCAATCTCCTCTTTCAAAGCTTTTTCCTTAGCGAAAGGAATAGAATAGGGCCTCATACAGATAGGTGCTGGGTCTAGTAGTTTCATATCATATTCCAACAAATAGTTTTGCCCCGGTTTTCATGCTTTTTCGTTTCATCTGTATAGTTTTCTCAAGAGTGACCTAGTTGAACAGTCTCCTCTGTCCTTTTCATCTGTCCAGGTCCTTAACAAAGCTTCTAAAGGACCTTTTATGGGCCTCCCAAATAACAGTGTTGCGGATGCCATTCCGGTTGAATTATGTGGTACTTCCCGGTACGCAAACAATGCGGTGGGCAAGTAGTGGTCCCACGTATCAGGTTTCTCATGTGCCAGCTTTCTCAGGATAGAAATGAGAGTCCCATTGAACCTCTCTACCTGGCCGTTCCCTTGGGGGTGATACGGACTACAATGAAAGTGCTTGGCTTGGAACAACCTGAAAACCTCTTCTGTTAGTTTCCCCTTGAACTGAGAGCCATTATCAGTCAAGATTTGATGCGGGAATCCTAACCTTGTGAATATCGTAAGTAATGCCTCTGCCACATGTTTCGAATCGATTGATGACAGGGCTACCGCCTCTCCCCACATGGAACAAGTGTCTACCAGAGTAAGGATGTAACTGTTCCTCCTCTTGGTCCGAGTGAGAGGTCCCACGATATCCACTGCAACTCTCTCAAAAGGGGTTCCCACAATGGGCATTTCCCCAAGAGTTGCTGGAGCAGTCCAATGCTTTGGAGCTACTCTCTGGCATTCGGGACAGGATTTTATATATATCTCTTTATGTCTTCCGTTATCCCTGGCCAGAAATAATGACAAGCTATACGCTGTCCTGTTGCGCTAATCCCCATGTGACCACTGAAGGGGATAGCATGACCTAACTCCATTACCTTTTCCCTATATGAACTGGGAAGGACCAGCTGCCCGTGACCAGCTGAACCAGTGCCGGCCTTCCTATATAACAATTTATTCTTCATATAGAATTCTCCTTTATTAGGAGGAGTATGGCTCTTTGGGAGTTTCTTATAGCACGGCTTCAGTGACCTATCTTCAGCCTGTGCCTTTCTCATCTCCTCTGGATGAGTATTTATAGGTTCATCTTCTTCCTTTCTGGATTGTGATCGGGTCTGGACTGCTGCCAAGACCACAGGTCTCTTGGGATTTCCCAAGTAGACATAACGACACCCCAATATCAGAGGGTAGATGGGTGCGTCTATCACTGCTGCTCTGATTATCCCTTCCACATAGCGAGTTTTCACTGTTATCCTTGCAATGGGAAGTTTCATGAGTGGTAGGTCCTTGGTCGCCCCTTGTATCTCCACTGTTTCTGTGGTATACTGATCTGGGTTCACCAAGTGCGCGCTCACGACAGCATCAAAATCTAGACCTGTATCATAGAGACACCTTATGGTGACCTCATTGCATACAACATCCTCACAAACTGGGGGGGGTGATAAGGTTCCTGCTGTCCAGCAGGTTTGTCCTTTACTTCCTGGTTCCCCCTTCTCATAGCAGCACATCCAGAAGGTTTACTTTTACAGAATTCGGTGTTATGGTTGTCCTTCCTACAATGTTTACACCACCTCTTTCCTTGGTTAAAATGCTTTTTTTCATCATTCTTTCTGTCATTGAAATGTGAGGTTTTATTTTTAAAATCATTCCGAGGCCTATCAAAGTTCTGCTTATTTCTGTTATCAAATTTATTATGGTTTTGAGGAGCCTTATACTGATCTACTGGTTTTTTCTTGATACCAGCTACCTCTGCCTGGGCTGCCTGATACCTCTCAGCGACATTTATGATCTCACCCAGCCTCTCCGCGCCCTGTTCCATGAGAAATTTTCTCATGTCTGGAGCCATGGACTCTCTCATCTGTTCAATGAGTATCATCTCTTTGAGATCTTGGGTTTTCCCCAAAGAAGCCCATTTCTCCATATACGTCTCCAACCGGGCGGAGAACTGGTGATAGGTCTCACCCGACAGTAGCCTGGCATTCCTAAATTTCTTTCTATAAAACTCTCCGTTCTTTTCGTATCTTAACAGAAGAGCCTGCTTCAACATGTCATAGTTGTCTTGGTCATCCCTGCTCATTTTGGAAAACACTTCATAAGCTGTTCCCCGAAGACCCTGAGACAACTTTACACCCCATTTTTCTCTTTCTAACCCATAAGTAGTGGCTAATATTTCGTATCTGCTTAAATACGACTCAATGTCATCATCCTTTTCCACAAAGTAATCTAAATGGAACCCCATGGCTGATGAGGAGGCCCCCTGGCTTGCAGCTGAGTCGGAAGTGGATGGGCTAGTTCCATTTTCAGGAGCATGGCCTTGCAGCTCTAACTCCCTTAGTCGTATCTCATGTTCTCTTTGTAATCTTTTATCTTCCCTTTCCGCCTCCAATCTCCTTTCTTCTTTCTCTCGTTCCGCCTCCAATCTCCTTTCTTCTTTCTCTCGTTCCGCCTCCAATCTCCTTTCTTCTTTCTCTCGTTCCGCCTCCCTCTCCTTTCTCAGCCTCAAGTTTCTTTGCCTCAACCTCAGCCTCAAGTTTCTTTGCCTCAGCCTCAAGTTTCTTCTCCTCCAACTGCAGCCTCTTAATCTCAGCCTCCCTATCAGCCTCTAATTTCTTAGTCTCCCTAGCATCTTCTAATTGCATTTTCCTTTCCTCAGCTAACCTATGTTCTTCCCTAGTAATAAATTTATCACATTCTGAGGTGACATAGTCAATTAAGATTTGACCCTCCATATTCATTTCTTTTGCAGTCTGAACAGCCGCAGATCGAAACTTGGCCAGATCTGCCATTCTGATAAATGCAAAATGTTCTAACTAACTTTCTAAATAAGTATAAATTTTTATCTAATTAAATCTGGGTTCTGACAGTTTCTTGACTTCCCAAATCTTGGGCAATAATGATTATGGGGATTCCCTGGGACAATAGAATGTTGTTTATGCTAAGACCCAGACCCCAATGTATGTAGTACTAGGAGAAATTCAAATGCCCGGACAAGCCTACCAATTTATGTAGCAAAGTTAGATTTTGCTGGGGAGGTTATGATGGTATCCTAAAAAGAATGAAATCCGTGTATGTATTAACCGTGTGAGGTCAAGCACATGTAGGCCCCTGACTCTATAAATGATGATGATGAATTATGTGCAGGGAACCTAACGCTACCTCCCTAGATCTCACACGGTCACTATTTTGGCTCTAGTGTCTGGTGTATGATGTACCTAGTGTCTAGGGGAGAAATGAAATGATGGTACACAACACAAAAACACTAAGTTTCTATGAGGAAGTGAATAAAACCTGTGGTTAAGTTTTTCTTTAAATTTGATCTTTTTTTTGTGTACAATTTATTTTGCCTGTCCAGTCATATCGTTTGGACAGGTCTTTGAAAATGAGGACAAAATAGTTTACATAAAAGATTAACTAAAATTGTGTGGACAATCTGCCCAAATAACTACAATGTTAATATATGTCTTTCCTGTTGGAATGTTCACAGCTTACAATTTATTCTTCTAAGAGGGAGAGTCACTGTGTATGAGGGGCTGTATAATCATCATACCCCACAAACTTCCTGAGTATGATTTGAAATACCAAGGTTTATTTAAAACGAAACTGTCAGATGTACCCAGGTCCTTAACATATCACCTGGGGTTTCTTGTTGAAAGATAAGATATTGTGTAGTTGCAGAAATATCGATATCACGTCACACGCCCAAGCTCCTGCTGTTATCTCTTGACAGCATACATGAAGTGTCGGAGACTTCTTGGCGTTATCGTCACTCCTCAGGTTTCCTGTCACCAGCTGGCAACAGGAAACAAAACCTCTGCAACAAAAGGACACCCTGGCCTTTTACATCTGATCACTTATTCTTTTATTTAATTTCATACGTGGGTATGGGGTCAGCCTCGCGTGCATTTCAGGTGCACTCATCCCCTAATTTTTCATGACTCCCACCTTGCTGTGACCACCCCTCAGGTCCCTATGGCAGATACGCCACTGTACGTTTACATAGTTTTCCTCAATAATATAATGTGGGGTAACCACATTTCCTTTTATATATTTTTCTCATCTTTTTCTTTTTAAATATAAATGCTTCAGGCATGTTGAACAGTGTTCATGGAACACGGAGGCTTACTAATATACTCTAATACAATAATATTCAAACATAATCATGACAACATACATTAGTTAGATACATTTCAACGTGAGGACTCAACAATGTCTGCTCCCGGCACGTCCTTCACTTTTTCCCAATAGCAGTATCTAACTTTGGTAATGGGATTAAACATATTAAATTCATAAAGCATTCTTACCACAAATCAAGAAATATAAACAAATGACGCTGACTTTGCAAAGAAATGGCCTCAGTTTCTTCTGCTCCGTCCAGACTGTGAAATACTCATATAGTTATTTAATTTACTTTTTTAAATTTATCACAGCTGTTCTCAGCGTATCTGAATAAAAAATACAGTTCAACTGGCAATGAATAGTGAAAGCTTTTTGCTAATATTTAGTAGCACTGGCCAATCGAAAGCTTGCGACTACCAGAATTCAAATGCAGTTTTTGAAAAACAAAAATAATTCCAAACATACTCTGCGTCTGGTAGTCGATTGGCCAGTCCGCTTTAGTTATGCCAATGCAAAACGATGTTAGTTTTTGGTAACAATTTTCCTACCGCTCCCCTCTCCTCCTATACTCTTGTTACCCAAGCTAATTTGAATTTACCTCAATGCCTCCCTTCTAAGCCGGTGTCCCCACTAACGTTAAGAAAAAAACAAGCAGGAACAACAGTCTGTCTGGTCGTGCGTTCGTAGACATTTAGTATTTTCTCAACAATTTGGGTAATACTGGGACTATCATATTATTTAAAACACATTCTTGCTCAGTGAATTCTAAGCTATACTACCATATATTTTTTATGTTCAGTTTCATTATGGTTTTAGATTTTCAATTTTGTCACCGGTCATCGTCAAATAAATATTTTACACAAGACGGCCATCTTCCCCTCTCTTTTTTCATCTCGCCAGCATGTATTTTTCAAATAACTCACTTGTTTTTGTGACGTCAGAAACATTACCGCGAGGAGGCAATAAAATTGTCTGCGTGTTTTGCTTCTGTTGGCTTTGTCGCAACGTGTATATATGCATGGCGGACTATCAAGCGAAGCGGGGTGTTGGCGTGGCGGGTTAAGAATTGGCGTTAATAATTTGTATTGTATCGTGTAACACTACCAAAAAATGTAAGGATTACTACTTATTACCAGCGTTAAAGTTGACAGAATACGTTAATTCAGATAGTTATTTTGCGGCACACTTCCGCAAAATCGTTAATTATAAGTCTTGGCTGCTAAAAAATGTATGCAGCAGATCTGGCAAAATGTTAAATGTTGGTAGTACGTTTTCGACTGAAACCGAAACTAAAACGCGTGTTTTTTACTAAAATCCGAAGTAATGAGCGATTATTCTCGCAGATTTTACTACAAGTAGCAATTGCATTTGTTTTTTGTGTAGCTTTGTAAAAACAGATCAGAGGTTAAACTTCCATGCCTTTGTTCTATGCTGTGAAGGGTATCTGTATCTAAAAGGTGTGGTGTAGTTACAGATGACCTTACTTGCTACCACATTTATACCTCAGTCAGGAACTTCTAGTCACAACAACAACAGACAGTATAAACAATTTATTTTATTCTACAAAACAACCCTGTGATATTCCCACACATATAACACTCTATAAGACTATCTTAAATGAGTCAAGTGATTAAGTTTAAAAAATATATGTATTAATTCTTGTCAATAATGGATATCCTGATTCAACTACACAGTGAACCAGGAATCACAATCAAATGTAATTACAAGTATTGTTTACACAGTTTATATATATGAACTTTGTATTGACATAGTTTATTATTATTATTCTATGTGTGTAATTTGTGCAGTAGTAATATGAGGTAATACTGGTTGTGTTCAAGCTTGGTTGTTGTTTTTCATCATGACTTCAAGTGTTTGATTATCGGGGAAATAGCATTGGGAAACTTTCACAGTTCCTGTCATTTGAACCCATTAATTGTCCCTCTGTGGTTAACAAAATGTCAATTTTTGAGGGGGCACATAATGTTGAGCTACTCTGGCCACAGAAGCTTAACTTTCGTGATGGCGGCAGGAAAAGACTCCTCTGCTCGATTGCTTCACTGTGTTCTGGAGACACCTCACTGGTCGCTATCTGGACCAAGGAGTATGCTGTCAGCCTCTGGATGCAGCAAAACTCAGACCAAGGGCTGCTTCAATAACTAGGACCACAGTCCCTGAAACAAGAAGTTTGTACCTCCTACTTCAGATCTAATTTATAATCTATTTCTACACTGAACACAATACAGAACAAACACTGAGTTCAGAGCGATAGGCCAACTGCCATCTTCATCTGAAACAATTTACACCAGTATACTCCTCCCTAATGGTTACTACGCCTCTGCAATTCCAGCATTAGTTCTTTCTAGTCAATAAGATAGGTGTCAGTGTACTGTTTGGCAATTCCATGCAGTTTTACTTTTCTCCGACACCTCCTGTTCAGGTTGGAGCACTATATAGGCCTTGCCTCATGTTCGCTACTGAACCACACACATATACAGACATAAATTATCAATTTACATTCAATTTTCATTAAAAAGATATCGAATATATCAAGCTTACCACAATTCATGGAAATAATACACAGATACGTTGACTGGCGATGAATAATGGCACAAATTATGGCACAAATTCCGATCCGCCTCTGTCCCAGGCTTTTATTTAGAAAAATATGATCTGGCTCTCAACGCACTGTTTCTTAGTAAGTTTATTTTAAAGTGTGGCACTGACCTGACGCTCCTAATTGACTATATCAGCGGGTCTAACCAATCGAGCCATGTTTACCTAAGCGTTTGAAAAAAAGTACCCTTCCTTCCGTCTCCCCTAACAACAAAAAATAGTATTTGCCGACCGACTAATCATGTTTAGCCTTACATATACTTCCCGCCAATCAAATAGGAGGTAACATGTTGGCCTATTTCCCGTACAATGGTGGTTTCAAAACTGCCACTGCGCAATTCTGATTTTGGTGTTGTCTGACAGCACCACCATTTTATTTTGGCTATAATTTGTTAATTCCTAGACTATTTGCGTAACGTTTAACATATTCTTTGTCAGCAAGTCCTAAGGAACCCAATTATATAAATTTAAGGGAGCTAGGTGGCTGCGTTCAAAATGTGCATTTTCTTCTACCTCCTGTTCACTTCGATACGACGTGGTGTCTGGGTACTGTCAGGCTTTCAAACGTAAACCAGTATAATGTCATGTTTCCCAATAAGAATTTTTCAGGTTTTTAAACCTAACTCTCGTATGGGTAGTGTTTTTTATCACTGTCTATCTGAAAAAAAGTATTGCTTCTGGCCTTTCGCTTGGGGAGGGTGGCATTAATTGTATATCGCGAGACGCGTGTTAGGGTTGCATGCGTTCCTGCTTTCAGCCCTCCCTTCTCTCTATCCGAAGTTCATCTGTCTTTTCATCACGCCGTGTATAAAATGAAATTAATGGAAGTATTAATTTAGGTCATTACGCAGGGTGCCTAGCTCAAGGTTTTCTTAGAAATGCAGTACACGTTTTATTGAAGAAAGCGTGTAGTGATGCAGTAGGCTTTACTATCAACGTGAAAGCGTAAAAATATGCAGACGAAGCATAAAACAAGGGGATTTTTTGTACGCCATTGTGACAGCACTGTACTTTTACCATTTCTCTTTCCTTTTATTGAATTTATGTGTTAGGCTTTACAGTTACCTTTTAATTTATATATGTGGATTTAGAATGTTTCACGACAGTCGGGAATTAGGTTTTTCTGCCAAAGAACTTTCCGACTTTGTTCTTACTTCGGTACGAGAACAGAAAGAGAGAGAGAGAGAGAAATAAGACAAAAAACGGGCAGAAAAGGAGAAGGCTTTAGAAAGAGAAGAGAAACGAATGGCCAGAGAGCACGAAAAGGCTCAAGCTGAAGAGAAGGAAGCTCAAAGGAAACACGAAGCCGAAGAGAGAGAGAGAAAAGGAGAGACAAGAGAGAGAAAAGCAAAGAGCATTCGAAGAAAAGAAGGAACAAGCCGAGAGGGCATTCCAGGAAAACAAGGAGCATGCCGACAGAGACCACACCATTAGACTGAAAGAACTGGAGATCGAAGGAAAAAGAATTGATTCTAATTCTAACACTGGCGTTCTCAAGTTAGCGATGGAGGAAACATCTCTCATGTGGTGGCACCTTGTGCAGTCTCCTTCCAATTAGATGTCTACACTGCGGCGTCAGAAGAAATAATCTATCTCTCTAGGTTTGAATTCTTAGCAGCTACCTATGGCTTGGAGAGAGAGAGATACAACATGAAGCTATCCCAGAGTCTGAAGGAATCTACTTATGACGTGTTTCTCAAAATGCCCTCGGATGAATAGAACAACTACGACATGTTGAAGAAGGCTCTAATTCAGCGTTTCCAGCTGAATGCAGAAACTTTTCGTAGTAAGTTCCGTGAGGCTAAGAGACAGAAGGATGAATCTTTTAGACAATTTGCTACCAGGCTAAAAACGTACCTGGAGAAGTGGGTGTCTCTCAACATCTAAAATGAATCGTATGAAGGGCTGCAGGGGATGATTATCGTGGAGTAGTCTAGTGACTCACTCACCCCTGATATGAGACGGTTCCTGGCGGAGCACGGGGCCGAAACTCTTGAGCATGTTGTGTTATATGCCGAATGGTATCACAGCGCCCCGGCAGAAGTTAACCCTGTCAGGAAGCGCGGCCACGATAGTCACCCACAACCAACAGATCGTTCATCCACGGATGAGCAAACGACGAACAACACAACATACAAAACGGCCCAACAACAAAAACAACAATCACAGGATTACCACAGGCATAAACAGAGCAACTCAGCCCAGGGAACTGGAAGGCGATTGTGTAAATCGTGCAAAACCGACACACATTTCACATCGGATTGTAAGAGGCCAAAAACAGGCTCTAGTTTCGCCACCTTTGGTGAAGGCCTATCAGTATACTAGTGAAACTGTAGAAACACAAGGCCCTGGAAGAGTGTAGAGCCCATGATTCTTCCGGCGGCGCAACTGATGTTTCAACCCGATTTGTGCGGGGATTTGTGCGTAGTTTTAGACGATTTAGTCTGACCTCTAAATCTGGAGAGAAAATATGTCTTCCTTGTGGATCCTTCACAGAAACCCAAGTCGACACGAGAGAGAGAACCCAGGAGACGCCCAAGCGGCCCCTGTGCTCTCGTCTCTAACCAGCCCCAATATATCGGAGCTGAAGAAGGCACAAATGGATGATAAAACCCTAAAGTCTTGTTTTACTAGGTTGTATGGAAACTACTCCCACACTCCTCAGGGAGCACATGATAGGAAGAAAGGTTTAGTTTACCGGAGGGTCGGGAACAAGCGACAGTTAGTTGTCCCATTCTCATATAGAACCCGCCTTATGCAGCAAATGCATAAACCACCCTCACAACCTCATCGAGACAAACTACTTTATTACGTCATGTTTCCCTGAAATACTTTTGGCTAGACATGCAACGGGATATTCGTCAGTATGTGCACGATTGCTCGGAATGCTATAGCCTGGAAAACCAGAATGGTTAAAGCCATAACTTATCTACGAGGAAGGTGAAGGAGCAGAGCACACACCTTCCAATATTGGATAGCTCTGACTCACCACTTCTTCTGAGTTTCACAGAACTGAAAAGAGCGCAAGAAGATGCTTTAACTTTAGCGACATGCTCTGAACAACGTCACAAAACACAAGCCCATACTTCAACTGGTACATTTTACCATGTAGATGGAGTTCTGTTTAGAAGAATGGGACCCGACAGGTCGTCGTGCCACTCCCATTACGATTGCAGATTATGAAAGCTGGACATGTATAATTTCTATTCATCTTACATTCCTCCCGGTAATAGTCGTCATGTTTGTTTGTTTGCATGTCCATCCCCGCTGAAAAAGTAGGCGGATGACGCCACATTAACCAACAACCAAGTTGAGAAATTTTGGGTGTGCCCGACATCAGGCAATGGATTAGCATAAAATCGCCCAGTGAACTTATTTAATCGCTGATGGGAATACGCTGAATTTTGTTTGCTCAGTACAGGTAAATAAATTATTCGTCTTCTTCTTCTTCGTACACTCTCAGATGTCCACATGAATGTTCTCAAAGAAAGCAGTAGTCAGTTTGAGGCTATTTAAATCCCCGTAAAGCTTTTCCACTGAAAAGTTTATTCGTCTGAAGCGACACATTTCAGGTAGTCACTCGACATGTCATAATCGCTGCCGACAGCAAATATTACGAACTTATTACTTTAGACATCAACATCACTTTCTCGGCAATGTTTACAAATACAGAATCTTACATCTTACTGTAGCGGGAGGTTATTTAAAATTATTTATTATGTAAGAGTATGCCAGTAAAGAGTTCTGACCTTACAAGTAATACCCCAGTCTTAGAAAGAAGCACTGGTGTATTGTTATCATAAAAATAGTCAGACTGTGAAAACCCTGGCCCAGTTGGTAAGAAGTAGTACCAGGATTTAAGGTGTCTCCTCCCTGTGACTATCTTATGATTACTTATATGCTAGGGGATAAGTAAAATGTACATTCACTGAACCCACAAAATGGAAGAAGTGAATAAATCCTCAGGTACAGTAAAATAGTTTAATAATTGCACTATTATTCTATTTCTACTAGTTGGAAAAGAGTATACACATATATATAAAAATATTCACACAATTACTATTATTGTCTGTTTAGACTTCAAGATCTTAAATAATAAAGTTACTGAAATCACTGTTATTAGTCCTTTGAATTTAAGGATAACTGTCATCAGTTGACTGAGTTTCTGTATGGTTAATTATTGTTTTGAACTATTGGCTGTTTCACATGTATAGGTGGTCAGTGTCAAACAGGACACTTATCTTTCCAACTTGATACTGCTGAAACTGTCCTTTGCTGATATCAGACTTGGTAGGCCCAACAGTAGGGATGCCAATGACCAGTTGAAGTTCACTCTTTGGGGTCCTGCACTTTTGTGGGATGGCCTCGGATGAACTACACCGGCTTCTGATACTGGACAGTCTGGTTTGAGTTATTTCATGGAACCTGCAACATATCAGCCTTGGCTAGTATCTGGCTAGACTTGTAGTTGACTAGCACAGATGTCAGACCAGTCAGTCATCAGATGTCACCGTTATACAATCATAGTAAGCAAGGACATCATTTCAGTGATATAGCATTAATATTAACATGTCAATTAAGTGTAACTGACTAGCACATAAGTCAGACAAGTCAGTCATCAGGTGTCAAAGTTATACAGTCATAGCAAGTAACATCATTTCAATGATACAGAATTAATATTAACATATCAGTAATAAACATCATCTGGTTTATTCCGCTCCTATACATCCCTTCATATGCTATAACTTGATCCTTCCAAATCATATCAAGTACAAATTCAAATACTGATGCTATCCTTAGCATCTACACAAAAGTAATACATAAATAAAGAAAGTGAGTGACCACGTGATCAGGTTGCTTTCTACTGAAACTGGCTATAGAACACTCCAGTTTACCAGCTGTAAATGGGTACAAAGTTGTGCGCTCGAACTAGGGAAGGCAAAGGCAGCGAGGAAGGGGACTAGTCACCTTAACCTCGTAAACTGGGATCTTCCATGATGAAGTTTCTAACACTTCATTTCCCTATGACAATCTCTGCCATGGGACTGCCCTTATCTTCGTAAGCGATAATGCATTTAATATCGACGAGATACAGCATTAAATATAATAAATATTTTCTATTTGGCTGTGGGGCTAGTTTTGATACGTTTTTGTACAAGCCACCATCTTCCACTAAGCACATGAATAAATCATATTAAAATAATAATACGTTATATCAATGAATATTATACAGGCATATTTTGTGAATTCTAAATGAACCTGTAATACAAAATAAAAGAAATTATTATACAGGATAGCTATCGTAAATTCGCTTACCCTCAGACTCCAGACACTTAGACTGAAATTTTCTGGCGATCCGCTCACACTTCAGATGGATTTAGAGTCGTGGCGTTATCTGCCCTCAGTCTTGTCTCAACCTCTTGCGTTGTGTATCTCTCTCAGTTTACCGATCCGCTACTTATACGCAAAGCGCGGACGTATCGGAGAGTACCGACGTCACAGCCTAAACCTAACCTGAAAAATCCTTCCCGAACAGTGATTTCGGCCGATCTGTGCGTCGACTGAAATTTTGCCTTTATCATTCTCGGCATATATAATATCCATATAGTTCCATCTTATCTAGTTTTATACAGCTGATAAAACTCTATCTTCCTATCCATGTAAATTCCCAAACTGTTATTTGTTGATTTTAATATTTAGAACAGAAGTGGGTTTACATGCTTTTAGCGTAACTGTGGGCAGCCGAAATACGCATATATCTCCGTACATGAGAACTTCCTACCGTTCCATCTTATATGCAGTTATACACCATCCTTCCCTGTACTGAAATGTAAAATCCTTTTCATACGGATTCCCTTCTGTTGTTATTTATCGTTGGCGATTTCCTCTGTCCGATATACATTTCGCTGATACGCCGCCATTTTGAAAGCGGTCACTCGATCGTAGATGGGTTTATAAATCTAACTGAACTCATTTGCAATGACTTGAAACCAATTTCGCGACACTTACTGTATCTAAAGTCTTCTTCTTCTTTGATCCTTAGCCGCCGACCGTCAAAGCAGTCAGTGGCCATCACGCCTAGTGGCGTCTTGTAGGGCAACAACAAATTGATTCCACTTTGCTCGGTCGGCGGCCATCCTTCGTACAGTGCCCCAACTCTGGTTCATTCTTTGCATCTCAGCCTCCACAGTCCTCCGCCAGGTTGTTTTTGGTCGGCATCTCTTTCGTTTTCCTCCAGGGGTCCAAAGCATAGCTGTTCTTGTGATGGCATCGGGGTCTCTTCTGAGGACATGGCCAACCCAGCTCCAGCGTCTGCCAGCTATGATGGTGTGCATGTCCTCTTGCTTGCTCCTAGTAAGCAGATCTTAGTTGGTGATGGTATTCGGCCAACAGATTCGGTGAATTTTTCTTGGACATGTTGTGTGAAAAGAGGACAATTTCGACATTTCCTTCTCTGTACTTCTCCAGCATTCCGCACCATAGAGAAGCACAGAAAGCACACAGCTCTGATATAATCTTAATTTTGTGCTTGTGCTGTATTGAGAGGACTTCCAGATGTTGTTTAGGCTAAAAAAGGCTGTTCTTGCCTTATTCATTCTGATGTTGATGTCTTTGCCTGCCCCGCCGTCTGGTGTTACTATGCATCCTAGGTATGTGAAGGTGTCTGTCTGTACCAGAGTCTGATTCCTTACTGATATGGGCTCAGGGTTGCTCACACTGAGCGTAATGACCTCTGACTTCTTTAAATTGATGTTCAAGCCCACCTGCTGGCTAAACTTATTAAGTCTATCCGTTTTTTCCTGGATGTGTTGATGTGAATGTGCTAGTAGTGCAATGTCATCTGCATATTCCAGATCTTCCAATGCAGAAAATGTAGTCCATCTTATTCCTCTTGGACTGCCCTCTGTTTGTCTGGCGCATCACCCAATCTATGACTGTTAAAAATAGAGTGGTTGATAAGGGGCATCCCTGTCGTACTCCTGTCTTCACTTCAAAGGTTAGGTTGCTCTGCCCAACACTACACGTAAAGTTTGCATAGAGGCTTTTTATGATTGACACTATGCAGCTTGGAATTCCATAAGCCCTCAGTATTTTCCATAAACTGTTCCTATGTATTCTGTCAAAAGCCTTTTCAAAATCAACGAAATTGATGTACAGCTGTCTTTGCCATTCTAAGCACTGCTCTATAATGTTCCTGAGAGTGAATATATGATCTACACATCTTCTGTTTTTTTCTAAATCCTGCTTGTTCTTTCCTCAGTTTGTGGTCTACTGCTTTTGAAATTCACTGTATAATTATCCTGCCTGGTATTTTGCTGGGAACTGAAAGAAGAGTGATTCCTCTCCAATTATTGCATTCTTGAACGTTACGCGTAATAATTGATGACGCGTAAGACTTAGCAACCTAACAGTCAGCGTGTGGCCTTCGTGCCTTATAGACGTGTTTCAGAATGTGTGGCATGGCCACATACTTATGTGTATAACAGTCTGTGTACGTGCCTTGCGGATGTAGGATATGTACGACCTTCAAAGTGGGAGTTTTTATTCCACATCATAGTGTACTAAGGATATGTGTCTGAAGACACCGTTGATCATATTGCAAAAATTGGTAAGGACCGGAGAGTCCATTGAATAAGTTTTGGGTGATATTAACGAAAGGGAATAAGTTTATAAACGCGGTAGACGCAAAAAAATATTAATGTTCTGGCTATAGTTGCCATGTAAAACGTTACGAGAGGTCAAACAAAAGTTGGCATGCAAAGCCAAAACTAATGTGCATATGAAGAAGGATCATGTTCTCCAAAGCTGAACTATTGAACTAATGTTAATTAATTTATGAGATATGGAAATGGAGAAATAGTGAAGTAGTACTAATAACTTCATCGGTATACATTGTTCAAGAAATTATGAACTTGACTGACTAAGATGTTAAAGGTCGTGCTCGACACATGATGTCGTAGGCAAACTACAATCATCATATATATTAACTGATGCTGATTCATATGTGAACTAACTACATAGAATGCCAGTGTCGTAATTTATTCATGGATCTTCATAAAAATGTATCTTGTCATAATTAAATGTTTGGACAGTCGTCACTAACAGACTTGTTCCACTGAAATTGTTCGATAATTTAGTCAACTACCAGTTTTGCAGTGGTTCTTTGTTGGCTCGAGAATTATCGTAAATTATCAACATTTCTGAAAAATAACAAGCCTAGAACAATAATACAATGAATCAAGACTAATGGAATACAATGCGAACTATTTTTATTGAAGAATTATTACTGAACATAGCTGCTACGATGAAATAACAAAACACACGGTTGCAGTATTGAAGATTTCGCATTTGTGTTAACTTAAGAATAATATTGTAAGGAAGAAACATTCTCTTTTAAACTGCAACGCAACATCTGGCAACCTCGGCATGTAGAATGATGATTTCACGAACCACCACTGCAAGGGCTGGTGACTGCTTTATTGCGAGTTTCTTACAGAGAACTAAAAGCATAGGTAGTCCCAAGTTCTATATGGTGAAGGGAGGGAATGATGAAAGAAAAGATGTACATACTTATTATAATATTTACATTTCCAAACAAGTGTAGATGTCTTTGTAACTATATTCACTCTAAAAAGTAATGAAAGTTTTCAACATTGTCAAACATTGTAGATGTAAAGGTAAACGTATTAAATCTATATTATTACCCTTTTGAACCAATGTAGACGTAAATGTTAAACCTATTGAATTTAAATGTAAAGAGAGTTTTCGCTTGGAGGGATTAAGATTAATTCTCACCGAGGGTAAAGTTCTGAGATAGATGGGATGGTGGAATAGGAGAGGGTGACACATAAATATGTTTAGCGAAACTCAGTGATCAGGAGGGTATATGTTTCTCTTCTTTTGCCACACTAGTTGGTGGTACCAGGCTTGAATGAGCTGATAAATCATTGCATAAATCTTCATAAAGGTGGCGAATCAGATACTAAGTTAACAATTGCACTGCCTCATGAAGCATTGTTCTTGACTTCTGAAATATCTTATGAACACTACCTTGAGATAGAAGCATCATTATCCTTCTATCTGCAACTCTGCCAAGAGTAATCTTGCGCGAAGGTAGACACATTTGACGACCCATATTAGACACTCTAGAGTTTTGGCCACTGTTGGACTGCAGAGAACAGTGGAGGCAATCCGTGACAGTTCAAAACTAAGTTGTAACACTTTAAAAAAAACTAATTTATCACTTTTCAGCTCCCCAAGGATCATTAGCCTTCAACGAAAAATATGCCATGGTTTCCTGTGCCGTGCTATCAGTTCTAGATCTTGCAATGCCTTCCTCATTCCTTTCATGCACATTTGTACAATGTTATGCACCAACTAACGACGCTCTTGATACCACAAAAGATGACTTCTATGAAGCACTTCTAAGTACCATCAACACAATACCCAAGCATGACATAATAGCAGTCATGGGTGATTTTAACGCCAAAGTAGGTGACAACAACGATGGAGTACAAAGATATCTCGGTACTCATGGCATAGGCTGTATGAATCAAAATGGCGAAAGACTTCTAGAACTTTGTGAAATATCAAACCTCGTTGTGGCAGACACCATCTTTCCACATAAGAATATCCACAAGATAACATGGAATTCACCTGATGGCAGAACTAAGAACCAGATAGATCACTTCTGCATAAGCGCTAAATTTCGCTCATCAGTTCAAGACGTCAGAGCATACAGAGGTGCAGAGATCGGAAGCGATCATAACCTCTGCATAGCTAAACTGAGAATTAAACTGAAGAAGTTATACCAACAGAATAAAAAATAGAAGAATAGATGTACACAGACTGCAATCAAATGATATAAAGGAGGAATATAATGTCAAAATGAACAACTATTTCGATGCTTTAGGCAAAATTGACAACGATATCACCACCAAGACAATCGATACTAAATGGGAACAACTGAGAACAGCAATGACAGAAGCAGCAGTAGCGACCACCGGATACCTAGTACATAAAAAGAAAAAATGGATGAGAGAAGATACTTGGAATAAAATACAAGAAAGGAAAACAGCAAAACTTAAACTACTAGCGGCAAGTACACATAATGCAGTTGAATCTTGCAAACTATCTTATAACTTGTTAAATAAAGAAGTGAAGACAAAAACTCGAAGAGATAAAAGACATTTCATCAATGAACTGGCCGTAGAAGCTGAAAATGCTGCAAGAACTGGTAATAGTAGGTGCCTTTATCAAATTACAAAACAACTATGTCACCAGCCTACTGCTATGGAAACACCTGTTAAAGGTAAATTAGGGAATTCAATACCAACAGAAAAAGAACAAATGAAGAGATGGGCTGAGCACTTCATGGAGGTGCTAAACAGACCACCACCAACAGTAACACCTGATTTTAATAATGAAACACTCACAACCACCTTGCCAATAACTTGCGATGAATTCACGCTGGACGAGATCAAACAAGCCGTTAAAAGATTAAAAAATTTTAAAGCTGCTGGAGTTGACGAAATTTCAGGGGAAATGATTAAAGCAGTTAATGACAACAACCTCTTGAGAATTTTAGATATTATAAATGAAGTATGGAGAGAAGAACAACCACCACAACAATGGAAAGACAGTATTATTGTAAAGTTACCGAAGAAAGGTGATCTATCAGACTGTAATAACTGGCGTGGTATATCTCTATTATCAGTACCTGGAAAATTATTATGTTGCATGATGTTAGAAAGACTTAAATTGCATGCTGACGAAAAGATCAGAGAAGAACAAGCGGGTTTCAGGCCGAAACGATCATGTATTGATCAAATATTCACACTAAGAACAATTATAGAAGAATCAGTGGAAAGGCAATCGCCACTTATTATCACCTTCGTCGATTTTCAAAAAGCCTTTGATAGTCTACACCGCCCATCATTGTGGAAGATACTTACAATCTATGGTTTTCCAACAAAATATGTGAATATAATCAAAGCGCTATATGACAATGCAAGATGTTGTGTTAGAACAAATAAAGGGAATACAGAATGGTTTACAGTAGAAACAGGGGTTAAACAAGGCTGTATTATGTCACCACTACTTTTTGGAATAGCTATTGATTGGGTTATGAAAAACTATACCCACAATGAACAATTGGGTATAAAATGGACAAATGGAAAATTCCTGGGGGACCTGGATTTCGCAGATGATGTAGCATTCTTAAGTTCAACACCAAGACAATCCCAAGAAGCAATAAATAATTTGTGTCATCTCTCGGTTAAAATAGGTCTCCAAATAAATGCCTCTAAAAACTAAAGCTATGAACTTTTCTAACGAGACCTTTGATATCATCTTGAACGGGGAACGGCAAAAAAAAACTACAGAAAGTTGAAAGTTTCAATTATTTAGGCAGTAAAATGACTCAGGATGGTGACACAACAAGAGAAATCCATACTAGAATTGCTTTGGCAGCTAGCGCCTTCAATAGATTATCTAACATTTGGAAATTACGATCATTGAATATACATACCAAGCTTCGTCTGTTTAATTCAAATGTTATCTCAGTGTTAACATACGGCTGTGAGAGTTGGAAAATAACAAAATCATTGGAGAACAAGCTGAATACATTCGAGAACAAATGTCTTAGAAAAACTCATGAACATCAGTTGGAAAGAATTCAAGACTAATCGACAAATAAGAGAAGACTCTAGGCAGAAATATGTCTCCGACTGTATAAGGAAAAGACGATGGTCATATATCGGTCATGTCCTACGAATGCAAAACAACAGAATACCACTACAGGCGCTCACTTGGGTTCCTGAGGGTAAGAGGAAAAAAGGAAGACCAAAAGAAACACTCAGAAGAACAATAATAAGAGAAGGAAGAACGTTGGGCCTAAATAACGTGCAAGAGCTAAGAGGAGTGGCGTCACAACGAACAACCTGGAGAGCACTGGTTTCTGCCTTATGCGCCGTGTTTGGCGCTTAAAGAATTTATTATTTATTATATATATATATATATATATATATATATATATATATATATATATATATATATATATATATATATATATATATATATATATATATATATATATATATATATATATATATATATATATATACGAATATATATATATATATATACTAATAGTAGTTATTAAATAAGCACTATAGGTCTACATATTTTTTTTCCGACTACCTTATATTGATTATGGTGGTTATACCAATTATAATAGGAGGTTCCCGCTTAATATTTGCCCGGTGGCCCCATAAACTGTAGTTGCGCCATTGGTTTCTAAGCTGTTATGGTTTGTTTTTGTATTCATTTTTGTTGTTGAAGCATTAAGAAACCAATATATATATATATATTGGGAGCAAACTACCACAGTAAGATCGGGAAGGAATTATTCATCATACATAGACATAAAAAGAGGTGTCAGACAAGGTTGTGTGCTATCCCCCTGCCTATTTAATTTATACACCGAAAAAATTTTCAAACAGATACAGGAAATACCAGGACTGAACATCAGTGGAAGGTCAATAAACAACCTTAGATATGCAGATGATACCGTGTTGTTAGCTGAAAGCGAACAGGAGTTACAAGAACTAGTGAAGCAAGTGAACAGTATAAGTCATGAATATGGACTCGACATTAATATTGAGAAAACAAAAACTATGATAATTAGCAAAACAGACGATAAACCCACATTAAAGATAAGCGTAAATGGGAAAATCCTGGAACAAGTCAAGAGCTACGTTTATCTTGGTCATATAATAGCAGAAGATGGCAGATGTGAAACAGAAATCAAGAAGAGAATAGGAATGGCCAAGGCTACATTCAACAACATGAAACATATACTGACATCCAAACAGCTATCTCACAAATTAAAACTGAGAATCATAAAGTGTTATATATATTCTGCATTTCTGTATGGTGCAGAAACATGGACGATGAATAAGTATTTGGAAGAAAGAATTGAGGCTCTTGAAATGTGGATGGGATATATAGAAGAATGGGGCGTATCTCATGGAAAGAGATGAAAACAAATAAGGAGGTCCTAGAAAATCTAGGTATGAAAAGAGAACTAATGAGGGAGGTTAAAGTTCGGCAGCTAAAATACTTTGGCCACATAAAAAGGCATAACACCTTGCAGAAGACCATAACAGAAGGGAGAGTTGAAGGCAAACGTGCAAGGGGAAGACAGCACTATAAGTGGGAAGATAACATCGAGAGATGGACAGGAAAGAGTCTATCAGAGTGCACTACCAAGACAAAAGACAGAAGACGTTGGAGATCCATTGCAGCCAACCTTCGTTGTGGAGATGGCAACTGATGATGATGATATATATATAAGTATATAAACCAATAAAACGGTATTGAATCAGTTCTACAAATTAACGGTTCACATGAAACAAGGGACGTTTTGGGTTTTACCCTTCGTCAGCCACAGTTACAAACAGGTGACAAGGACAAGAATTACATATAGGCACTACAAAAACATACGATGATGAGAAACATACACCAAATGAGCGATACAAGCAGATGGAAAAAGGAAACCATCACAGTGATGAGCGAAGAAAGAACAATAATAATGCAAGAAAATCGTAAAACCTGAAAGAAATGCCGAAACAAGAAAGTAAATAATCAACGAAACGAAAAAAAGAGAATGAACAAAACTTTGGAACAAGTAAAGGGTCACTTAGCTGGATTAGTAGATGCTTGGAATAGAACACTGAGGTAGCTTGTCCAAGAAATCGTCCAAGGAAGTGATGTATAAGATAGCGACAATTTAAAAAGATACAAAAGGATTAGAAACGAACTAAAACAAAAACATAAGAAGCGTCGCGAGAGGGTCAGGTGTTATTAAAAATAAGAAGATATCCTGGACATAAAGGTGTATCAGATGATACCAGGATAGTGCCAGATAAGAGTCTGGTCTTATCAGTAATACCCCCTTCTCTGAAGAGAGTACGGGATGTATAGACACAAAGGTAGGGTCAAGCTATGTAATTTCCCAGAGAAGATGGTGATGTAGTACTCCGAGTCCCTAACTGCTACCTCTCCTGATCCACCTCTGTGATTTTGGTATTTATTATTGTTATTAGCTCTACTAGGGGTAATTATTTAACTAAATTCACCAATAAGAACTGTAACTTAAAGAATTTAAGTAAGTCTGCTGGTAAATATTTACAATTTATTTATACATTTTACTCTTTTCTGTTTGAAAAGTTTTAAAATCAAATGTTTTGAAAAAGTAAATAAATAAGAACAGTTCAACAAAAATCTTGCATTTGTGTTAAGATGTCAAACACTTTTTGTACAGTCTGGCTTGCTTGATTTTTCCCTGAAGAATTACTAGTGTTATTATTATACTCTAGTTGGAGCTCTATACTATTCTGTTCATCACAAACTGGATGCGTTTACTTTTGGTGATCACGGATAGGCTACACAGTTGCCTTGAGAGCAACTTAACTGAGTCACTGCAGATGGCTCCCTCTGATGCTGGAGAGAATCTTCAGATGAAAACCTTCCAACTGTTACACACGATATGGCTGGCCCTCTACTATAGACTGGCACTGCATTCGTTGCACTTTCAGTAAAAGAAGCCTCTTCTTATTTGTTGTAGGCTTTAGGTTAAAGGATTAAACCTGAAACGAAGTCTAACGCAATCCCTGTATTTGCCTATCAATATCCCTCTATGTGTTAACATACGGATGTGAGAGTTGGAAAATAACAAAATCATTGGAGAACAAGCTGAATACATTCGAGAACAAATGTCTTAGAAAACTCATGAACATCAGTTGGAAAGAATTCAAGACTAATCGACAAATAAGACAAGACTCTAGGCAGAAATATGTCTCCGACTATATAAGGAAAAGACGATGGTCATATATCGGTCATGTCCTACGAATGCAAAACAACAGAATACCACTACAGGCGCTCACTTGGGTTCCTGAGGGTAAGAGGAAAAAAGGAAGACCAAAAGAAACACTCAGAAGAACAATAATAAGAGAAGGAAGAACGTTGGGCCTAAATAATGTGCAAGAGCTAAGAGGAGTGGCGTCACAACGAACAACCTGGAGAGCACTGGTTTCTGCCTTATGCGCCGTGTGTGGTGCTTAAAGAATTTATTATTATTATTATTATCCCTCTATGACACAGATGGGGACGATAGACAGTTTTAGACTAGCGTGCTAGCAGATGCACAAGGTATAGTATAGTAGCAACAATCATTTTAGTTTAATGTAATCATAATTTTCTTCTACCTTCTTAATTATCATTCGTTTCCCATGATTCGCCTCCATACAATAGTTTGGTCGCGAATAAAACTAGTAAGTAATAGGTCAAATTATACAGTACTTCAATCCCTTTCATCCGTCCTTATGTTCCTGGTAGGTGTCTCATTCCATTCAAGAAATACTTCTTTAAATACAGTTCTAAACTCATAGACACACTTGGCCATCATTCTCAATATTTTAAATATTTCCGAAGGCGGGATATATTGTTATATATATATTGTTATATATATATTGTTATGCAAGTCTATTTATAGTGTGACCTCAGACGTACGAGATGGGAAACCCGAGGAATGTAATCACGATAAGAAAATATGGGTACCTTTTTGCCTATCGTTCAATGTAGGAAAACTACTTTTTAAATTATCTCCGTTATTCCTGATGCGATTTTATTCCCCCAAAGCTTAAATTATACTTGGAATTAGGCTTTATATATCTATGGAATAATCTTTTAGTTTTCAAATTGCATTTTATGTTATGCATAGTTTAAACTGCTAAATTTAGGACATCCTGAAGCTTCGAATGCATTCAACCCAAGATTTCTCCCGTCCTATATTAGTATTAGTAAAAGTATTATTACTTACGTGTAGAGTAACATCCCTAATAATGTGTTGGTACCCTCTTTTCAAGTGGTACTTCTTCCAAAATGCTGTAGTAAAATTCCGAAGTTAATCAGGTTACACAGATTGGGCCTTGCCATCTTTATTTTCCCAGCGGTAGTAAACACAGGACCAAGAAAGCGTTTTCATTGGTTAGTGTATCATATATTTCTACAATGTATGGCGCGCGGTATGGTCAGAATTATTTAGAATTCGTGATGTGAGACAGACGTCATTTCACGACAGAGCCTCCCAATTCAAAAGCGTAAACCCGCTGTTGGAGCTTCTTGTCTGGATTCACTATCACGACATTCTTCCAATATGGCATTCACTCTGCCATACTCTTCTCCTGGTTTCCTTCAGGTGGGTAACTCTTCAAGTAGGCACTACTCAAGAAATTTGCCTCAACATTTTGAGATCCAGTGATAATACCGCATGTTGTGTTAATAAACAGCACAGGTGCTGCTGCCTGTCTAATTGCTGATTATCAATTAATGTTCACCTCTACTCTTCTCTGAGTCTGTTCCGTGACATGTCCAGAGGTTTTAGATATTCCTCAAGGTTCCAATAGTTATGAGAATGTCATCTATAAAATTGGTGATAGCCGAGTTATGGTTACTGGTACCCTTTTAATCATGCTAATTTAAACGGCAGTATGCTGGTGTTGGCTGTGCTTCTGTCATATTAGCAAACACCAATCGTCCACTACCACGTTTGCAAAGGGTTTGAGGTGGACTGGGTTGTGTTTCTTCTCTGTACCACACGGAGAGTTGCCAGTGTAACTGGTTTTATGGAAGACGATTTGTGAGAAGGTGCCGTCCTACCCACTATGTCTACCTGTTTATGTTTCTTTTTATTTTCAGGCCTATGTCCGTCGCAATGCGTTTTTAGGTCCTGTTGATTTTCTCCACGTGTGGAGTTTACCTTGCTACATTGATCACTGGCATTTACATACTGAATGATGTCTTCAGCAACGCCTGGCCAATAATGATGCACTGAGGTCCGTTGACAAGTGGTACCCATTTTCATATGTCCACCGTCTGGTACAACATGTGCTAATTCCATAGCCTTGCCCCTATAACTCAATGGCAGTACTAACTGTCCATGTCCACTTTGTCTTGCTCCAGCTTTCCTGTAAAGCAATCCATCCTTCAAATAAAACTGTCCGTTCTTAGGGGGTTTATGGCTGTCTGGCAATTTGCCAAAGCAAGGTTTTAATGTTTTATCTTTTGCCTGGGCCTTTCTCATCTTTCTCGGATGAATATTTAGTGGTATTCCCTCCTCCTTCCTAGGGTTTGACCTGACCTAGAGTGTTGCCATGATCACAGGTTTCATTGGGTTCCCTAGGAAAACATATCTTCTTCCTAACACCAGCGGGTTATTAGGATCATCACACACTGCTGCACTGATCACTCCTTCCACATAAAGCGTTTTGACATTTATTCTGGCTATGGGAAGTGTCATGGTGGCTGTTACTTTTAATACCCCTTGTATCTCCACATTTTCTGTGGTATACTGATCAGGGTGCACCAGAGTTGCACTCACAACTGAGTCAAATTCCAATCCTGAATCATAAAGGCACTTGATAGTTGTACCATTACAAGTTACTTCTTCACAGATGGGGGATGATGGAGATCTACCGAACTTGATGTCGGTTCCTTCCTGCCCTTTCCCACTGTTATCATACATGCAGCGTGATATGGAGGGACTTTCCTACCACATTCCAGTGTATTGTGGTTGTTCATTCTGCAAATTGTGCACCACTTTTCTCCCTGTTTATAGGGTTTCTTATCTTGTACCAGAGGGTTCCTGTTTCTATGATCAAATCTGGGTTTGTCATAGTCTTGTCTGTAACTGTGTTGTTGGTCCCTATTATCATACTCATCTTGGTTTGGGGGTGGTCTACTATTTTCTACCTGCTTCTTCCTAATTCCTGCTATCTCTTTCTGGGCTGCCTGATATCTCTCAGCAACTGTTAAAAATCTCCCCCAATCTCTCTGCACCTTGTTCCATAAGAAATTTTCTCATGTCTGGAGGCATAGACTCTCTTACTTGCTCCATCATGACCATTTCTTTTAGGTCTTGACACTTTCCAAGAGTAGTCCACTTCTTCAAGTAGGTTTCTAATCTTGCAGAGAATTGGTGGTAAGTTTCTCCAGAAAGTAGCTTGGTAGTTCTGAATTTCTTCCTATAAAATTCTGAGTTTTTCTCATATCTAACTAGCAATGCCTGCTTAAAGATTTCATAATCTTCTTGGTCCTCTCTTCCAAGTTTTGTAAAAACTTCATAAGAAGCTCCTCTCAGCCCTCGTGATAACTTAAGGCTCCATTTCTCTTTCTGTAGGCCATAGTTAGTAGCTAATCTCTCGTACCAACGTAGATACGACTCAATATCATCTTCGTTCTCCACAAATGGGTTCAAGTGAAAGTTCATGGCTTCATTTGAGGCACCTTGAATTGCACTAATGTCAGAGGTAGTTGGACTACTTCCATTTCCTGTAACATGTCCTTGAAGTTCAAGCTCTTTTAACCTCAATTCATGTTCCCTTTGCAACCTCTTTTCTTCTCTCTCAGCCTCTATTTTCGTAGCCTCCTTATCAGCATCTATTTGTTTAGCCTCTCTATCAGCTTCTAGTTGAAGTTTCTTAGCCTCCCTATCAGCTTCTATTTGTTTAGCCTCTCTATCAGCTTCTAGTTGAAGTTTCTTATCCTCCCTATCAGCGTCTATTTGAAGTTTCTTAGCCTCCCTATCAGCTTCTATTTGTTTAGCCTCCCTTCTTTCTGTCTCCAAATTCTTATCTTCTCTTTCTATATATTTATAACATTCAATAGTAACATATTGAATAAGGGCCTCCCCACTTAACCCAAACTCTTTTGCCGCCTGCACTGTAGCAGACCTAAACTTTGCCAAGTCTGCCATACTAATAGTTTGCAGACACTCAACCACTACTATCAACAGACCAAACACACACTTAATTAATACAGGGCTAATTAATTACAAGACCACTGTCAGCGTATCCAGTCATCAAAATTTTTTTAGTACTCAATAGTACTTCACTGTGCTTTATTTAGCTTAAGTTTATTCTAACTTTTATTTTATTTTTAATTTTTACTCCTACTGCTAACTCAGAGGATGTAAGTAACTATTAAAAGACTGAATGTCTCAAAGAAAAGACCTCAGGGTAGTAAATGAAATCCCGGACTGAGACAACAGATGTCGAGAGAGGTTCAGATGTTATTAAAAATAAGAAGATAACCTGGACATAAAGGTGTATCAGATAATACCAGGATAGTGCCAGATAAGAGTCTGGTCTTATCAGTAATACCCCCTTCTCTGAAGAGAGTAAGGGTGTATAGACACAAAGGTAGGGTCAAGCTATGTAAATTCCCAGAGAAGATGGTGATGTAGTACTCTGAGTCCCTAACTGCTACCGCTTGTGGTGGGTTTTGATGTTAAGAAGATTGGTGTGTGGTAAAGTTGTACTTTAGTGAGGTCAATCTGTGAAGGTCCCTGATGTAGACAATTGATAGCTGTGTTTCAGAGAACCTTGCTGATACCACCTACGATCTCACTCAAAGTTATATTTTGGCCTAGTATGATTGAGAGCTTACTTTAGTGTCTAGGGTAATGTAAGAGTGATGTTATAGGAATTCAATACAAACACATACATATACAGGTACTAAATGCTATTATGAACTTAACTAACACCAGTGGGTAAATTTATAGTTTGGAATTTCTTTTTTCTCAAATTTATTTGCCCTGAACCGAAATTTGTTTTGGCCAGGACCACAACTCAAGTGAATATATATATATTGTTACAATTAAAATCTTTCAAATAGTATTACTTAATATATGATGACTACTGGTATTTGGAGACAAGTTGTGGATTTCTAATCATTCCACGGTTCTTCTGTTACAGCTATACTTGTTTATTTAATCCTTGGGTGGAAATGTTATTTGGTATACAGGAGATTCGTTTAATGTTTATGATAAGTTGTCCCAGGCTAGATATTATGACTTATCTGGACCCAGGAATCACAGCAGTTGTCGTAGATTCGGCCACAAGCCACAGTCTCCTCTGGTCTTTCAAATGCTTGAGTACAGACTTAGTAAGAGGGACTCCTCACAATAATGTAGGCTTTCTCACACAGACAATTCATTGACACCAGATAAGTGCCAGCAGAACCCCTGTAGATGAAAGTTATGTTCCTGTCTTAACTTCACATTAATTGCACCCAATTTACAAATAATAATACAATTTAACAAAAGAACCTGGTCAGACCTCTACTTCATGATGGATTTTCATCTTACATTTTCTCACATTCCAAGTTACCTTTCAAGTTTAAATGCAGCTTTTGTAAGCTGACCAATGACTACGCATATCTCAATTGTAAACAAGTCTTGCAAAATAAAATTCAAACTTTCCCTTCGTTACTCGGTTAGTATATTTTGATTTTGAGGTCGGCCAATAATATTTCGCCTTCCTTCAAAATCCATCCAATCCAATCTCTCGTACCTTCTTAGTCTTTATTTCCCCAAAGTTTTACCAAAATTATGCCCCAAAAAAATCAAGCAGGCATGACTTGTCCTGAGAGTCTGTCCGATCCACTATAGTATTATTACCAATATTTGATTATTTAATGGACTATTTGTGTAACTAACACCCTATTCTTGCTCAGGAAGTCCTAAGGTACACGAATATATAATTTTTATGGGGCTAGGTGGCTTGGTTTAGAATTCTATATTTTTTCTATAATATCCAACCTATTCATGTCTTTTTGCACTAATTTCAAGCTAATTACGAGAGTCTCTCGTAGTACGTGAGAATTACGTCATAAATGCCGTCTGCATGACCCAATTGTCTACATGTTCTAACTTTTTCATCGTATTTTGAAAATCGTCCTAGGCAAGGCTAGCAAGTTGGTTTTATTTTTAGAAACAATGCCAGACGCGATTAGCATTGGGTCATCTATCCGTTCCCCACCCTCTATCTACTATGACTTTTAGGCAAATACTTAGTTGAACTTGGGAAGTGTTTCGTTTATCTCAAGGACGAATTTGAAAAATTGGGTACCCTTTTTGTTCGGCTAATGCGTTATCAACTAATACGCTGAAGGCGTGGGTGACGACAACAATTCTCGACGAAAATTTTTAGTACTATCCTATCTTTGACTTTATGCACTATACTGTTATATTCTAATTTAGATATTGTATTTAGAATTTCACCACACCGCTCCTGATCCGCCTCTGTTATTATGGTATTTATTATTGTTACTAGCTCTGCTAGGGGTAATTATTTAACTAAATTCACCAACAAGAACTGCAACTTAAAGAATTTAAGTAAGTCTGCTGGTAAATATTTACAATTTATTTATACATTTTACTCTTTTCTGTTTGAAAAGTTTTAAAATCAAATATTTTACAAAAGTAAATAAGTAAGAACAGTTAAACAAAAATCTTGCATTTGTGTTAAGATGTCTAACACTTTTTATACAGTCTGGCTTGCTTGATATTTCACTGAAGAATTACCTGTGTTATTATTATACTCTAATTGGAGCTCTATACTGTTCTGTTCATCACGAACTGGATGCGTTTACTTTTGGTGATCACGGATAGGCTACACAGTTGCCTTGAGAGCAACTTAACTGAGTCACTGCAGATGGCTCCCTCTGATGCTGGAGAGAATCTTCAGATGAAAACCTTCCAACTGTTACACACGATATGGATGGCCCTCTACTATAGACTGGCACTGCATTTGTTGTACTTTCAGTAAGAGAAGCCTCTTCTTATTTGTTGTAGGCTTTAGGTTAAAGGATTAAACCTGAAACGAAGTCAAACGCAATCCCTGTATTTGCCTATCAATATCCCTCTATGACACAGATGGGGACGATAGACAGTTTCAGACTAGCGTGCTAGCAGATGCACAAGGTATAGTATAGTAGCAACAATCATTTTAGTTCAATGTGATCATAATTTTCTTCTACCTTCTTAATTATAATTCGTTTCCCATGCTTCGCCTCCATACAATAATTTGGTCGCGAATAAAACTACTAAGTAATAGGTCAAATTATACAGTACTTCAATCCCTTTCATCCTTCCTTATGTTCCTGGTAGGTGTCTCTTTTAAGATTATGCAAGATTAATGAGAGTGGAAGGGCAGAATGTTAGACGGGCCTGCGCGCCCAATTCTTTACCATTCGAAAATAAAGTTCGTTCGTTCGTTCATTCCATTCAAGAAATGCTTCTTTAAATACAGTTCTAAACTCATAGACACACTTAGCCATCATTCTCAATATTTTAAATATTTCCGAAGGCGGGCTTTGCTTCTAGACTTACACATGAGCCTGTAAGTTTCACCAGCACACTGTCCATTTCTAACACATCTATACACGTTTTATCGCACATATGGATTAATCAATAGAAGTACACACATATATATATATATATATATATATATATATATATATATATATATATATATATATATATATATATATATATATATATATATATATATATATTCGTTCTTACCCTCAGGCACACACAGACGAGCCCTTAATGGTTGATTAAGGTCTGCTAACAGGTACAGAAGGCAAACACTTGCATTAACATATGCTCCTTTTTTGCCGCTCTCTGTATAATCAAATAATAGTGACTGACCCGAGTTTGTTAGGCAAGTCTATTTATAGTGTGACCTCGGACGTACGAGATGGGAAACCCGAGGAATGTAATCACGATAAGAAAATATGGGTACCTTTTTGCCTATCGTTCAATGTCGGAAAACTACTTTTTAAATTATCTCCGTTATTCCTGATGCGATTTTATTCCCCCAAAGCTTAAATTATACTTGGAATTAAGCTTTATATATCTATGTAATAATCTTTTAGTTTCCAAATTGCATTTTATGTTATCATCATCATCATAACCCTCCACTCCCAAAGGAGCATAGGCCTTCAACAAATACATGCCAAGTCCTCCTGTCACGTGCCATCATCTCAAGTTTTGTCCACGTTCTCCTCATCATTTTCACCTCTGTTTCCAGCTCTCTTCTCCATGTGCTTCTTGGTCTATCTCTGCCTCTCTTGCCCTGTGGGTTCCAGAACAAGGACTGCCTTGTAATGCTATCAACAGGTTTCCTCAGTGTGTGTCCTCTCCATCGCCATCGTCTTCTTCTCATCTCTTGTTCCACTGGCACTTGTCTAGTTCTTGTCATCAGTTCCACGTTGGTAACCTTGTCATACCATTTTAATCCCTCTATTCTACGCAAGCACCCATTTATGAAAGTCTGTAGCTTTTTGGTAGTTGTCTTTGTTGTTCTCCATGTCTCAGAGCCACACAATAGGACTGACTTCACATTTGAGTTGAAGATTCTTATTTTCGTGTTGGATCTGATTTAAGTTTAAATAAGTTTAAGCATTTTATGTTATGCATAGTTTAAACTGCTAAATTTAGGACAACATGAAGCTTCGAATGCATTCAACCCAAGATTTCTCCCGTCCTATATTAGTATTAGTAAAAGTATTATTACATACGGGTAGAGTTACATCCCTAATATTGTGTTGGTACCCTCTTTCAAGTGGTACTTCTTCCAAAATGCTGTAGTAAAATTCCGAAGTTAATCAGGTTACACAGATTGGACCTTGCCATCTTTATTTTCCCAGCGGTAGTAAACACAGGACCAAGAAAGCGTTTTCATTGGTTAGTGTATCATATCTTTCTACAATGTATGGCGCGCGGTATGGGCAGACTTATTTAGAATTCGTGATGTGCGACAGACATCATTTCACGACAAGAAGATAGATCGAAAAAACAACGAATAAAGAAGAATTTAAAAGAGAGAAAAGCTACCAGAATTTATGCAAAATGATGTTGGACATTAAGACCCATTTGAAAAATAAGACGATTCTCCAACGAAAAGCGAGTCCGGTCATCACCGACACATGACAGGAGGGCAGTGACATGAATATCAGAATTACCTGAATGGTCAGGCCTATTGAAATGAAGGGCACCGGTAAATGTTTGCCATGATAGATGTCATTTAAATGCTCACGAAACCTGTCTGCCAAACTTCTGCCAGTTTCACCAATATAGGTAATGCCACACTTCTTGCAGATGATAGCATAAATCAGGTTTCTGGATTCGCACGTGAAAGACTCTCTAATGATAAATTTTCCTTTCGGAAAAGTGACTGTCTGAGTTTGGAGTACAAACGGACAGCTCTTACCTTTACGGCGTTGGCACGGTTTAGTACCAAAGTATGAAGGGCTAGTATGTCTCAAGCAACTGTGTACAAGAATATCCCTTAAATTCCTATCCCTACGATATGCCACTAAAGGGGTATCACGAAACAACTCTCTGGTATCAGGATCAGAGTGGAGAATAGGCAGATGTCGAAACAGAATTCTCTTCACTGCCAGACAGTGAGGATGGAAAAGTAGAACCAGTTTGAGTTTGTCAGCTTGGACAGAAGGTTTAGTAGTGAGTGCCATCTGACGAGTGACGTGTGTGATGCGATTAAGAGCATCAGATAAAACATGTTCTGGATAAAGACGTCGGCAAAAGAACTCGAGCATCTCTTGAGCTCGCTGATGGAAATCATCGTCATCGTGACATAACCGACGCAAGCGAAGAAGTAGTTGAGAAAGGGGATGGAATTTTTACAACTAAGAGGGTGAGATGAAGTATAAAGAAGGAAACCATGAGCGTCAGTAGCCTTATAATAGACAGACGTTTTAAGACCAGTAGGGCTAATAGTCACAGTGATGTCGACGAAGTTCACTGAAGTCGTAGAAATTTCAGAAGTGAATTTGATAGCAGGATAGAAATTACCAACATGGGCAAAAAAATCGACGGAGGTCTACCTCACTCATGTCTGTAATGCCAATACCATCATCAATATTGCGGCGGTATACTGAGCTATACTCAGGTATCGGTCCATCGTAACTTTGAAAGACCAAATATTCAAAGTGGCCCATAAACAGGCAAGTGTAACTAGCAACTAAGAATGTCTGGCGAATTTGGTTTGTGTTTTGTGTCACGGAGTGTTCGAAAGCTTCGTCGAAATTATTTTCAAATTCCTTACTTTTCTCTTTCTTCACATTTGTCTGTTTCTCTACGAAATATTTGCACCTGCGTTCTGTTCTATAGATGTCTTTCAAGTTTTCACTAATAGTCGTGCCATACGATCCAAATGCTATCCTGTTGTGCAAAGGCACTAAAAGTTATTTCTTTAGGGATTTCAGTCCGATTTATTCGTTTAGTCGAAACACAGTGGTTCCCAGAGTATTGTATTTCCGTGTTCAGTGGTCAACTGAAGACGCCACGATAAATCTTCTAAACGAGAAATGCGAAATAATTAACTCTACGCGTGGGAACGAAGAACCTCTTTTAACTTCTTCCGAACGAATGCTGAGTTTAGAAATCACTTGGTGATAACCGTTGGAATAGAACGCACGTTTATAGAAGAGAGACTTCAAGCTACACAAACTTGAGTATAACGCTATTCAAATTTTTAAGCTGCGGATAACAGTCCTGAGCGGTAAGCAAACTCTCAGTATTCTCTTAATTAGCGAAATCTAAAATCAAGAGATTAGTTAACTAATGTAAAGTGTTAAATACTGAATATTGTGTTTTAATTTCTTTACATTAGATTGATAGCTATGAATGTTGTCATTTATATATTATAATGATGTAAGTACTGACTGATATCTGAAAGTAATACATTCTAATTATATTAGTAATATGATGAAGGAAGCTGTTGTGAACGAGTGAAGGAAACAAGATGTATAATGAGAGAGCGAATAAAATAACATTCCTCCAGTGCAGTCACGCATGGACGCACACTGCTAGGAGTGTATGCTTGCAACAATGGTTGACCTGTCTGACCCGACCAATGTGAGACTACCGCTAGACAGGAATGTGTAAACAAATGGACAGTCTCCTTTAGGGAAAAGACTGACGTTACGGTTCAGGTAAATATATTATTAGGCACCATTCTGAGACGAAAATTCTAGAATGGCCATAGTTAATATATGTGTATATTGATTACCTGTCTTATTGTCCACAGCGCAAGTGCAGAATCCTAGCTAGTTTTATAGAAACGAGAAGCTGATCTCTGGAATTCGATTTCTGTAATTTGTTGGCAGAAAACCGCCTAGTTGCTCAATGATCAAGACAACTAGTGCTTACTTCTCAAATCCTCCAGCGGTGATCACAAGTCATCAACCCTGAGCAGTCTACATCATATAAGCAGTAACATCTCGTCATAAGCTCATCAACATCACTCACTCAAATCAAAACCAAGTTAACAAAAAGCCTAGTTATCTATTGGACTGTAGCCCACTGTGGTGAGCTGGGATTATATAAATATAGTTATAGGGGACTTAGTGTACTGAATGAGATCAGCTGTGAAGGTCTCTGTATCTAATAAGGTTGGTGTGTTACAGAGAACCTTGCTTGCTACCTAACACATTTCGACCTCAATCAGACTTATTCTTGAATTGTATGATGACTTCGTTTAATTTCCAGGGTTATGATAGTGATGAAGTGTAAGTTCACAACAACCAACAGACAGATAAACACCTAAATTAAGAGTCACAATAATTTACAACACTATGACAATGACAAACACATAACACTCTAAAGATTTATCTTAAGTAAGTCAAGTGTTAAATTTTATACAATGTATTAGCTTTTTCAATATATAGATATCCTGATCCTACTACAATGTGAATCAGGAATCACAATCAAATGTAAGCACAATGTTTATGTACAAGAATTTATACAAAAGATCTTTGTCCAGACATATAATAGTATTGTAATATAAGTGTAGTGTTGTGATGTATTATTATGAGGTAATACTGGCTTTTAGTGCTAGGTTGTTGTTTGTCATCACGACTTCATGAGTTTGTTACTGGTGGAAATAATATTGAAGAATTCACAGATTCTGTTTCTTTAAAATTTCTGTCCCTTTTATAATAAAGTTCAGTTCTGGGTTATTTTATTCAAGGTTGGGCTTTACGTGCTGACATGCTCTTATCTCATAATGCAGCTGCAGGAAACCTGTATCCTCTGCTCGCTTGCTTCTCAGTTTGATAATATGATAGACAATGGCCGCTATCTGGTGCATGGAGTCTGCTGCCAACTTTCTGGATCACGCAGTACTCAGACCGGAAGATGTAATATCACCATCTATACCACGGCCCCTGAAAGTGAAGGTTATGCATCCTTCTTACTAACTAGTATACAATATTATTCCACACTAAAGTACATGACAGTACAAACAAACATAAAGTTCAGCGCTTTAGGCCAACTGCTAGCTTTTCATGTGACAATATACACCAGTATTCCTCTCCCTAATGGTTACAACGCCTCTGCAATTCCAGCTGTAATCCCTTCCATACAATAGGATAGGTGTTATGTTACTATATGGCAATCCAATATATATATATATATGCAGTTATTCTCCTCTCTGACAATCTTTTACATGGTGGAGCAATATCTAGACTTTGCCTCATGTTTGCTACTGAACCGCACACATACAGACATAATTTATCATTTCACATTCAATTTTCATATAAAATACAGATTTAAAATGTCTAGCTTACCACAATTCGTAAGGAAAACACACTAAAGATGACTGGCACAGTTTGATCTGCGGTATGTCCAAGCTGTTATCATATATTTAAGTTTGAATAACACTGCCTGATCTCATCTCACAAAATGTGTAACGATATGGCGTCCCCTCTAAGATTTCTTCTGCCAATATCCAGTGTATTGGCCAATCGTTTTGAATATATTCAAAAGAGTACCCAGTCATTCCAATATTTTCATTCACTTCTACTCCGTTTCTAGGCATTTATTTGTTATTCATAGGTCACCCAATCCAATTTCTTTTAACTTCAAAGTTCAGCCAATGGCCTCCCACGTACTATCTTAGACTTTCTGTCACTACTATGTTTCACAAAAGTCAGGGATTTCCATCCCAAGCAGATATGACCAAACCTGACAGTATCTCTGTTCTCTATATGTTTTATTACCAATATCTAATTATCTAATGGACTTTTTAGATAATTTATTACATATTCCTAGTCCACTAGCCTTCCTGTACACGAATATATGATTTTCAAGGGGCTAAGTGGTGTAGTTAAGAATACGATCTTTTTTCGATGTTAAGTGTTTAATTTCAACTACCACCTGTTCAATCCTTTACGACTGTACTATCAGTATAAAGTCAGGAGCCCTACGTAAATATCAGGTTTCCTAATAAGAATTAAACCTGTTTTCAAAACCTAACATCGTATCATTAGTTTTTTTCATCACTGTTTATTTGAAAAAAAATCAGGCCATGCCCACGGCGAGTTGGTTTATTGTTAGATACACAGCGAGCTGCTTGTGTGACCGTGTTCCACAGTCCGTCTATCTCTCTCTCTCTCTCTCTCTCTTCTTCTAAGCCCGTCTGTCTTTCCAAGGCTAACCTTGTGCGCAATTTTGCACTAGTGTTAGTTTTTAAAATCAAGGTCGTTCCGAAGATTTTACTACACATTCTATTTTTAGAACTACGGTTATCGCCGTATTGTTAGGCTCAAGCATTTTATTTAGGAACGAACGAATTAGGACAAGTAGAAATCTTGTGTTAGCCATTACGGCGTTATACAATTAAGGCGTTATCTATACTGGGAACGCACTGGTCTTTCTCCATTCTTCTTCCTATCGTATTATTTCGTTCTGCTTTACATTTATTTTCTAATTTATATATGGGTATTAGAATTTTTCACCACAATTCTCCCCACTTAAAACAGACATTATATGTCAGTCCCTAATTCTATATACACATAGATAAATTTCTATCTATGCCTGGTGATTACCTTGAGTCTCATCGCACGGATGGCGGCTTAGAAAATCAGCACCTAGGTTAGTTTTTCCAGAAATATATTCTATACTGAACTGATATGGCTGTAACAGCAAAGACCAGCGTAGTAACCTAGCATTTTCATGCCTGGCTTGCGCTAGAAAAGCCAGGGGTTTGTGATCTGTTTGTAACTTGAATGCCTTCCCATATAGATAAATATTGAATTTCTTGATCGCCCATATCACTGCGAGAAATTCTTTTTCACTAGTTGAATATTTTTTTCAGCTGTATTCAACTTACGACTAGCATATGCCACTGGGGTTAATTCCCCATCCAGTGAATCTGACTTCTGCAACAGGGTGGCACCCAACCCTAGATTACTAGCATCCGTTCTCACAATGAATTCTTGACTTAAGTCAGGTAATTTCAAAATAGGTTTGCATGTGAGCTTTTCCTTCAATTCTTGGTATGCTAATTCACACTGTGCTGTCCAGGTAATTCGATCTGGATTTCCTTTGCATGTCAAATTAGTTAACGGTGCACATATGGAGTTAAAGTTTTTGATATATTTTTGGTAGAAACCACATAATGAGACAAAAGATCTCACGTCTTTTTTTGTTTGTGGCCTCGGTGCTTTTCTCAGTTTCTCCAAGTTCTTGGGGTCAGGGGTCATGTTTCCCTGATGGACTGTGTGTCCCAAGAATTCTAATTCTTTACATCCAACGCAACATTGGTTGGTCGGGCTGTTAAATTCGCTTCTCTAAGTCGATCAAACAACATGTTCAGAGAGTTAATGTGTTCCTCAAACGTTTCTGTCGCTACGAGGATATCATCCATGAAGTTTTTGATGCGTGGATTATTCAGGGGATCCAACAATTTTCTCATCATTCTAGAGAAGACACTGGGAGCATTTTTCAATCCAAATGGCAATCTGTTAAATTCATAGTGTCCCTCTGAGGTACTAAAAGCTAGATAAGGTCTAACCTCAGGCTTTACTGGAATCTGATAGTAGCCTTTGCTCAGATCCACCTTTGAGAAATATTTAGCTTTATTCAGCCTGGCAAACAGCTGATTTGTATCCGGCAATGGATCCACCTGACCTTCTGTGATAGCATTCAGTCTCCTTTAATCTATACAGAGTCTATGTTCTCCAGAGGGCTTTCTCAATAGAACCACACTGGAACTATACTGAGATTCACTGTGTGAAATAATTCCTTCCTTCAACAAATAGTCTATCTCTTCCTTCAAAGCTTTCTCCTTAGCGAAAGGAATCGAATAGGCTTTCATACAGACTGGTGTTGGGTCTATAAGTTTCATATCATATTCTAATAAGTTTGTATGCCCCGGTCGGTCCGTTAGCACCTCTGTATGATCATCTAGAACCTGTTGCACTCTCTCCTTCTGATTTTTCGTTAAATGTGTACTGATTTTCACCTGTGCAGCGGTCTCACAGGGGTGTAATGGATATTCAAATGATGAAAGTGGTTCCTTTTTCATCTCCATTGCAATAGACAAGGTCAGCAAATGTGTCTCTTCCTGATTTTCTCTTTCCAAATATTTCTTCAGGAGATTCACATGATAGATTTTTTCTTTCCCCTTCTTATCTATCTTATAATTTGTTCTAGACACCTTCTCTAGAACTGTATATGGACCTTGCCATCCAATTTGCAACTTATTCTGGCTACCGGGTACAAGAAGCAGTACCTTCTCTCCCACAGCCAAATCTCTGTCTTTTGCTTTCTTGTTATAATAGGCAGCATGCTTTTTCCTGGCTTGTCTCAAATTTTCATTGGCAAGTTTCCAGCCAGTTTTTAAACGAGTGGTCAGCTCATTCACATATTGGTATGATGATGTAATATTTTCCTTTGCCTTTTCATCAGTCCACGTTCTTAACAGGCTACATATGGACCTTTAATATTGTTGACCTATTTTTCCATGCACCGGTATGGTCTCTTCCACTAGAAGCACTGTAGTGATGATTTTTCTTCCCAGAATCATCATTCACAAAACGACCGCTACCAATTTTTTTCTTGGGGCTCTCTCCCCACTTAAAATTCTTTGTGAGAGATCTCCTCTCTCTTTTATCTTCATCCAGTTCACATAAGTCCGATTGAGGGATTTTCGGAATATTCTTTGGTAAGACATCTCTTTGTACTCGCTGCATAGTGGCCATGGTAAATTATCCAAGTGAAGACTGTCCGTGAAAAGGGGGCTCCCATTCCACTTTGTCCACTTTATTAAATTTATTTTTCTTTTCAGTGTCAGGCCTAAGTTTGACCCGTGGCGTGTCTAGGTCCTGATCACTGTTCCCACTTGTGGGTGTTCCCTCATGTAATATGCCACATCTTTCTACAAAATTCTCAATGTCATTCATTGCCTTGGGCCAATATTAATTGTGAGCCACCTTTTGGATGATGGTACCTATTTTCTCATGGTCCCCATCTTGTTTCACATGTAAGCTCCTTATTAACTCTGCCCTATACTTTTTAGGAAGTACCAGCTGTCCCTGACCATTGGATCTAGATCCAGCCTTCCTATAAATCAATTTGTTCTTCATATAGAAGTCTCCTTTTCCTGGAGGTGTATGACAATTTGACAATTTCTTAAAACAAGGCTTGAGGGTCTTATCCCCAGCCTGCGCCTTCCTCATCTCATCTGGAGTGGTATCTATCAGAATATCCTCCTCCTTTCTAGAGGTCGACCTGACTTGAAGGGTGGCCATATACACAGGTTTCCTTCTACAACGGTCAGTATCATGATTGTCCATCCGACAATTTTTACACCACTTCCTTCCTTGGTTGAAAGATTTTCTTTCATCAAATTTCCTTTCCTCGAATTGTGGGGTTTTATTTTTATTATCATACCGTGGCCTATCAAACTGGTGCTTACCTTTGTTCTGATCTCTATGATCAAACTTATTAAAGTTTTGTGGTGCCTTAAAATTGTCTACCTGTTTTTTTTAATTACCAGTTACCTCTGCTTGAGCTGCCTGATATCTTTCAGCGACATTTAGTAACTCACCCAGCCTCTCTGCACCTTGTTCCATGAGAAACTTTCTCAAGTCTGGAGCCATGGACTCTCTTAGCTGCTCTATAAGGATCATTTCCTTAAGATCTTGGGTTTTCCCCAGAGCAGTCCATTTCTCCAAGTATGTCTCTAACCGTGCAGAGAACTGGTGATATGTCTCACCTGACAGTAGTTTAGCATTCCTGAACTTTTTTCTATAAAATTCTCCATTCTTTTCATATCTTAACAAAATAGCCAGCTTTAACATGTCATAATTTTCTTGGTCATCTCTGCTCATCTTGGCAAAAACTTCATAAGCTGTACCACGAAGCCCTTGTGATAACTTTAGGCTCCATCTTTCTCTCTCTAAACCATACGTGGTAGCTAAAAGTTCATATCTATTTAGGTAACTTTCTATGTCATCGTCTTTCTCAACAAAATGGTCTAAATGAAAACTCATAGCCGAGGTTGAGGCTGCCTGACTGCCAGTAGCATCGGAGGTAAAAGGACTGGCACCATTTTCAGGAGCATGGCCTTGAATTTCTAACTCTCTTAGTCGTAATTCATGTTCCCGCTGCAATCTCCTATCTTCTGCTTCCCTTTCTGCAGCTAATCTTCTTTCTTCTGCTTCCAACTGTAACTTCTTAGCCTCAGCCTCCATCTGTAACCTTTTAGCCTCAGCCTCCAATGCCCTAGCCTCTTTGCCAGCCTCAATCTGCAACCTCTTATTTTCCTTGTCAGCCTCTAACTTTCTTTCTGCTTCTTTCTCTAATCTTTTTTCTTCCCTGATAATAAATTTATCACATTCTGAGGTCACATAGTCAATCAAGACTTGACCATCCATGTGCATTTCTCTGGCAGTCTGTACAGCCGCAGATCGAAACTTTGCCAGGTTAGCCATTTTCTAACAGGCAAATTTATACAATGTCTAACTAAACAATTCTATCTATGACTAATTATACTAAGGCCAACCACAAGCACTGAGAGCTCAACCTTATTTATTTTCCACCCAAGAATACCTATTTTAATTTTTATAATTCCCTGAAGTGAGCTACCCAATATAATTGGTGCTTTGAAAAATTCAAATCCCGGGAGCGAGACCCCCAATATATGTGGTGAGCTGGGATTATATAAATATAGTTATAGGGGACTTAGTGTACTGAATGAGATCAGCTGTGAAGGTCTCTGTATCTAATAAGGTTGGTGTGTTACAGAGAACCTTGCTTGCTACCTACCACATTTCGACCTCAATCAGACTTATTCTTGAATTGTATGATGACTTCGTTTAATTTCCAGGGTTATGATAGTGATGAAGTGTAAGTTCACAACAACCAACAGACAGATAAACACCTAAATTAAGAGTCACAATAATTTACAACACTATGACAATGACAAACACATAACACTCTAAAGATTTATCTTAAGTAAGTCAAGTGTTAAATTTTATACAATGTATTAGCTTTTTCAATATATAGATATCCTGATCCTACTACAATGTGAATCAGGAATCACAATCAAATGTAAGCACAATGTTTATGTACAAGAATTTATACAAAAGATCATTGTCCAGACATATAATAGTATTGTAATATAAGTGTAGTGTTGTGATGTATTATTATGAGGTAATACTGGCTTTTAGTGCTAGGTTGTTGTTTGTCATCACGACTTCATGTGTTTGTTACTGGTGGAAATAATATTGAAGGATTCACAGATTCTGTTTCTTTAAAATTTCTGTCCCTTTTATAATAAAGTTCAGTTCTGGGTTATTTTATTCAAGGTTCGGCTTTACGTGCTGACATGCTCTTATCTCATAATGCAGCCGCAGGAAACCTGTATCCTCTGCTCGCTTGCTTCTCAGTTTGATAATATGATAGACAATGGTCGCTATCTTGTGCATGGAGTCTGCTGCCAACTTTCTGGATCACGCAGTACTCAGACCTGAAGATGTAATATCACCATCTATACCACGGCCCCTGAAAGTGAAGGTTATGCATCCTTCTTACTAACTAGTATACAATATTATTCCACACTAAAGTACATGACAGTACAAACAAACATAAAGTTCAGCGCTTTAGGCCAACTGCTAGCTTTTCATGTGACAATATACACCAGTATTCCTTTCCCTAATGGTTACAACGCCTCTGCAATTCCAGCTGTAATCCCTTCCATACAATAGGATAGGTGTTATGTTACTATATGGCAATCCAATATATATATATGCAGTTATTCTCCTCTCTGACAATCTTTTACATGGTGGAGAAATATCTAGGCTTTGCCTCATGTTTGCTACTGAACCGCACACATACAGACATAATTTATCATTTCACATTCAATTTTCATATAAAATACAGATTTAAAATGTCTAGCTTACCACAATTCGTAAGGAAAACACACTAAAGATGACTGGCCCAGTTTGATCTGCGGTATGTCCAAGCTGTTATCATATATTTAATTTTGGATAACACTGCCTGATCTCATCTCACAAAATGTGTAACGATATGGCGTCCCCTCTAAGATTTCTTCTGCCAATATCCAGTGTATTGGCCAATCGTTTTGAGTATATTCAAAAGAGTACCCAGTCATTCCAATATTTTCATTCACTTCTATTCCGTTTCTAGGCATTTATTTGTTATTCATAGGTCACCCAATCCAATTTCTTTTAACTTCAAAGTTCAGCCAATGGCCTCCCACGTACTATCTTAGACTTTCTGTCACTACTATGTTTCACAAAAGTCAGGGATTTCCATCCCAAGCAGATGTGACCAAACCTGACAGTATCTCTGTTCTCTATATGTTTTATTACCAATATCTAATTATCTAATGGACTTTTTAGATAATTTATTACATATTCCTAGTCCACTAGCCTTCCTGTACACGAATATATGATTTTCAAAGGGCTAAGTAGTGTGGTTAAGAATACGATCTTTTTTCGATGTTAAGTGTTTAATTTCATTTACCACCTGTTCAATCCTTTACGACTGTACTATCAGTATAAAGTCAGGAGCCCTACGTAAATATCAGTTTTCATAATAAGAATTAAACCTGTTTTCAAAACCTAACATCGTATCATTAGTTTTTTTCATCACTGTTTATTTGAAAAAAATCAGGCCATGCCCACGGCGAGTTGGTTTATTGTTAGACACACAGCGAGCTGCTTGTGTGACCGTGTTCCACAGTCCGTCTATCTCTCTCTCTCTCTCTCTTCTTCTAAGCCCGTCTGTCTTTCCAAGGCTAACCTTGTGCGCAATTTTGCACTAGTGTTAGTTTTTAAAATCAAGGTCGTTCCGAAGATTGTACTACACATTCTATTTTTAGAACTACGGTTATCGCCGTATTGTTAGGCTCAAGCATTTTATTTAGGAACGAACGAATTAGGACAAGTAGAAATCTTGTGTTAGCCATTACGGCGTTATACAACTAAGGCGTTATCTATACTGGGAACGCACTGGTCTTTCTCCATTCTTCTTCCTATCGTATTATTTCGTTCTGCTTTATATTTATGTTCTAATTTATATATGGGTATTAGAATTTTTCACCACACCCACACTGAAACAAATTATCCATTGGGTAATTCCTACCTACTGTGACACAGGAGAAGTCCAAGCAGATAAGTTTACCTAAACACTAGGCCAAAGTCAGAATTCACTATTCCAAGTAATAGCCATAAGTATTAAAGGAAAATATCCCTCTTTTATCTGAACCAAATACACTGACGGTATTCTAAATTCTTGAATAAGTAATATCATAACTTTTTTTAAAATCTCCTAGTATTTCTTTTCAAATTAAATGATAACATTGATTTAGTTTCTACTGTAATTAAAGTAATTCTGTACATTCTGTAAATCACAATTGTTCTGAGTTCGACGTAGTAGATTGTATAGTCTGTTCAGAAAAATCTACTCTCCCTCCTTGTATTACTTGTTACTACTACGTTTCTTTAAAAAGATTGAGTAAGAAAGAGTTATTCGTCGCAAGAAAAACACAAGAGTTGGTAGTCTGAAAGGTGAGAGAATCACTAACACCAACCTGTGCCCTTCTGTTAACTCTTTCACTCAATACTAGCTCATCTCTGTGAACACTAGTGTCTAAAGGCCCATGTGCTTCAGACACATCTTCCTACTTATATCTTTAAAAAATCTGCGACATTTTGTCAATTTTAGTTTTATTTATTTATATCACGACTATTCATTATTTTAGTATACGAGCTGCCTTTCATGACTACCATTACAGATTTTGCAATAAATAATTTATTTATAAAGATAACATAAGTGTTATATATCAAAATGTGAAGAAATGAAACCCCTACATCATGCACGTAACTAAATTGATCAGTGGTTTGAAACATGCATTCAGCTATACATTTTTGCTATTGACGGGGATCGATCATCGGCCTCTCTAGAAGGCCGCTCGTATACTAAGAGTTATATATTAGACTGTTTGTGAAATTCGATACCGTCGATCAGTGGCGGTCGGTCACGGATGATAGAGGATTTTGTTTGTTACTGTTGTTACAATGCTCATCGACTATTGATGCAGATTTATTTGGCAAAATTATTTAAATGAATATCACAACATCTTAAGTCTTGTCCTGTCCGACGTTTATGAACAGATTACTTTAGATAAAAGTAAGATATTACATTTGTAGACATTGCCGAGAGAGAATCGGATGTTTTATTTCCATATATGGGAGACGTGACCTTTTGCATCACACACATTATTTTCCATGTCGGAAGAATTTTGAATTACCCCACCAAAACACGCATGTTTGAAACGATTATAGCTCTGCTTAGCAACGTAACAAACAAATTCGGGAGAAGACAGGCAATATAAGCTGACCTTATAGCAAGTCCAGTTCACTGTGTGAACGAGCTGAAATTAATAATTGCTTAATTCTTCACAAAAGGCGGCGGATCAGATATAACTCCAACTCTGCCAAGAGTAATCCTGTGCGAAGGTAAACACCTTTGAAGACCCATATTAGATACTCTAGAGTTCTGGCCACTATTGAACTACTGCAAAGCAGGGAAGCAATTCCGTGACAATTGGTGTTCCGTCCCGTATTATAGAACCTGTCTAGAAATTTTCTAGACTTGACTGGCATAAATTTCAGATTTACTGAAAGAATATTATCAGAGTGTATTTATAGTAGGTGAGCATACGGTGCATTCATAAATAACAGTAAAAAAAATTTTATAAAGAATAATTGAATAATCAGAAAGACTAACAAGATATTTTGTAACAAAAGTTAAAGTTAAATAAGAAGTTAACTTGGTGTGGCTAACTCAGTGTTGTAATTTTAAGTTTACTAGTAAAGTAGCAATTGTAATTTTGTGTAGCTTTGTAAACAGACTTTTCGCTCAGAATGGCAGAGTCTCAAAATCTCCACACTTTTTAACTGAATGACGCGAAGGAACTGGGCATGACTGGTCAAACTCTGACAGATTTTGTGCTTAGTTCGGTTAAAGACAAACAGGACAACGCAGAGAAAGCGGTTGAAAGGGAAGAGAAAGTCGCGGAACGCCAAGAAAGAAAGTTCGCAAGGGAACGCGGAAAAGCCAAAGCAGAGAAAGAAGCGGCAGAAAGAGAAAAGGAGAGAGTATTCGCAAAGGAAAAGGCCAAAAGAGCAGAAAAGAAGGAACAGGCCGACAGGGTACACCAGATCCGACTGAAGGAATTGGAGATCGAAGGGGGAAGAGTCGATTCTAGTTCTAACAATGGCGGGTCTGGCAGTTCTCAAAGTAGCGATGTGGAAACACCTCTCATACGGTAGCGCCTAGTGCAGTCTCCTTCCAATTAGATATCTATTCTAAGGCTTCAGAGGAAATAGACATCTAACTCTCTATGTTTGAATCATTAGCAGCTGCATATGGCTTGGAGAGGGAGAGATAGAACATGAAGCAATCCCAGAGTCTGAGGGGATCTGCTTATGATGTGTTTCTCAAAATCCCCACGGAAGAACAGAACAACTACGACATGTTGAAGAAGGCTCTGCTTAACGCAGAGACTTTTCGTAATAAATTCCGTGAGGCTAAGAGGCAGAAAGATGAATCGTTTAGACAGTTTGCTACACGACTAGAAACTTACCTGGAGAAGTGGGGGTCCCTCAGCATCTTCGACGAATCGTATGAAGGGCTCCAAGAGATGATTATCGTGTAGCAGTTCAAGGACTCGCTCACCCCTGACATGAGACGGTTCCTGGCGAAGCACGGGGCCGAAACTCTTGAGCAGTTGGTACTGTTTGCTGATCGGTACCAGAGCACCCAGTCCGAAATGAACCTGTCTAAAAGGCGCTCACACGATATTCACCCCCACAGAAGAATCACCCAGATAATAACCCCAAAAGTACGGATAACACAACACACAAAGCAGCTGAACAACGATCACCTCAGGCAGAAACAGAGCAATTCAGCCCAGGGAACTGGAAGACGATATTGTAAATTGTGCAAAACTGATACACATTTTACATCGGATTGTAAGAGGCCGAAACCCTGTCTTTATAATGTCGCATGCCTGATCAGGGGGCCGACAGGAAACCGTGATCCCCAGGCATATGAACAGAACCCCAGTCACCCCTCTATTACTGAGCAAATAATCGTTGGTAACTAAACCATATGGTGCTTATATGATTCGGGTTTAGAATACTCGGCTCTAGTTTACCCATCTTTGGTGAAGGCTCACCAGTACACTGGTAAAACTGTAGAAATGCAGATACCCCGGAAGAGTATAAAACTTTGCTTCTTCCGGTTGCGGAATTTGATGTCTCAATCCGGGGAAAAAAATTAATGCCGCAGTTTTAGACGATTTAGTCTACCCTCTCATTTTAGGGAGAAAATATGTCTTAATTGGAGATCTCTCACGTTACTCCAGGCCGACACAAAAGAGCGAGAACCCAGGACACGCCCCAGCGGTCCCTGAGTTATCATCTCGGAACAGTCTGAACATTTCGGAGCTGAAGAAGGCACAAAGGGATTACAATTACCTAAAGCCTTGCTTTTCTAAGTTGTATGGCAATTACTCCCATACTCCTCAGGGATCATATTACAGGTAGAAAGGTTTGGTGTATAGACGGGTGGAGAACAAGAGACAATTAGTTGACCCATTACCCTATCGCACCCGCCTAGTGCAGGAAATGCATTCAACCATGCCCCATCCCATTAAAGATTCGTATGCTCTAGTAAAACAGGTCTCCTTGAATCACTTCTAGCCAGGTATGCGACACGATATTCGACAGTTTGTGCGAGATTGCTCTGTTCGCCATAACCCGGACAACTAGAAGGACGAAACTACGAAGAAAGAGTTTGAGCAGAGTATCCAACATCCAACATTGGACAGCTCGTACTACTTCTCACCACTTCTGTGTAGAAAAACAGTTTCGACAAGCGCAGATGGACGATATAACCCTGGCGCCTTACTCTGAACAGCCTCAGAAAACAACAACCCATGCTTCAGCTGAAACTTTCCACAATGAAGATGGAATCTTATTTCGACGAACGAGGCCAGTGTTAAGAGCCGCCATCCCTTCTGATACTAGATGTTAAGGGACGGTTCTCTATGGAGTGGGTTGCTATTGTATTATGCTTCGACAATTATTTGAATTTCTGTTCTTCGTTCCACTCGGTATCGATATTTTGACTACAACCATACTTTGACACTTTAGTGCTTGAACTTGCTTCAATTAAAGTTTATATATTTGAATGACCGTTTTTATATCCTTCCATTTTATATTATCAGTGTGAGTCAGCGTGTGTATGCCTTCTGAAGGTCACTGGTCATTATTACCACAATAATTGAAACTTTGAATATATTAATGAATAAGACCAGTTTGACGACCATAAGATTTAATTCGGATTCACTCTTCCTTGATGAATCACAAACGATACTTAAACATAGTTCATAACAACAGTACATTGTATATTCTCGCAAAGAGTTTATATTTCCTGACGTTGCATGTCCGGCAACTTATAATTCTGATTAACGGTCAGTTCTATTCAGCCAATACTACTGGGCATAATTCTTGCATTTAAAACATAATTAAACGTTGCTACTAGTTTCATTAGACACTCCGTCTAATATAATAATTCTCCTTTGGCATTCCAAGCCAGGCTAAGTTAAGCCTCCATATACGAACTGCGTTTAGAATCATCACGACTTACGTTATCCATAATATCAGTCACTGCGGCTAATATTGCCGTCTTACAATCTAGACTCAAAAGTCCTTATACTTTATGTATAATTTAAATATATTCTTTAGCTACACGCTATCACACTTTGTATAGGTATACCATATCTTTAAGACACATATTCCAGAGGCCATGCCACATATTCCAGTGGTTATACCACACATTGATTCTATACATATTCCAGTGGCCATGCCACATATTCCAGTGGTTATACCACACATTGATTCTATACATATTCCAGTGGCCATGCCACATATTTCAGTGGTCATACCACACATTGATTCTATACATATTCCAGTGGCCATGCCACATATTCCAGTGGTTATACCACACATTCCATGAACACTGCCATAGTGGCTCTGCCACACATTCCAAACACTACCGTTGGGGCCGAAGCCCAAAAAGCGAATGACGTTACCATGTATAACGCGTAATGCCTAGATATCCGCGATCTATGTCATTAATACATATTCAGCTGAGGTGTTCCATGCTGCAATCATTTGAATCGAGCTCAAACCCAAATGCTTCCAAACATGTAACAATCCTCAACAGCCAGAAACTCGACAATTAGTCGTCCCACTCCCTCTAAGGCCTCATTTTATAAAATCAGCGCACGTGTTACCTCTGGTGAACATGTTTCAGTAGGAACCACTATGAGTAACCTTAAGGAGATTTACTTTTGGCCTAGACGGTGGGCAGACGTACGTCAGTACGTTCAAAACTGTACACATGGCTGTTACCAACAGATTACTGGTGGCAATGAATATATATATATATATATATATATATATATATATATATATATATATATATCTGTATATATATATATATGTATAGATATATATATATATATATATATATATATATATATATATATATATATATATATATATATAGGAAGATATTTATTTGTTTGTATACTTGTTATGTTTGGAAATATTTGGTGATAATATTTTGGGTCTAAGATTAGAACTCTAGTCAAAGGGCGAATACTCATTTTTTGCTTCGAGTGAAAGTAAATATGTAGTCGCCCCACTTGAATATAGTCAAAAGGCATTTTCTGCGCATGCGTCGATTTAGGGTGTCGACGAAGAAGGCTGTCATGTCATGGCTGTTTTTTTGGGCCGGTCGTTTAGAAACGTTGTAGAATAATCTCTGTGAATGATGCTAGGAAGGAGATGGTGTCTCTGCATGATTGTATGATCAGAGATTCTCCTAATGTTCTTTGTTAACGCCAAGGAATGGCGTGCGTTATTCGCTATTGTGTTTATTCCTAAATCAAGGTAAAACCAGACCCTTTTTCTGAACTTTGTGGCTAGGCCTAGATGGCAGATGTATTATCGCACATTAGAATTGTTTGAATGCAGATGAAGATGACGTGTAATCCAGCAGCACTGGATTACTTGATGAAGCAGCCTTGTTGATAACAGAATGTATGGAAGCCCAATGAGAACATTTATGCTCGAATTATGAATTAATTCTGATTATCATTTATCATCCTGTGTGAGCGAAGCTCAAGGAGGAAAGCCATTTTGAATTCCCGTCATTGTAAACGGATCATTGTCGGAGAACAGAAAAAGGTCTTATTATCGGACAATGGTACAGAGATCTACATATTATGAAAACCCACTATTGTGGTCTCACATTGGTACTATCAAGTTTTGATAAACTTACGGCTTGTGAAACTTAGCCAAAAGAAGGTTCTGACAGTGAACCATTGTGATGATGATGTATTTACCTTTACTGACGCGATCAGTCAGTGGAAGCATGTGGCGATAGACCACCAGAACATTGAGTGCTTGCCTACTATCGCCCCATTGTATTTATATGCTACATGAATATACAGCTGATGTTGCCACCCATTTGTCAAATATATGATGATATTTTGCCAACCTGTACTGCGACTGTAATCGTGATGTCCGAGTGTGCGTCCTTATTAAACCATAGAAACGTCCACAGTCGTCTATGTCATTGACTTCCAGCTGAGTGATTGTGTGTCAAGTCCATTTGTCAACTCTACAGAACATTCCATCATTCGCGTACCTTGCACTCTCACTCCATGTTTACACAACCCTGCGTCGGTCGAGTTGACCTTTATTTTCCATCACACGCCCAGTCTTCACCTACTTACAACACCCATCATTAACACCACTGATTGTTGGTTTGCTGTACACTAGTGTTTTTTGGGATTGTTACACTAGTGGCCAGATTCCTGGGTCTAACCTTCGCAGAGGACTGATTTGGAAGTCGACTACTGATGGTTCCCTGACGCCTCATACGACACACTAGCAGTACAACTCTACACTTTGTCAGTTTTTTGCCACGTGACCTGTCAGAAGCAGTAACTAGGTCAGCGTTTGTTGACATATTTTTCGTGATTTAGACAGCAGTACACAGAACGTTTGAATCAAGTGTTTTTATCTGTGTTGATAAGAAATGCAGTGATATTGAACTGAGAAGTCCTTCTAGGAACTGTCAACGTTGGATCTTCTAGTGTGCAAATGATTGAACATTGTAATAATTAAATTCAAAATAAATTAATTATTAAAGTGGCAGTTTATTTTACTACAACTATGCAATTATAGAATAACAGCTGTGCTTCTTTGCATTACACTACATTATATATGAGATATATGTATTTATGTTTACATGTTTGCATATTATTTGTGTGTCTATGTCGTGGGCGGTTGGTGAGGTGACTAATATAAGATTTCCCAAGTAACATAGGGCTTATATTAGTGGTCTATAGGGGGCAATTTTCTTAATTGAAAATTTGCATGCAACATCGGTTGCTATTTTTTGTTAGCTGTGACGATATGTGCAGTTTTGTTTTCGTTATTTTACGCTTTCTTTAGTTTTGTTTTGATTTGTTTGTACTTGTAGGTCTCCTCTTTTCTATAGTTTAGTTTTATACACCATTTATGTTTATACACTGTGGCGTTATTTGTTTTGTTTATTACGGCGCAGTTATCATCACAGGTTCTGTGATTATTTTCTTCTGTTTTTCTATTTAACTTATTTGATTTCTGCGAATGTTTTCGTATTGTCCTTCTTGATTGTCCTTTGTGTGTGTGTTCTTGGTTAACATATGCTATATAAAATATATTTGATCATACACTACTAGCTGTGTAGTGAACTTATGAGAAAGAATCAACTGATGATTAATTGCTATTATTAGAGGTACACAGTTGATTATACAAGACCTTATTTAAAGGCTTGTTTCCCACAGAGATTGGGATATAGGGAGCTGATTATACAAGTTTTCGTTAAAAACTTCCTCCTGTTTGGGTGAAATAAATTTGTTATTTCAGTGAAAATAGCCACATATTATTAAATAGTATGGCAACTTTAGACTACTTCATTGAGCAAGGGAGAGCCCTTGGGATGACTCCTGAGGAGTTAAAAGAGTTTGCATATTCTCATTATGCCAAAGCACAGAAGGAAGAGGAGAAAAAAATGGAATTGGAAGCTGAACAAAAGAAATTGCAGATGCAGGTAGAGGAAAGGAGATTCCAGATGGAAATGGAAAAAGAAGAAAAAAATTACAAAGAGAAGCTGAACAAAAGAGATTAGATAGAGAAGCTGTGGCTGAACAAAAGAGATTAGACAAAGAAGCTGAAGCCGAGGAGAGAAAGGCAAAAAGGGAACATGAGGAAAAACTGTTAGCATTTGAGTTAGAAAAATTAAAATTGACAAATATGGGTATTGCTAATCAGTCAACTGGTAATAATGGTAAACCTTCTACTTATAAGGTCAATGTACCACCGTTCAATCCTTCCAGTGACGATATTACATTCTGGCTGGATCGTTTTGAACGTTCTTGTCGAGCTCATAATGTGGATAAATCACAGTATGCTAATCAGTTGTCAGAAAATTTGAAAGATGATTCTCTTACGAGTTTAAGCTTGGTAGAAGAGACTGATAAGGATAATTATGATGTTATTAGAGCAGCCTTGATAAAAAAATATCAATTAACAGAGGAAGGTTACCGTCTTTTGTTTAAGAAAATGGTACCTGAATCAGGGGTAGAATTCTCAGAATTCATTTCAAGGACACGTCTTACATTTAATCGTTGGATTGAATTGTCCAAAACAGAAAAGACATATGAAGCTCTTATGGACTTATTGCTCAGAGACAAGATTATGTCAAGTGTAAATAAACCATTCCTTGAATTCCTACATAAGCGTAAACCCAAGACACTAAAAGAAATGGAGCAATATTGTACCCAGTACGTCACTGCACATCCAGACGTAGCTTTTAGCAATGCTAAGGTTAAGGAAGGTATGCCAGTTGCTTCAGCAACATCATACAACCCTAATTACTCACACAAATTTCAGGGACCACTAAACAGGTTTGATAAAAAGGGTAACCATAATAGTTATCAAAACCAAGGTAACCAATCATTTCAGGGTTCTTCTGCGAAGAACTGGAGACGAGCCGACAGCCCTCGATACAGGGGGGGGGGGGGTCACAATTATAGAAATTTCCGCAGAGGAAGTCATTATAGAAACTATACAAGTTATCCATCATGGAGCCAACAAGACCATAATTACAGAGATACTCATTATAATGAATTTTTTTTTTTTTTTGCATTCGCCCGCTAATACTCGAGGCGAAATCTCAGGTTATTATTTTATGTCTAACCTGACACTGATTTTACGTGAGTATCCCTTTATTTCTTGTACAGAGACAGGTGTCCCTCGCCATTCAGGCAAATACTCGCCGATTTCGGAGGTACCCATTGCAGCTGGGTCGGCTCAGGAGCCGCCAGTCCCTATTCGACGACACTCCTTCAAATGTCCTCGCCAGGTCTCGAGTTAATCCAGTCCAAATCCCGGTCGACGAAAAATCCTCAAATGCCGTCGCCCGGGTTTGATCCTGTATCACCCGGTCGCCAGAGCGGTGTTGTAACCACTACGCTAGCGTGGCTCCCATAATGAATATGATAATGGTAACCATGAGAACTATGACTCAAACCCAAATAGGGGTTACAATAGAGGATACAATAATGATTATAAAGGCAATAATAATCGAGGTAGATCACAATACAAAAAACATAAATCACATTATCAGGCAAACTCTGCACAGCAAGAGTCACATGAAGCCTATAAACAGACTAAAGATAATAATGACGCTAATAATATGGCATGTTCCGCTTTTGTTTTTGGGAGAGCATCTCAGTGCCCCCAATGCAAAACATTATTTGAACCAACTACGGTCTCCACTTTAAGTTGCGGCCATAATCTTCCCGCTCTTCCTGCGTCAGTAGCGCATGATGGAAGAGCTTCTCTCGTCTTACACAAAGGTCTAGTAAATGACAATCCAGTCTCAGTTCTTTTTGATTCTGGATGCACCACAATTGGTGTTAGGTAGTCACTCGTAGATCCTTCTCGTGCCACAGGAAAAGTAGTCAAATGTGTAACATTTGGCGGCACCTTAGAGAAATATTCTACTGCTATCATTAGGATTGCTACTCCTTTCTTTACAGGAGATGTACACGCATGTCTTCTGCCGAATCCGATCGCTGATCTTATCATCGGTCGTATTCACGGAGTCAAAGAATGTACTCCACAACACATTTCCGTTTGGGAAAAAGAAAACATGCAAGCTGCTAATGCTGTAGTCACTAGAGCTCAAGCTCTTAATATGCCTCAAACTTCATCTACTGAAGATAACGAAGTGCATAACCAAGATGATCCCTTGTTAATTTCTCGTGACTCATTTATAAAACAGCAAGAAGATGATCCCACTCTAAAGACATTCTTCACTCTTGCAACAAAAGGTGATCCAAATAAGGATACAAATCGTAAATCTTGGATTACATTGAAGAATGGCGTACTTGTACGTATGGTGCAAGACTCCACTAAGTCAAGTCATTCTCAGATTCTTGTGCCCAACAATTTGAGAATTAAAATTTTGCAGCACGCTCACGACTCTCAGTGTGCTGGACATATGGGGTTTTCCCGTACGAAGTCAAGAGTTCTTGCGGCTTTCTTTTGGCCTTTTGTGAACAAGGACATACGGATTTATGGTCGATCTTGTAAGGTATGTCAAGAGGTGAAATCCAAAGGTCCACGCCATGCTGCACCTATTCAGGCTGCAGACATCCCTATTCGACCATTTCAGAAACTGGCGATAGTCATCATTGGTCCATTTAAGATCAAATCTGCTAGAGGACATCAGTTTATCTTGACGTGTGTTGATATGTGCACACGTTGGCCAGAGGCTATTCCTCTGAAGAGCATTACTACTGCTGACATTGCAGATGCTCTTTGGCTTATATTTTCTCGTCTGGGATTCCCCGGAGAAATATTATCAGATCATGGCACCCAACTAATATCAGATACCATGTCTCAAGTAATGTCTACTTTGCAAATAGAGAGATCTTTGAGTAGTATCTATCATCCTATGTCCAATGGGATGGTCGAACGCCTAAATAGAACACTCAAAAACTTGTTAGGGAAGATAACTGAGGATCATCCTCAAGATTGGGACAGGGTTTTACCCGCGGCCCTCTTCGCTTACAGAGAGGTCCCCAATGAACATACAGGATTTTCTCCCTTTGAACTTGTCTTTGGCGCGCGACCGCGCGGCGCTATGTCTTTGCTTCATGATCTCATAACAGCTGATAATATTACCGATGACACAAAATCTTCTTACGAATATGTCATCGCGCTGAGACAAAAGATTATCGAAGCATGCAAATTGGCAACTTCTTCTTCTGAATTTGCTAAACAGAAGGCAAGGCAATTTGCCAATAAGAAAAGAACCTTACGACAACTTTGTCCTGGTGACAAAGCATTTGTTTTGCTACCTTGTAGGGAAAACAGACTTCTTATTTCTTGGAAAGGTCCGTACGATATAATCTCGAAAATTTCCGATGTTGACTACATTGTCGATATTGATGGAAAGCATAACACCTTCCACATCAATATGCTTACGGAATTCCATGAACGTCCTGATTATTTACAGCCTATTTTCCAGGCAACGGACGATTCTCCAGTCCAACATGGTCATTACTCATCACTGTCCGTAATACAGGATGAGGAAACAAGTTTTTCGGATGTTAATCTTCCGCTTCCGATGATTCCACTTCATTCTAATGAATTATGGAAAAATGTTACTGTTTCTCCTGATTTATCTCTAGGAGAACAGCGACAAGTTTCGGTTATGTTACAAACATTTCAGGATGTCCTTACTGACATTCCTGGACAAACTCATGTCATTGAACATGACATTATTCTAACTGACCATAATCCTATTAGAGTCAGACCTTATCCTATTCCTATACATTTTCAAACACAGGTTGAGAAGGAGTTGTATGAGATGATAGATTTAAAAATAATTGAACCATCCACTTCTGCATATTCTTCGCCGATGGTTATACGTCTGATCACCGATAATCGCACGATATCACACACAAGGACAGGAAAAGAACCCACAATACTGTCCCTGAAAAAACGTCTTCTCTACAACAAAGCCAAGCTGACCCACGCAATTCTATCAAACAATGCTCCGCCGTACCTACGATCATTGTTTCAAACCAGTAGAAGAGAGGGACTACAATTACATCAGTTACGTCTGCCCAAACCTAGGATCGACCTGTTCAAACAGAGTCTAGCCTACTCTGGAGCCTACTTATGGAACAGCCTTCCACACCACCTAAAAAGCCTACCTACACAATATTCATTTAACAAAGCACTTTTCAAACACTTCCTAAACACTGATTATCTACCCCCATAGAAACATCATTTGCCTGTCAACATCTCATCCATAGGTCAACATTTCTTTTCCTCTTCCGCTCGTTTTTAATGGGAATAATTTGTTTTATATCCATGTAATACTATTATATAATGTAATGTATGTGAGAATGTACCCGCATACCACTGTACTTTAGAGATGTGAATGTTTCCGTTTGCTTAAATGGGTGATGTACATGCAGATATAATTTTTTTTTTTTTTTTTTTTTTTTTAAACTGCTGAAAGACTTTTTCTGTTACAGAAGTGCGCAAGAAAGTGTTATTATTATTTCAATTTCCGCCAAGAATGTATGGATGTAAGCGAGAATGTGTTTTTGTAATTCTTGTATTGAGGATTGATGACACATTCAAAAATACTACAGATTAGACGTTTTGACCGCATAAGTGAGTGTCGGTATACATAACTTATTTATTTATTGTTTTGTTTATATTATTTTATTTTTTATTATTATTATTTTTCTTCAGTCACTATCTTGTAAAAAAAAAAAAAAACCTACTCATTTTTTATTATGATTGTATACTGTAAATGAATGCTATTATGTTAACTTTATAATGTTGCATGCCTTTAAATTAATGCTTAAAGTAATATGTGGGAATAAAAGGATATAGTATGCAAGATAAATGAGAGTGAAAGGGCAGAATGTTAGACGGGCCTGCGCGCCCAATTCTCAACCCTTCGAAAATAAAGTTCGTTCGTTCGTTCGTTCGTTCGTTGTTCGAAAGAAAGACAGAAACATACGTCTTTGCGTTGACTATCGCAAATTGAATCAAGTTACGAAGTTCGATGCTGAACCTATGCCTTTACTAGAAGAGCTACTTACTAGGCTTTCTAAATCTCATTTTTTCACTAAACTTGATTTGTCTAAAGGATATTGGCAAGTTCCTTTATCTGAACGCGCCAAACCACTTACGGCTTTTTCTACACCTAGAGGCCTTTTCCAATGGAATTTCATGCCTTTCGGCCTTATGAACGCACCAGCTACATTCGTACGCATGATGCGTCGAATCCTATCTTATCGGTCAGATGTCATTGCGTACCTAGATGACATCTGTCTTTTCAGCGATACTTGGGAAGATCACTATTCGGGGTTAGTTGAATTACTGTCTACTCTACGCGAGCATAACCTGACATCGAAACCCTCTAAAGCCTGCATTGGTTTTAGCGAAATTTCTTTCCTAGGCCATCGAGTCGGTCATGGTTTCCTAAAGACAGAGGACCATAATATAACTAAGATACTTAACATCTCTATTCCTAAGACTAAAAAGCAAGTGCGAAGTCTCTTAGGTCTTATTCAATTTTATGGAAGATTCATTCCGAATCTATCCTCTATCATGGCACCTCTTTCTACACTACTAAAGAAAGGGTCGCCTAATATGGTCCACTGGTCCCAGGAATGCCAATGCTCTTTGGATAAGATTAAAACATTGTTTTCAACACCACCTATTTTAGTGTTACCTACTAAAGATAAGACATTTTTTTCTTCGGAGTGACGCTTCATCCACTGGGATTGGAGCGGCACTAATGCAAGAGTACTCTGGAACTCTGCATCCTGTAATGTATATCTCGAGAAAACTGAATGCTGCAGAAAGGAATTATTCGGTTTTAGACCGTGAACTATTGGCTATGGTCTGGTCAATTCTCAAACTACATAGATTCCTTCTAGGCGCACATTTCATAGTAGAAACCGACCAGAAAGCTCTTACGGCTGTACAGAGTAAGAATTTGAAGAGCTCGAAGTCTACTCGATATGCAATTGCTCTTCAACCTTTTCATTTTTCGGTACGAGCTATCCGTGGATCAGATAATGTGATGGCAGACATCTTGTCTAGATGCCCACATGATTCCACCTAACTGTTAGGTCTTGGACTTCTTAACACATCTAAGTCTATAATAGTTCCTTTCTATATCAAGATAGATACACATTGTAATTTGTAATATAGTGATTGTATCACTACTATCACTACGTTCATTGGTGTATATTCACCGCTGGTCTTTGATGATTTTTCTTCTTTGTCAATCATGTACTTATAGTGCTTAAATATGAAATTGTAATATGAAATTGTTATATGCATTGTGTCATTGCCAGCATTGTGGTATACGTTGGTGGCACCTCCCTGGAAATATGTATACTTAAGAGAAATGCTTTCACTGAGATGTTGAGATATATTCTCACAAGTCGATCTATGCTTCGACTTTACCTTAATTTGACATTATAAATGGCTCTTATTAGTCATCTGCGCATTATTCGTGCGTTGTGAGCCTATTGTATGTTGCTCTCAGATGAAAAAAAAAATTGCATTTTTTTCCCCCGGGGTTGCGGTAGTCTGTTACCAACAGATTACTGGTGGCAATGAATATAGAGATATATATATATATGTATAGGAAGATATTTATTTGTTTGTATACTTGTTATGTTTGGAAATATTTGATAATAATATTTTGGGTCTACGATTAGAACTCTAGTCAAAGGGCGAATACTCATTTTTTGCTTCGAGTGAAAGTAAATATGTAGTCGCCCCACTTGAATATAGTCAAAAGGCATTTTCTGCGCATGCGTCGATTTAGGGTGTCGACGAAGAAGGCTGTCATGTCATGGCTGTTTTTTGAGCCGGTCGTTTAGAAACGTTGTAGAATGATCTCTGTGAATGATGCTAGGAAGGAGATGGTGTCTCTGCATGATTGTATGATCAGAGATTCTCCTAATGTTCTTTGTTAACGCCAAGGAATGGCGTGCGTTATTCGCTATTGTGTTTATTCCTAAATCAAGGTAAAACCAGACCCTTTTGCTGGACTTTGTAGCTAGGCCTAGATGGCAGATGTATTATCGCACTTTAGAATTGTTTGAATGCAGATGAAGATGACGTGTAATCCAGCAGCACTGGATTACTTGATGAAGCAGCCTTGTTGATAACAGAATGTATGGAAGCCCTATGAGAACATTTATGCTCGAATTATGAATTAATTCTGATTATCATTTATCATCCTGGGTGAGCGAAGCTCAAGGAGGAAAGCCATTTTGAATTCCCGTCATTGTAAACGGATCATTGTCGGAGAACAGAAAAAGGTCTTATTATCGGACAATGGTACAGACATCTACATATTATGAAAACCCACTATTGTGGTCTCACATTGGTACTATCACGTTTTGATAAACTTACGGCTTGTGAAACTTAGCCAAAAGAAGGTTCTGACAGTGAACCATTGTGATGATGATGTATTTACCTTTACTGACGCGATCAGTCAGTGGAAGCATGTGGCGATAGACCACCAGAACATTGAGTGCTTGCCTACTATCGCCCCATTGTATTTATATGCTACATGAATATACAGCTGATGTTGCCACCCATTTGTCAAATATATGATGATATTTTGCCAACCTGTACTGCGACTGTAATCGTGATGTCCGAGTGTGCGTCCTTATTAAACCATAGAAACGTCCACAGTCGTCTATGTCATTGACTTCCAGCTGAGTGAGTGTGTGTCAAGTCCATTTGTCAACTCTACAGAACATTCCATCATTCGCGTACCTTGCACTCTCACTCCATGTTTACACAACCCTGCGTCGGTCGAGTTGACCTTTATTTTCCATCACACGCCCAGTCTTCACCTACTTACAACACCCATCATTAACACCACAGATTGTTGGTTTGCTGTACACTAGTGTTTTTTGGGATTGTTACAATGGCCAAGCGAAAAATTCCATCGCTCGCCAATGATATACGGGACGAGAGGAGAGAAAAACTGTTGCACCGAGAAACAGAACCAGTGCACAGTAAAACCCATGGAAAAGTGACCACCCCAAAGCTGGATATTCTACAAATATCTTAAGATAGGGGGTATATCACATAACCTTTGGGTCGCTCTCTTGTCCACTACACCGAATTCTGTGACAGTTGTTATACTGACTTTATTACTTGCTTTTCAGTGGTCGGCACCCTTTTCTTTCTCTGCTATGAAGCAGATATTTGATATTGTCAAATCATTTCACACTCCTTTCTGTGATAATTCATCACATTTGCTTGGCGCTTCACAGCTTTGCTGAGATTAACGCAGGTAAAACCAATATGGGCCTGGTCAGTTTTACTCGCCAGCAGACGGATTTTGTGTTCACATGCGACGAATAAAGATATTACTTGTCTGAGCGACACATTTTGGACAGGGATGAATGACATAATCGTTACCTGTCCGACTTTTATGAACAGATTACTTTAGATAAAAGTAAGATGTTACATGTGTAGACATTGCCGAGAGAGAATCCGATGTTTTATTTCCATATGTAAGAGACGTGACCTTTTGCATCACGCACAGTATTTTCCATGTCGGAATAATTTTGAATTACCCCACCAAAACAAGAAAATTTGAAACGATTGGAGCTCTGCTTAGCATCGTAACAACAAATGCGGGGAAAAGCAGGCAATATAACTGTTACGGCATATGATATTAACGCCGTCTGCTAAAGGTTATCAGACGTGCAATTGTAAAGGTTAAGACATTTAATATATTGCGATAGATGTTTCAATTATTGAACGCTCCATACACGATCGATTATGACGTGTCTAGCGTTGTTTAGGACACAGTCGGTAACTAGGAGACGCTACCCTTTGTTACTTGACCGCCAAGCTGAATAGCTGCGCTTTTCTAACCTTCCAATTCAATGGCATGATATAGCCATGTATATGTGCATTTTTGATGGACCAGGGTCAGTCCTAGAACTCTATATGAGAGGAAAATGTATGGAGGTTAGTATTTAACTAGAATCCTCAGAAGGAGGAGAATAATCGTCAAATTCGTATGAAATATTCAGACTCGCAGTCTCACTGTCGGCAGGTAGCCATGTCTAGATGCGCGTGCATATAGCTGTGATGTTCTGACGACAATACTGCATTGTATCCTTAAACGGACATTGACACGTAAACCAGCAGTCTACGTTATTGATTAATTTATGCATGACTTATAAGGACTTATGTTCTGTTCCTATTTGAAATGATCATCCTGTGTGTACATGTGATTAAATATTACGGACTCAATCTGAAGGCATTAATTACTTCATTAATGTTGCTGAGTTCAAGTTACATGAACTACTTCTTCATACCATGCTACTGAGTTGTATGAACACCTTCACCCTAATTCGCGTAATACTAAACAAAGCACGATTAACAAGAGATCACTAAAGTAACCATACTCAGTGCATGATCTTCAACCGGCAAATAACTCAGCAACAAAGTGGCGGCCGAATGCGGGGAACGACAGAAAAAAGAAACAAACTTCTGTTCCTTACGCACATGTTAACCATAATATTTATGATCAAGTTTCGATCACATGATCCAGTCGAAGATGACGTCTTACTCATTCTAATGCCTAACAACGTGACGTCACTGAAAGTCGTGTAGGGGATCTGTCGGAGAAACCAAAGTCGTTTTCTAAGCCTAACCAGGGGAAACATGAGCCATTTGAAGCAAACACACGATATGGACTACAGGAGCAGACAGTCAGGGGCATTAGCCTAGCTGTTGACGACCTCTAGCACTGATCTAAGCAACGGAAAAGATAAGTCTAGTTGTTTTAATACTGTCGTCATTGCAAACAGTAATACTAAGTCCATGCCTTTTGCCTGCATAGGCATGTCTTTTCTGAATGTGTTTCATGTATTTTTTTCGGGTTGTTTTAATGTGTTGTTAATTAGTGGGAGGTAGGGAGGATGAACCGAAATTAGATTCTGTGGCTCTCACGATGCCTGAATTGATTTCGGTCGTTTCTTAGGGCAGTTAAACGATTGCACTTTTGGAAGCCCCATTGAGGTTTGCCATTGGACTGTCTGTCCAAATCTGCTGTCGTTTGACGATTTGTGTTAGCTGTGCCGTTCCGTAGATAACTGGCGTATTTTATTTGTACTAAGTTCACATTTTTATTCAGTTTTGTATCATGTTCGTTAACTATTTCGTCCAGTCTCCTCTTACTATCATTTATTTGATGATTGTTAAATGGTCGTCCGTTATGAGTCCTGTGATGTCATCATTTTTCGCAGTCATTTTTTGTGTACTTTGAATATTAAGTTGACCTCGGGTCAGACCTTGACCCTTCATTTGGCTTGTGACACTTCCGCTTGTTTTATTTAGTTCATAAATTCATTTTTAATTGTGAAAATGTCTTGTTTGCGTCTTGACATTGTTTGTACCCTTTAGTTGCATCATTGTTTTGTTTGTCCTCATGATATATATTAAATACTACATTAATAATATGATATTATATGCAATAATACACTTGTAATTTAATTTAATTAATTTTTTTTCTGATATTTAAGGTTAATATGGGACATTGCATAATTATGCAGTGATAGTCCAAGAAAGTAGCACTACAATTTATAAGAGATGCCTAGGGCATAATAATATAATATATATATTGACCAAATAAAATAATCTTATAGTCTACCTTTGAGGTAATAGACCCATTGTATATTATTTAATATACTTTTCTGGTACTAAGAGAGTGACTTAGTACATTGAACAATATAATTACTAGGAATCATACCCAACATTATTGGATATTGAGATTAATTGTGTGATGTAATTACATTATAGTTAACAGATATCATAACTGTTTATGATATAGTTCGTATTTAGATACAATATTGTTACAAAATATTGTCTATTAGTTGAACTTAGACATAAGAGTTCAGTACTATTGTGATTATTTATATTGAATATTCCTAAGTTGAGTAAGTATAATAATTACTCTGAAGCTACTATTGACTATTTTAATCAGTAATTATCAATAATTACTTACAGATAAAAGTCAAAATGCTTACTATAGACCATTTCGTTAAAATTGGTAAGGAATATGGTTATAAATCTCAAGAACTTCGTCAGTTTGCTGAGGCAGAACTGGAAAAACATAAAGCAGAAATGGAGGAACGTGAAAGAAAAGAAGCAGAGAAAAAGGCTGCATTAAAGAAAGAGGAAGAGGAACGTGAGATGAAGCAAATTGCCAAGGAAAATAGATTAAGAGAAATTGCTCAACAGGAAGAAGAGAATAAATTGAAACGAGAGGAAATTATTTTACAACAAGAAATGGAATTGGCGCGTATTAAATTGGAGACAGCAAGATTACAAGCACAAAGTGCTGATGCAAACCAGAATAATAACGCACAAAATGGATCATCATACAGCCAAACTAAACATTTCTACAACTTTAAATTACCCACTCTCAACTTAAACGTGGACGACCTTTCATCGTTCCTGTCACGTTTTGAACAGACTTGCAAAACTAACCATTTGCCTGAAGAGTCATGGGTACTCAAGTTAAATGAATTCTTGGTTGGAGAACCATTGACGGCTTCTCAAAATGCTGACCCATCAATAGCAAATAACTACGGTGCTATTAAGTCCTTGCTTTTACGAAGGTTTCACCTGGACGAGGAACACTGTAGGTTGAAATTTAAGGGAATTTTACCTGAATCTCCAAAAGATTTTGCAGGATTCATTGCGAACATACGCAATACATTTAATAGATGGGTTGAACTGGCAGAAGTCAACAAATCGTACGACAAATTAGTTGATTTGCTACTACGGGATAAGGTATTATCTTCGGTTAGCCAGCCATTTTTTGCATATTTGCAGGAGCGTAAACCAGGTACTATTGACGAGTTAGAAAAAATTTCTTTAAACTACTGTTCGGCACATCCGAATGCAACCATTTCTAACTCCTCATTAAGAGAACCTCTACCTGTAGCGTCCAATATGGCCTACAATCATAATAACAAACAAAGACATCACAGTGTAGACAGAAGCAGGTTCCAAAGAAATCACAATGTTTACTTTCAGAAGGGACATAATAATGATTTCAACAATAAAAATGAGTTCAACAGAGGTAGATCACGAGATAGAAATTATTCACCTCAAACAAACTACCACAATGGTCAACATAACACTAATTATAATCGATCACATACTCCCAATAATAATAATAACTGGAATGGTAATAATCATGGCTCGAGACATCGAGATAATAGTTACTATAGAGGACGACGAGATAATTCTAACAATTATACTCGGAATCGATCTCATTCTCGGGGATCATCTCAGTACAACCATAATACAGGGGCGGCAGTTACAAATAATACTACCCCTATAGCTCAGGTCCCACTTGACAATAATACAACACAGTCTTCTGCTGCATGTTTTGCTATTAATTATAATGTGGCAAATAGTTGCCAACAATGCAATCTTATTTTTCAGAAGGCGAAAGAAACAGTGCTTAACTGCGGACATATTACACCAGAGGTAGGTCTTGCAGTCAACGATGGAACAGGCTTACTAATTTTTAACAGGGGAATCGTTAATGGATCCGTCGTCTCAGTGCTGAGGGATTCAGGATCCACAACGATTGGTGTACGTCAGTCGCTGGTACATCCTAGCTGTGCGACAGGAGAATATGTACGCTGCATGACATTTGGTGGAACTATTGAGTTCTACCCAACAGCTATTGTTCATATTAGAACACCCTTTTTCACAGGGAACGTAAAAGTATGTATGCTAAAAAAGCCTATAGCTGATCTGATGGTTGGTCGTATACACGGCAGTAAAGATTGTACTCCAGATGAGATCATAGAATGGGAGAAACATAACCTATGCACTGGAAACGCCGTGACGACTAGAGCGCAGACTCAACTCATGGAGAAAGTTGATGATAATAAAATGGATGCAGACAACCAAGAGGAATTTGTAGTCAATTCACCTATTGACAGGGAAACATTTGCAACTAAACAAAAAGAGGATAAATCTTTAAAAAAAATTTTTAAGCTGGTTGATAAAGTTGACAATCTATCCTCAGGTAATAATAACAAACATTGTTTTGTTATTAAAAATGACATATTGATTAGATGTTTTAATGACAAATCACAAATGAAACAACAAGTTATGGTCCCGTATACTTTTAGACGGTACATTCTTCAACATGCACATGACTCACATTGTGCTGGACATATGGGATATACTCGAACACGATCTCGAGTACTGTCTTCATTCTTTTGGCCAGGAGTGTCAAGAGATATTTCGCAGTATGTACGTTCCTGTACTACATGCCAAGAAGTGAAAGCACGTGGAGCTTTTCACACGGCGCCTATTCAGGCTTGCGATATCTCAGTAAGACCGTTTGACAAGATGGCAATAGATATTATTGGTCCATTGCTACCATCGGCCAGAGGACATAGATTCGTCCTTACGTGCATTGATTTGTGCACACGATGGCCAGAAGCTATCCCATTAAAGACCACCACTACCACAGATGTAGCTGATGCACTACATCTCATCTTTTCTAGAATAGGGTTTCCTAGAAAACTTTTATCAGACCATGGGTCACAGTTTATATCTGACACCATGAAGGAAGTCATGAAAACTTGGAACATTGATAGGAATTTAAGTAGTATTTATCATCCTATGAGTAATGGTGCGGTTGAAAGACTTAACCGTACACTTAAACAACTACTACATAAGGTTACTGTTAAGCACCCTTATGACTGGGACAGAGCACTCCCAGCTGTTCTATTTGCTTATCGGGAGGTACCGCATGAACAAACTGGCTTCTCTCCCTTTGAATTAGTTTTTGGTGCTCCCCCAAGAGGTCCTATGGGACTAATAAAAGACTTATTAATTGACGCGGAGATGACTCAGGACACTCAGTCATCTTACGAGTACGTGATTAATCTTCGGAAGAACATTATTGAGTCTTGCCAGTTGGCAACAGCTTCTTCTGAGGCTGCAAAAGCTAAGGCTCGATCTCTACAAAATAGGTCTCGACGATTACGCCAATTATTCCCAGGCGACGAGGCTTATGTGTTACTTCCTCACAATAACAATAAATTATTGATATCTTGGAATGGTCCTTACAAAGTCATTGATAAAATTTCCGACGTTGATTACGTCTTAGATATCAAGGGACACAAAAAGATATTTCATATTAACATGCTCAAGCAATTTCATACACGTCCTGAACACTTACAGTCAATTTTTCATGAACTAGATGACACCACAGTATCTACTTGTTATTATTCTAACTTATCTGTCATCCAGGAAGAAGAATCTTCTTTTCCTGAGGTACAGTTACCGTTACCGGTACCAGTAGTTCAACCTACTGAATCTTGGCGGGATGTAACCATCTCTTCAACGGTTACACCGCAACAGCGTCTACAGATTGCTAATCTATTACAATCTTATCCAGATGTGTTGACCGACGTCCCGGGTCGCACATCGGCTATCAGTCATGACATTACTCTCAATGATGATACACCTATTCGTGTACATCCCTATTCGGTTCCTTTACATTTCCTTGCTAAAACTACTAAGGAACTTGAACAGATGTTGTCTCTGGGAATCATTGAGACTAGTAATTCGCCATTCTCTTCTCCATTAGTGATTGTCCGGAAGAAGGACAATAACATCAGACTATGTGTGTTGATTATAGAAAATTAAATGCTAAGACTATAGTTGACAGCGAACCACATCCACTTATCGACGACTTACTGCCACGTCTATCCAACGCAACTATATTTAGTAAGATAGACTTAACTAAAGGTTATTGGCAGATACCACTGACCGAAAAGGCTAAGTACTACACCGCATTTTCCACTCCACAAGGTCTATACCAGTGGAATGTGATGCCTTTTGGGCTTGTTAATGCGCCAGCTACCTTCATTCGCCTGATGCGACAAATTTTATCAGGTAGACCAGACGTTATTACATATATTGACGACATATGCTTGTTTAGTTCGTCGTTTGAGGAACATGTTTCGGGACTTAGATATGTTTTCGACACTCTAAGGAATTATCATCTAACTGCTAAACCTACAAAGGTGCAAATCGCGTGTAATGAGATAACCTTTTTGGGACATATCATTGGATCGGGATATATCCGAACGTTACCTAGTACAGTCTCCAAAATTCTAAACATAGCAGTTCCTCAGACGAAGAAACAGGTCAGGAGTTTGTTAGGACTTGTTCAATATTACAGTAGATTCATACCAAACTTGTCATCCATCACGGCTGTATTGTCTTCATTGTTAAAGAAAGACATGCCGGTGAAGGTGACATGGACTGGTACATGCAATGAAACTTTCAACAAAATTATAAATTTGTTCTCGCATGAACCAATTTTAAGACTTCCCGATGCTTCCAAAAGATTTTTCTTACGAACAGATGCTAGTAACTACGGCATTGGTGCATGCCTGCTCCAGAACCATGATGGCATTCTACATCCTACCTTATATATTTCAAGAAAGCTAAAGCCGGCAGAAACAAAGTATTCCACAGTGGACAAGGAACTTTTATCAGTGATATGGGCAATAACTAAACTTGAAAAGTTCTTGCTTGGTGCTCCCTTCACCATACAGACGGACCAACGTGCTGTAGCATCTTTGCGTCGATCTAACCACAAAAGCACAACACTCGCCAGATATGCAATCATCCTACAGCCATTTGAATTCTCCATTGAACATATTCCTGGCACTGAAAACATTGTGGCGGATGCGTTGTCACGTAATCCTATTGACGACGAATAATCAACATTGACATTCCTAAAATACGTCAATCATCACTACATTGAACACTATATGCATCACAGAATTGAACTAAAGACAATCAAGGTATACATATTGACATTGAAACTTCGTCTAACGTCCATACACGATATATGAATATTCGTTGAACAATCATGGAACAATATCTGACGACAAGTCGAACTTATTATCCTATGTGCACTTAATTCTTGGATGCTGGGATAAATGACATTTCTTTCCAACGTAAACGTTTGAACATTTTTGCCTAAAAGAATTCATCAGGATCAAGACTACGGATGGATCATCATATCCTATACTAATTAATTAGTTAACTTAACTTCTTAATTGAATTATTATCAATAAAATGAAATGTGAGGAAAAAATGAAATGAAAGAACAAAAAAAGAGAACGAAATATAAAAAGAAGAAATTATGAAAAGAGAAAATAAATCTCACACAAGTATTAGATTAATATTTTTTTTTAATGTACCTATACATTATTTAGTTAGTTAAATTAGATAGTTATTATTCACTAACACTTAACACACACAATTAAGTTAAACTTATATTCGAATTTCTTTCTATTTCTTCTCACTTATTTTGTCTTTTCTTCTCTCATAACATCGCGTTACATTAGAATCTTAATAATTTAACTCTTAGTTTAATTAATTAATTTAATTTTAATTAGTCAAATTAATTCCTATATGACATACTAATACGACAGACCTTACTTTAATTTAATTCTATCATTCACTATTAACATTGGACATTTTATTTAGTTGATATAATAATATGTATAATATTGATATATAATATGATTAATGTTAGATGACTATGACAAATAGTTAGTTGACATGACCGCGACACGGTTCTACTCAGAACATCGTCGGCCATATGTCACAATTGTGTTAAATTTTTTGAAAAATTGTTAAGTCGGATAGATCTTGAAAAAAAAATCTATCGATTTTTTCCCCCCCGGTGTACAGGGAATTGTTACGGTATATGATATTAACGCCGTCTGCTAAAGGTTATCAGACGTGCAATTGTAAAGGTTAAGACATTTAATATATTGCGATAGATGTTTCAATTATTGAACGCTCCATACACGATCGATTATGACGTGTCTAGCGTTGTTTAGGACACAGTCGGTAACTAGGAGACGCTACCCTTTGTTACTTGACCGCCAAGCTGAATAGCTGCGTTTTTCTAACCTTCCAATTCAATGGCATGATATAGCCATTATATGTGCATTTTTGATGGACCAGGGTCAGTCCTAGAACTCTATATGAGAGGAAAATTTATGGAGGTTAGTATTTAACTAGAATCCTCAGAAGGAGGAGAATAATCGTCAAATTCGTATGAAATATTCAGACTCGCAGTCTCACTGTCGGCAGGTAGCCATGTCTAGCTGCGCGTGCATATAGCTGTGATGTTCTGACGACAATACTGCATTGTATCCTTAAACGGACATTGACACGTAAACCAGCAGTCTACGTTATTGATTAATTTATGCATGACTTATAAGGACTTATGTTCTGTTCCTATTTGAAATGATCATCCTGTGTGTACATGTGATTAAATATTACGGACTCAATCTGAAGGCATTAATTACTTCATTAATGTTGCTGAGTTCAAGTTACATGAACTACTTCTTCATACCATGCTACTGAGTTGTATGAACACCTTCACCCTAATTCGCGTAATACTAAACAAAGCACGATTAACAAGAGATCACTAAAGTAACCATACTCAGTGCATGATCTTCAACCGGCAAATAACTCAGCAACAATAACCTGACCTTTTTGCAAGTCTAGTTTACTGTGATAATCGCTTGCCAAGACGACAACCAGAGTTTTAGAGTTAGAATCAGAATTTCATCAGACCGGACTTTGTTGCAGCATTTTGAAGGACTTAAACAGCCCAGTAAAACTCTATCATTTTAATAAAGAAAACCGGGATCTGTAGAAACTGAAAACACGGAGTCAAAGTGGGAATTATTGTTAAAGTAACGACCCCCAAAAAAACGAGTAAGAGGCCTATTCAAGTGCCTTTATTTCTCTGAGCAAACAGTCTGTGAGCCAAGATTGGCGTAAGTTGTACATTTTACATTCTATATTTTTCATTACTAACATGTGAACTAATATGTATATATTGCAATGTGAATATTAATATGTGAAAATTGCTAGTGGAAGTCTAAGTCAATTGATTCTGGCAACCTCGTCAGATAGAATGATGATTTCATGAATCACCACTGCAAGGGCTGGTGACTGCTTATCGCTAGTTTTTTTACAGAGAACTGAAAGCATAGGTAGTCCCAAGTTCCATATGGAGCAGGGGAAGGGGGGGGGGAGATAAAATAAATGATGTTCGGTATAATTGTAATATTTACATTTTCAAACCAGTGTAAATATCTATGTAAACATATTCACTTTAAAAATTAATGAAAGTTTTCAAGCTTTTCAACCAGTGTAGATGCAAATGTAAACATATTCTATCTATGCTATTAACCTTTTCATTTAAATTTAAGGTAAATATAAAACTATTCAATTTAAATGTAAAGAAAGTTTTCTCTCGAAGGGATTAAGCTTAATTCTCATCGAGGGTAAAGCCTGAGATAGATGGGATGGTGGAATAGGAAGAACGGGATACGTAAGTATATGTCGGGAAACTCAATACTCAAGAGGGTATTTGTTTACATTCTTTTACCATACACGTTGGTGGTACCAGTTGAGGGTGCTATCTCTGGAACAAGAAGGGTACAAGTGGCCTGTAGTCGAAGCTAGATACCATCATCAGACGTTGCTTAAAGACGATGGACCAACTTTGTAGACACTCCCTGACACTTTTGGAAACGTGCTGCACCCTACAACCAGTGAAGAGCGTGATCAGCGATCTCTGAAACCAGGAGGGTATGAGTGGCCTGAAGTCGAAGCTAGACACTATGTGTGTGATGGCCCCTGACTGCTTTGACGGTTGGCGGTTATGGATCAAAGAAGAAGAAGAAGAAGAAGAATATTAATATGTAAAAATTGCTAGTGGATGTCCAAGTCATTTGAGTCTGGCAACCTCAGCGTATAGAATGATGATGTCATGAACCACCACTGCAAGGGCTGGTGACTGCTTTATCGCTAGTTTCTTAAAGAGAACTAAGAGCTTTAGTAGTCCCAAGTTCCATATGGAGCAAGGAGGGAAAGATGAAAGAAATGATGTACATTCTAATTATAATATTTACTATTACAAACCAGTGTAAATGTCTATGTAAACATATTCAATCTATACTGTGAACCTTTTTAAAACAGTGTAGATATAACTAAAAACATATTCATTCTATATTGTGAACATTTTCAACCAGTGAAGATTTAAATGTAAACACATTCTATTTATACTATTAACCTTTTCATTTGAATGTAAAGTAAATATAAAGCTATTCCATATAAATGTAAAGCATTTTTTCACTCGAGGGATTAAGCTTAATTCTCATCGAGGGTAAATTCTGAGGTAGATGGGATGGTAGAATAGGAAGAAGGGGACACATAACTATGTGTCGGGAAACTCAAAACTCAGAGGGTATTTGTTTCTATTCTTTTACCATACTACTTGGTGGTACCAGTTGAGGGTACTATCTCTGGAACATGAAGGGTACAAGTGGCCTGTAGTCGAAGCTAGATATCATCATCAGACGTTGCTTAAAGACGAGGGACCAACTTTGTAGACACTCCCTGACACTTCTGGGAACGTGCTGCGCCCTACAACCTTGACCAGCAGCGAGCGAGATCATCGATCCAGTCTACCAAGAACCAAACCATTAGAAGGAGCAGAACCGTCAGCTAAGTCACACATCAAAGCTGCCAAGTGATCTACTTTACAAGCTTCCATTACATCACATTAGTGATGATAATTTTCATGATAAATAATTATTCCTTTATTTAAAACCTTGCTAAAACCTTTGATTATTAAAACTGTTATTTGTAAATATACAAATTTAACGTCGATTTAGTCATTTTAAAGGTACTCCATGTTTGTCTTAGTTAATTTACTAAATACACTCTAAACAGAGCTATACCAGAATAAGAAGAATTCCATTGAGTAAATCAGGGTGGGGGCTTGAACGATCTGAAATTAATAATTGATTAATTCTTCATAAAAGGCGGCGGATCAGATATAAGTTAACAATTGCCCTGCCAATGCAGCATTGTTCTTGACTTCTGAAAGATCTTATGACACTCCCTTGGGATAGAAGCATCATTATTCTGCTATCTCCAACTCTGCCAAGAGTGCGAAGGTAGAGACATTTGAAGACCCATATTAGATACTCTTGAGTTTTGACCACTGTCAGACCACTACTGCAAAGCAGGGGAGGCAATTCCGTAACAGGTGTGAGACAAAGACGTAATAGGACTACCTGTCCTTCAGACATGTCGTACAATGCGATTAATATTAGGTTATGCATGGCGCCGGCAGCCTCATCATATAAAACCCATTACTACAGAAACCACTGCTGAGAGAGCACGTAAACGCTATGTGCAGGCTTCCTGCATGGCGGCCAGCTGCAGTGATGTTTCATTATATCGTCATCAGAGTTCAGCGCTGCCGGGGTACATCCAGCATGATTAATATTGTTACTTTTTTTTTTTTTTTTAGCAGTCGTACTGCTACCAGTTTCAAAACTGTCATATTTCCAACACATACTGTAGTGTCTGTAGTAGCAGTGATTGCCATTTATCGTGATCTAAAAGTGATATTTTACATAACCACGACATGAAATATTTATTCCAAGGAGATAACATCTAAAGACAGTAGAAATAATCGGAGAAGTCAAGTTCTTTACCTCTCAACATGTTTTCTCTATCTAGTAAAATTGCAGTTATTTATCTCTGTATGTAAGTCGTTGAATTGTATAGTCTTATTCTCATTCTCCGATTGATGTGAATGGTCGCTTGATTCATGCATTTGATCTCCAGTATTGATAATGTCCACGTGTTAGTATTTTGTGATTCTATTGCAACTTTACAAAATGTGTTCAAGCCAACCTAATTAATGTTTTGTTTTCTTAATTCTATTATTATTATTCGTATTTTGTTCTTGTAAATTAAATCTTCACGTCATTGTGCTTTCGTTATTATTTGTCTCACTCTGGATTTTGCTACCGCTTTCTGCGGTTTTATTTTCTTGCTGATACCTAAGTTGTCGAGTTGTGTTCGGGATCTGAGTTATTACTCATATTTAACAGTTGTGACATTTATTAATCTTTCTTCTTTCTTTGATCCATAGCCGCCAACCGTCAAAGCAGTCAGTGGCCATCACGCCTGGTAGCGTCCTGTAGGGCAGCAACAAATTTATTCCACTTTGCTCGGTCGGCGGCCATTCTTCGTACAGTGCCCCAAATCTGGTTCATTCTTTGAATCTCGGCTTCCACAGTTCGCCAAGTTGTTTTTGGTTGGCCTCTCTTTCGCTTTCCATCGGGTGTCCATAGCATAGCTGTTCTTGTGATGGTATCAGGGTCCCTTCTGAGGACGCGGCCAACCCAACTCCAGCGTCTGCCAGCTATGATCGTGTGCATGTCTTCCTGGTTACTCCGAATAAGCAGTTCTTGGTTGCTGATGGTTTTCGGCCAAAAGTTTCAAAGAATTTTCCTTAGGCAGACTGTATGGAAGGAGGACAGTTTCGACATGTCCTTCTCTGTTACTCTCCAGCATTCCGCACCATAGAGAAGCACAGAAAGTACACAGCTCTCATACAGTCTTAATTGGGTGTTTGTGCTGTACTGGGAAGACTTCCAAATGTTGTTGAAACTAGCAAAGGCTGTTCTCGCTTTATTCATTCTGTTATTAATGTCCTTGCTTGTTCCGCCGTCAGGTGTTGCTATGCATCCTAGGTAAGTAATGTATTAATGTTGTTATTATTAGTTTCCCCACTGTTCTCTTGAAACTGGTGATCACATCTTCAGTCTGTTAAAATGTCGCAGTCTGTTAAAATGCTTACCTATTCTGGGTTTGATGTTTGCTTGTCAGTACAAGTCTGTATTCTTCCGTTATCTTAACATTCGTGTTCAATCTCGCCCTCTGTTATTTATTTCCTTTCCCTCGTGCTTTTGTCTGTTTTCTTTGATAAGATTAAATTATGTTATACTTGTTCAATAATACGTGATATTAACTGTTACACTTTTTCTTTACTGTTGTCTGCTTTTTTTGTGTGGAAATACAATCGAATTGTTAAATTTATTAATTTGACACATTTGGCGAGAAAACTATCGCATATTAAAATATCTCACGGAAACCTTTACGTGTATTTGCATGTGACGACAGGATTTAAGTGAATAGTGAATGAGTGAAAGCGATATTTTCTGTGAGCGAATCAATGGGTTATTTTATTAAGAACGCCTGATATCTGCTGACACATAAAAGAACATTTTCTCACGATCAGGGTGTCGTAAATTTTAGATAGGTTTCAAAGATATTTATGGTCCCGCCTGAGTAGAGTGGATGGTGATAAGTACGTGAGAAATAAAGGTGTGATAAATAGATTTCACGAGTGAATAGTTTAAGAAGAAGATCTGTCTCTGGAATGAGAAGTTTCTCTAGTCCAGCCTATCTATACGACTATCTTTTAGTACAAGACAATCTTGCCCCTCCCTATACCTAGAAATATAAGTTTAACTACCCACACACATACACAACTGTGTGACAACAAGACACACAGACGTGAAAAACTATGGTTAATTGAGTATGGGTCTGACTAACACACAAAGTTAAGTTCTTTTGTTGTTTATTATCATTAAACTTGACAACACCAAATATCTAAAGAAAGATCAAATAAAATCAGAATTACATACATAGAAAATTAACAGAGTACATGTGCACTCCCCTTATTGAGAAAAACAACCCAACAAGTTAATAACCCCAAAGGTCAAAGTTTAGCACTATGTTATAGCATAGACAGTAAAGAAAAGAACAACGTTCTTACTAAAGCTATCCAATAAAGTAAACAATATTTAAGCAGAACCCAGATTATACAATTTTCCTGTACTAAAGAAAATTCACTCTCTCTGACATACGTGGCCATTCACTCGCTCTCCTTACCTACTCTTGGTGAAAAAATCTCTTGGACATATAATTCCTGAATATATATAATTTCCAGTGTTTTTATCTTCCAAATTGGCCCCAGTACCTCCTTTAATAATTAAATTTTATAAGGGGGACGCCTAATTTGGTGATCGATTCCTAGATAGATAAATGTCACCTCGAATAGTTAATGTACAAAAACCGAAATCTTGTGTTCACAGTAAACAGTAGAAAATAATTCCAATATATGGAAACATCTGGTTGCAAAAAAAAAAAAAACTGTTATTTATGATGGTGATGGTAAATCCTGTCGGCTGGCTCTGGGTTGAGTGCCGATTTTGAAACAGCGTTACTTGCAATACAAATCCGCTGATACGTCTGTCAAAAGTCAGATAGCAATGATTATTTGTGTTACGCCACATTGGGCTGATAAAATTGAATGAATATCTGGGTATTTGTAAGTCCAGTTAACTTTTACTATTTAAAATGTTTATGTGTCTCTTTGACCAATCCTGTTCACAAATGAACTTGAGGACGTGTAAGCCAAGAAGAAGACAACATTCGCCAATCAGTAAATGAAGGAAAGGACCAAAATAGACCGCTGGTCGCCGTTTGATCAGGTCTGCGAAAAATAGAGAACATTTATGAAAAAAATGCGACTAATATAGTATCTACCTATATGCACACGAAAGGAGACAAGACGATCTCTTATCCTCTCCGTCCGTCCTGATTAAAGTTAAAAGGCACACAGTGTCTTTAGCCTATCCTATCGCGCGTCGCTTAGCAGGTGCCGGTTGGGTTGAGGTATGCAGCCTTTCCCCTCCTGCTCCGATCACGATCAGCGCACAATGTCAATTATTATTTAATAATCCATACGCGCCCTAAACAAATATCGCCATCCATTAATAGCTATTAGATTGTTGGCGTCTGTGGGTCGTCATATGGTATTGAATAACAGTCACTTACTAAAATTACACAAAATGAAATATAACGTGAATTCTATTCTGTCACTTATCAGTCGCGCCTAGTGTATTAATTAGTCAACTAAAACGTCTCTGTTTGGGTGATAGAGCGGGTGGTAAATTATCATTAAAACTGAACAACTGGCAAACAAATACCTACGCGTTATTTTCCACTGGTCTTTAACAGCTAGACGTTAAGTGAATTATAACGGTAAACTTTAACACTTTAGCGCTTTAACGCGTAAGCACAAATTTCTATAACCAGAAAATCAGAATCAAATCCTCACGAAGGCTATTAACTGATTCCGTACGTAATTATTTTCAGCTCTGGACGGAATTATTTTTAAGCCCCAAAAATTTACACATACATAATTTACGTTTACTGGCAATGTGTGTCTAATCATGAGTTAAGTATAACATATTATATATCAAATTAAAGTACATTGGATGAACAATATAAATCCATATGCCTTTCTAGCTAATTTTATGTTATTTTTATGTTATAACAGATAACATGTACACGGAAAAAAGATAACTTGAAATTTTGAACAAAAATTTTCGACTTACGTAAGGCTTGTAACATAAATTGTTATCACAATACAGTTTCACTGCTCTCTTTGTGCAGGTAATCCATTTAGAAACACAGAAAAAGTAGAAAGTTATGGTTGATCACACAGTTTGTTCACTGTTCACATATTAGTAACATATCCTGTGTGTTTTTCGGCCATTATGGCGATACGACAAAACACGATTAAAGATGAAGATAAATGTGAAAAAATCCGTTCAAACGCAAATAAAAGACGTTGAAGCTTGTATAAATTTGCCCGGTTTTGTGTTTACTTCCGTTCGAGATAAATTCCGGGCAGTATAAAATATCAGAATAGAAAGAAACAATGAAATAAATCAGCGTCTTTTAAAAGATCTTACGTCTACAGCGTTCGGCCTTTGCATCTATTATTAGATCTTGCGTACGGAATCAGTTAACACACCTTCCACAATGGTTCTAGACTACGTGTTTAGACTATCCAAAAAATTCTGAGCGACAACTGATAACTGTTTTGGGAGACACAGTTTATATACCATCCCGGTTATCTGCTCTCCAGAGGATGCTAATTTTCACACTTGTGCATTGCAGAGAAATCAGAAACCTAAATTCCCAAGATGAAAGGTTTTCACGGTCGTTCTGTCGGCGTTACTAATCGACAACAGAGACTTAAACCGTGTAACGGGATTCTTCCGAGATTTAGCCCGCTTCTGAAGATCAAAGATTTGTCTCCTCCTGTATGTACGAACATCAAAGGGTCCCTCGGGGAATAATTCTGGCTGAGCGTCTCACTTCAAAAAGGCAGGTGTTATCCATCGTGTGTCTGTCTGATATCCGATGATTGACAGATCAGCTCGCGTGAGAAACTCAGGTAAACAAACCAGGTTCGCTCCCTGTTATGACTGGCAGGTTGCGGAAGTTGGTAAACTTTCCGTTTGTTTACGTCTCAATGAAAAGAGACGTGGATTAAAAATGAGTATACGCAGGCAGAAAAATGCTTGACTTGTACTAGCAAATCAGAACGCTAACGGGATTTCAGGGCTGTCAGATACTGTAGGCTATATTTCCATTATACATCACATTACGTCCGGTCTTGAAGATGTGAAACCCTTTCATATCTCATTAATGGAAATAGAATTACTGTCATCCGTAGCTATCGATTGATTGCTATCCTCAATTGCATCATCCTCCTCCATGCTCCCATTTCGACTCATAAAATCTGCTCCTACAGTCACTCTCCCTGGTTTGTATTGTACTTTGAACGAGCACACGCTTAACAATAGAGCCCAACGCATAATCTTTGCGTTAAAATCCTTATTAGCTCATAGGAATGCCAATGGAACATGGTCAGTTTGTACCGTGAATGAAACTCCATATAAATATTCGTGATGTCTCCTGATTCTGTTCACGAGTGCCAAACATTCTCTCTCCACGGTAGAATAATTCCTTTCTGCTGTATTCAGTTTACGGCTGCCGTAGGCAACTGGAAACAACGTGTTAGGATTTTGGTTATCTGCCTGAAGCAGCGTTGATCCGATCAGTGAGAGGCGCCGTAAGACCATTGAAGTTTTTGATAAACTTTTGGTAATACGCACAAAAATAAAGAAAAGAACGTGTGTCTCTCTTTGTTTTTTGCCTCTTTGCTGAACGTATCTTCTCGATGTTTTTGGCAACGGGTCACATGCAACCTTGAGAAATTGTATGCCCTAGGAAGTTAAGCTTTTCAACGCCGATTAAACATTTGCTAGGACGGGCGGTGAAACCAGCTTCCTTTAGTCTCCTGAGGAGCATAGCGACCGTAGCATTATGTTCTTCGTAGTTATCCGTTGCAATAAGTATATCGTCCATGAAATTGTGTATGTTTGGACTTTGTAAGGGTTCTAAAAGCTTTCTCATCATTCTGGTGAAGACTTCTGGTGCGTTGTGCAACGCAAAAGGCATAACATTGAAAGTATAATGTCCTTCAATGGTGCTAAAGGCTAACAGCGGTTTAATTTCCTCCTTGACTGGTATTTGGTAATAACCTTTACTCAGGTCAATCTTGGAGAAAATTTTAGCCTTGCTAAGTTTGGTGAACAGTTCGGAGGCGTTTTGGAGTGGTTCAGGCTGGAATTCAGTGACTGTATTGAGTAGACGATAGTCAATACACAGCCGAACTTCCTTATTAGGTTTCTGTAACAGTACGACGCTTGAGCTATAGGGAGATGTAGACTCGCTAATAATCCCAGCTTGACGTAGTTTGTCTATCTCTCCACGTAACGTGTTTGCTTTCGCATACGGGATCGGGTAAACTCTGGTTCGCACAGGTGTCTCGTTTGTCAGCTTCATATCAAACTCTACGAGATGTGTTCGACCAGGTATGTCCGTTAAGACTGCTGAGTACTGTTTCAGTAACGCCTTAGTTTCTGTCTGTTGTGCTTCTGAGAGAGTGTCGCCGAATTTAACATCTTTGAATGATTCCGTTTGTTGCAGTGGGTATTCCATGCAACTATCGTCATCTTCCTCATCTTCGGTTGCTATAGCGACCGCCAGGAGATGTTCGGGGGAAGGCACCGGTCTTTCCAAATATTTCTTTAACAGATTTATATGGTAGACTTTTTCCTTTCCTTTTATAGAGATCTTGTAGTTCGTTCTCGAGATCTTTTTAAGGACGGTAAACGGCCCTTGCCATCCGATACGTAGTTTGTTGTTTCCGGTAGGAAGTAGCAACAAAACTTTCTCTCCTGGTTGCAATTCTCTCTCTTTCGCTGCTCTGTTGTATCGTTTAGCGTGCTTCATGCGTGCTCGCTTAAGGTTGGTTGTTGCTAGATCCCATCCTAGTTGTAACCGTTCCTTTAACTCCGATACATACTTGAATGCTGAGACGACTGTCTCATCAGCCTTCTGGTCTGTCAGTGACCGTAGTAAGGCTTCTAGCGGGCCCTTAATAGGTCTGCCGAATAAAAGTGTAGCTGGTGGTAAACCTGTAGAGGCCTGGGGGACTTCCCTGTAGGCGAATAAGGCTGCAGGAATGAAAAGGTCCCAATCTTCAGGTTTCTCTTGTCCCAGCTTACGTAACATCATGGTGAGGCTTCCGTTGACACGATCTACTAACCCACTTCCGGCCGGATTGTAGGGGCTGGTGTAGATGTGCTGGTCCCTCAAGATCTTAAAGATCTCCTCCATTAACAGGCTACGGTATTGGGATCCGTTATCCGTCAAAACTTGTTGAGGGAATCCCAACCGTGTAAAAATCTGCACTAGGGCTTCTGCGACATGCTTGGAATCCGTGCATGTTAGCGGTATAGCTTCGGCCCACATAGTGCATGTGTCGACTAAGGTCAGGATAAACATGTTCCTTCTTTTAGTCCTTTCTAGGGGTCCTATAATGTCGACTGCAACCCGTTCAAATGGTGTCCCCACTATTGGCATTTCTCCCATAGGAACTGGGGGTGTCCAATGCTTGGGTGCCACACGTTGGCACTTGGCGCAGGATTTCACATATCTGATGATATCAGTGTTCATTCCTGGCCACCAATAGTGAGTAGTTATTCGCTGTATAGTGGCGTTTTGTCCCATATGTCCGCTAAAGGGAAGAGAGTGCCCCATTTCTAAGATTTGTTCTCTGTACTGCGTCGGTACTAGGAGCTGATTATGTCCCTGTTCAGGGTCGCCCGTTCTTCGATACAGCACACCATCCTTAGAAAATATGTCTCCGTTGTGTCTGGGGTCCTTGGCCATGGGCAGTTTCTTAAAGCAGGGCTCCAAGGTAGGGTCCTTTTGTTGCGCCTCTTTCAGTTCCATAGGTAACATATTAGGTGCAGGCTCCCGTTCCTTTTTGGTTTGCCCTCTTGTCGTTACTGCTGCCACAATCGGCTCTTTCGGTCTCCCTATAAACACATATCTACAACCAAGTATGACTGGGTAGATCGGATCATCCATTATAGCCGCTTTAATAACACCTCGGACGAAATCCGAGTGTATCTCCACCAGTGCGACTGGAAGCGTTATGGGTGCATCTCCTTTAAAAACTCCACATAATTTGACGGTTTCTTCTGTTTCTTGACCAGGTTTGACCAAATGCCTCGCGACAATACAATCAAAGCTCAAACCTGTATCAAACAAACAATGAGTTGAAGTCCCGTTCAATATAACAGTTCCTCGCGTAGAAGGCCTCTCACCCTCAGGTTGAGAATCACTGACATTACTACTCCGTTGCGAGGCTGTTTGCAAACAACCGATTTGTTTTGGCCCGGTGTGTTTGCCCTGATCAGATGTCCCTTGCGCAGGGGTTTTCCCTTTCTCGTGTCTTTTTTGGCCTGTTTGCCATGAGAAACGTTGGGGCTGATCATGGGTGTTGGTTGGGTATCGAGTTTTGTAGAATTTAGATTTTCCTTGGAGAGGGTCTGAGGTAAAGTTTCTCTTGGGTTTTGATGGGAAAATGACTGGGAAGACTGTTCTAGATTATTTTTGCGAGACGGCTCATCTGTAGGCTTGCGTTTTGAGCCTGGAAGCTCGGCTAACGCGTTTGCATAACGTTCAGACTTTCTTAAGATGTCTACCAGCTTTACAGCTCCCTGTTCATCAAGAAATCTACGGGTTTCATCTGTCAAAGTGCTTTTGATCTGCTCAGTTAGAATAAGTTCCTCTAACCCTTCAAAAGTGCAAGGAAGCTCTGAAAGCTCCAAACACTTAGTCAAATATCCCTTTAGACGAGAAGAGAACTGGGCAAACGTCTCGGTTTCCTCTTTCCTGCTGTTCTGAAAAAGTTGCAAAAATTTGAGAGCGTTCATTTCGAAGTAAAGCTTTATTCAACATGTCGTAATTGTCTTGATTGCTGCTTCCCAGTTTCACGTACGCATCATACGCATTGACTTTTAAAGCCTGGGAAAGCTTCAAACACCATCGCGAACTTTCTAAACCATACAGTGTTGCCATTCTCTCAAATTTTTCTAGAAAAGTATCAATCTTCTCATTGGGGCTTGGAAAGGATTCTAGGGCAAAAGACAAAGCCGCTAATTGGGGAGACTGGCTACTGGAGTGATCAGTTGAGAGTGACTGAGGTGAGGAAGACTCTCCGTTGCTGGAGTTCAACGCTGCACCATGACTTTGGACCTCTAGAGTCTTAAGCGCCAATTCGTGCTGACGTCGTTGCTCATTCTCTCTTTCCTCATGTTGTCTCTCTCTCTCTTTGTCTTTCATCGTGTTGTCTCTCTCTGTCTTTCATCGTGTTGTCTCTCGTTCTCTTTCCTCATGTTGTCTCGCTTTCTCTCGTTCCATGTCTCTGCGAGTTTCCATTTCCGCCTCAATTTTCTTACTTTCCAGTTGCCGGTCTTCTTTCTCTTTCTCTCTAGCTTCTGCTTCCTTCTTCTCCACCTCATATCTGTCGAGTTCTTCGTTCACAAAAGCTAGCAACCCTTCACCTTGTAGTCCTATTTCCTTGCTTCCTCTCTTAGCATTGTTCTACGTTTTACTTGCTCAGCTATTTCAAATAACTGACTGCGATTTACCCGGGGAAGAAAGAAGAAAAAGGATACACTGCTCCCTAACCAGTTAAGAGAATACAAAAAAAATATTTCTGTTTTTACTGTGTTTCCTTCTCCCTGTTACGCATTTGTCTAATCTATCGCTGCTGTTAACTGGCAAAAAGGGTCCTAACGCAGACGACGTAAACCATAGAGATGGTAGATCAGGCTTAAAACTAAAAATCTATTATTATTACTGTGGAAATTTTTTTTTTTAAATTAAGGAGAAAAAAAATTTCACCTATTTAATCCACCACACTCGTCCACACCTGAAGTCAGTTTTGGAGTTAGTGAAGGCGATTAACTTGGCGACTGCCCAATGCACTTTCTTTGCTTTGCTCACACTTCACTGCTCCAAAAAATTGTGATTGTTAAACAATCACGCTTACCAGCGGTCTTTTTGTACAAAATTATTATATATCATATCTCCAACAAAGATCACCATCAAAATCAAACTGTATGCAAACTCTAAGATGCTGTGGAACGAAACAAATTTCTAATTTGTGTGGTCAGAACCCAATAAATAAGAACGTTGTCTAGGGGATAATTATTATTACTTTTCTTAACTCACAACACATGACGCACAACACTCTATCTAGAGTTAGACTAAGATACAGTAACAGACGTTAGTCATTTATCTAGACTCAGACTTAGATCTAATCCTGGATACGAGAACCAATTCTGTCGTAAATTTTAGATAGGTTTGAAAGATATTTATGGTCCCGCCTGAGTAGAGTGGATGGTGATAAGTACGTGAGAAATAAAGGTGTGATAAATAGATTTCACGAGTGAATAGTTTAAGAAGAAGATCTGTCTCTGGAATGAGAAGTTTCTCTAGTCCAGACTATCTATACGACTATCTTTTAGTACAAGACAATCGTACCCCTCCCTATACCTAGAAATACAAGTTTAACTACTCAAACACATACACAACTATGTGACAACAAGACACACAGACGTGAAAAACTATGGTTAATTAGGTATGGGTCTGACCAACACACAAAGTTAAGTTCTTTTGTTGTTTATTATCATTAAACTTGACAAAACCAAATATGTAAAGAAAGATCAAATAAAATCAGAATTACATACATAGAAAACTAACAGAGTACATGTGCACTCCCCTTATTGAGAAAAACAACCCAACAAGTTAATAACCCCAAAGGTCAAAGTTTAGCACTATGTTATAGTATAGACAGTAAAGAAAAGAACAAAGTTCCTACTAAAGCTTTCCAATAAAATAAACAATATTTAAGCAGAACCCAGATTATACAATTTTCCTGTAGCAAAGAAAATTCCCTCTCTCTGACATACGTGGCCACTCACTCGCTCTCCTTACATACTCTTGGTGAAAACATCTCTTGGACATATAATTCCTGAATCTATATAATTTCCAGTGTTTTTATCTTCCAAATTGGCCCCAGTCCCTTTTTTAATAATTAAATTGTATAAGAGGGACGCCTCATCTGGTGGTCGATTCCTGGATAGACAAATGTCACCTCGAATAGTTAATGTACAAAAACCGAGATCTTGTGTTCACAGTAAACAGTAGAGAATAATTCCAATATATGGAAACATCTGGTTGCAAAAAAAAACACTGTTATTTATGATGGTGATGGTAAATCCTGTCGGCTGGCTCTGGGTTGAGTGCCGATTTTGAAACAGCGTAACGTGCTAGACAAATCCGCTGATACGACTATCAAAAGTCAGATAGTAATGATTATTTGTGTTACGCCACAGTGGGCTGATAAAATTGAATGACTATCTGGGTATTTGTAAGTCCAGTTAACTTTTACTATTTAAAATGTTTATGTGTCTCTTTGACCAATCCTGTTCACAAATGAACTTGGGGACCGTGTAAAACAAGAAGAAGACAACATTCACCATTCAGTAAATGAAGAAAAGGACCAAAACAGACCGCTGGTCGCCGTTTGATCAGGTCTGCGATAAATAGAGAACATTTATGAAAAAAATGCTAATAATACAGTATCTACATATATGCACACGAAAGGGGACAAGACGATCTCTTATCCTCTCCGTCCGTCGTGATTAAAGTTAAAAGGCACACAGTGTCTTTAGCCTATCCTATCGCGCGTCGCTTAGCGGGTACGGGTTGGGTTGAGGTATGCAGCCTTTTCCCTCCTGCTCCGATCACGATCAGCGCACAATGTCAATTATTATTTAATATTCCATACACGTCCTTAACAAATATCGCCTGTCATTAATAGCTATTAGATTGTCGGCGTCTGTGGGTCGTCATATGGTATTGAATTACAGTCACTTACTAAAATTACACAAAATGAAATATAACGTGAATTCTATTCTGTCACTTATCAGTCACGCCTAGTGTATTAATTAGTCAACTAAAACGTCTCTTCTTGGGTGATAGAGCGGGTGGTAACTTATCATTAAAACTGAACAACTGGTAAACAAATAGCTTCGCGTTATTTTCCACTGGTCTTTAACAGCTAGACTTTAAGTGAATTATAATGGTAAACTTTAACACTTTAGCGCTTTATTACGTAAGCACAAATTTCTATTACCAGAAAATCAGAATCAAATCCCCACGAAGGCTATTAACACACCTTCCACAATGGTTCTAGACTACGTGTTTAGACTATCCGAAAAATTCTGAGCGACAACTGATAACTTTTTTGGGGAGACACAGTTTATATACCATCCTGGTTATCTGCTCTCCAGAGGATGCTAATTTTCACACTTGTGCATAGCAGAGAAATCAGAAACCTAAATTCCCAAGATGAAAGGTTTTCACGGTCGTTCTGTCGGCGTTGCTAATCGACAACAGAGACTTAAACCGTGTAACGGGATTCTTCCGAGATTTAGCCCGCTTCTGAAGATCAAAGATTTGTCTCCCCCTGTATCAAAGGGTCCCTCGGGGAATAATTCTGGCCGAGCGTCTCACTTCAAAAAGGCCGGTGTTATCCCACGTGCGACTGTCTGATATCCGATGATTGACAGATCAGCTCGCGTGAGAAACTCAGGTAAACAAATCAGGTTCGCTCCCTGTTATGACTGGCAGGTTGCGGAAGTTGGTAAACTTTCCGTTTGTTTACGTCTCAATGAAAAGAGGCGTGGATTAAAAATGAGTAAACGCAGGCAGAAAAATGCTTGACTTTTACTAGCAAATCATAGAACGCTAACGGGATTTCAGGGCTGTCAGATACTGTAGGCTATATTTCCATTATACGTCACACAGGGTAATTTACGTCTGTGAAACTGAAAAAGAATATTTAGTAGAAAGGTAATCTGTATCTCTCTCTTGATTGAGTAAAACAGAGACAGATGATTGGTATTCTAGTCACACTTCTATCCATTCCTTGATAGATTTAATTGCTATTTCATTTACAATTATTTTCGACTCGAGCTCCCAGGTAAATGATCAAAGAATTTATTTTATCAAACTTATTACCACATTGAAGACAACAACCATACATCTGACAAGTTACAAAGTAAGCTGTGGGCAGGTCTCAAAATTTCAAAAGTAGTCCTTTTCTCCAATAAGCATGCGTTGGTCCAGAATGGCAGATTTAATCTCAAAAATAGGCTGTCCTTTATCTGGGTTTCACTGTCGGATGCATAGGCTATCAAAACCGTCAACTTTTCCCCGTTCAAAAACTTTATGGTGGGCAATAAAAACGTCTAGTTTCCGTACTTTTCCGAATATTTAACGGGCGTATCTCGTCTCCTAGTCTCTGAGTCAGTGAATCTTATCAATTACGCGGTCTGTGAGAGACATTCTATGACTCTTGACGTCAAGTGTTACCCTGACTGGGAGGTTATGATGCAACCTGACGTCGCCAAAAATTCTGTAGTCGACTCTGTTCTCGGGTCTAACCTATCTTAATGTGCGTGGAGAACGACAGAAAGGCGTTGACAACAGAGTATGGCAACAGTACATGGCGAGCTGTTACGCTACGCCGCGACAGTAAAATACCAAAGTGCAAAGGGCATTTGAATAAAGAAAGTAGCATTGAATGACTAAGAACTGCACTACAGTATTATAGGACAAAGAAGAAAATTGTATGGAAAATTGACGTAGTTATAGGTGAAAGACAGATGAAATAAATGGACGAATTTTGGTTTCGTCACATAGCATATTATATTTGTAAGTGAAATCTAAATTAAGTTTATAATTTATGTAGGGTTTTTAATTCGTTTAACTTCAACGTGCATGAATGAGCATAGTGTGTCTTAAATGTGGCGAAGCTCTAATATTCCTCAACATTTTAAAAATGTATATTCTTGACATGACGAAACAGGTAACAGTGTAACATCAATGGTTAATGGTCAGATATTTTACTTAATAGATTTATGTGCTAGTGTTACCGAAAAAACTAACAACATAGGTATATACGTTGTTAAAACTTCATTTTAAGCGCTTATTTCAAGTTTAACGAATATTTTAGTGTTCAAAGGTCAATTAACAGCTGGATGAGTGATGCCAGAATACAAGGACAGATCAATATAAAGCCAAGCGATGAGTTCCAAGCTAGAATTGCAGGTAAAAATGTTTCTATACCCGAAAGAATCAATATAGTCAAAAATATAAGTTCAAACTGCAATAGTATTTTTTTAAATTTTAAAGAAATCATTGTGTCTGTTTTTTAATAATTTAGATCAAAAAAAAAAAAAAAAAAAAAAAATGATTTTATTAATTTTAATGTGACGTTATTTGGGCATGTTCTTCTACAGTTTTATTTCTCACCTTCATTATTCATTTATTTCTTAATTTTTTCGCACTGAATTCATGCCACTACCACTCCTTTATTTGCTTTACCCTTTCTCAGACCGCAATAGTGTTATTTCACGGGTAATTGACTATCTTGAGGATTAATGGTAATCGCTTAAGTGGCCGAGCCAGGTTGAATGCAGACGGTAAACGTGAATAGTAATGTTGACTTTGACGCAACTCATTTCCGGCCCAGACAGAGCAAGGCGAGTGATCACCTGTGTTCGCGGGTAAAGGACAAAAGAAGGCCAGATTGTCTGTCGGGCGAAGGAATTTGAGCTTGAGTGGTAATAGCATCCGGCCAGACAGTTTATGTAATCACCTTTACAGATAAAACATGTCTGAAGAGACATTATGAGCCGGGCAAGTATTGAGGAATGAAATCACAAATGTGTTCGCAACTCTTTGTAATAGCAACGAAAGTAATCATGCCATATTTGAAAGGTAGGTCATGGGTTTAAATTTTAAAGTAATAATTTTAAACACGCGGGGGAAGAATTAGATTAACACCCGACCACACCCAGTTCTAAGCTTCGGATTGGCCAAAATCGAGAGCGGAAATAAACTTTAGCTCTCATTGGAAGGGTTGTCGGAAATACCAATGTGGAAGCTTGAAGGAAAATGAGAATATAACCTAGCGAATGCAGAGGAACAAAACACACTACATTTGCAAGACGTCAAAGTAACAACTCCCAGGAGCCAGAGAAGAATAAGACAGATTCCAAATTGAGTGGCAGACTGAAATATTTGGGCTTCTTTGAAACTTAAAAGAAAACACTCATTTTTAAATACAAAGACTGGAGACTTAATGAATCAGAGCACCCGTCATAAAAGGGATTCTAAAATTACCCCCAGACCAAGTGGTCGAAGCATCTAACCTAAGTTGCTGTGTCCATTCATCTGTGCCTGGAGATTGTAGATTCCATTTGGGGTAAGTGTAAACATATATTTTACCATTTGAATTTGACATGTTTAACTTGCTAAGTGGTTATACAAGTCATACAATGCTGGCAACCTCAACATATGAAAATAGTATATTCACAAACCACTACAGCAAGCACTGGTGATTGCTTCGTGCTAGTTCGTACAGAAAACCGACAGCACAAGTAACCCCAGACTCCGAAGGGAACAGTGAGGAGTGATGATTCATCACATGTGCATAGTGTATATTTTTATTTTTGAGCTAGATGTAAAAGCCACTGCACTCGCGCTGTCCAGACACATTTTCCCCATTAAAGTAACCAGAAGAATAATGGTGATTTCTAATCATATTCCCTGAGTTATGCTGTGTATACTCAGGGAGAATAGTTATTCAGAGAGGCTAACACTGGTGGGCGGACAGCGTGAAAAGGTGCCTATTTAATCTTCCGACCACAATGTACTTAGCAGAGGCATTTGTCCCTTTTATTTTTTCTAAAGTTCGTGAAGCGAGACCAGTTTGAAGTAAGAGTCTTCGCCACTATCTTGTGATTCAAGAGCTGGGTTTGACACTACCGTCTACATTGGACGAGTTGTGATAAAAACCTATCTTGACATTAGGAGTGAAGTTCCTCTAGAAACCTCTAGAGAAGTGCCCTCATCACAAAAGACTTGACGAAACACCTGCTGCAGAACTCAAGCATTTGAAGAGCTAAATTCTTATTCAAAAGCGCTAGGCTACCGACAGTAACATTCCCTAATCAAGTCTCAATGAAGACACTTTTTATCTAAATTTAACCCATCATCCACATTTATTTTGTATACCGTTAAAGAATAATTGATTATTAAATGTGTTATATGTTATTTTACAAATTCATAGTTGATTCAGTTCGTATAGATACGACAGCAAGCGTGTGATCAAGAATCTTTTATATATATATATATATATATAGATATATATATATATATATATATATATATATATATATATATATATATATATATATATATATATCTATATATATATATATATATATATATATAATCTTCAAGAGTTTAACAACGGAAGTAGTTTTCACTTAAAGAATCCTTTTCGTTATCATTATCCCAGGGCACAGTAAGATGCTCCTTGAACGAACTAGAAAGCCATTTGTTTACAGATCAACATCATTTATTGGAGACGTCTTATTACATTATATTTTAAAAAGAAATGTATAATTTAAAACAATTTAAAACATTTAAAGAATATAACAATAATCCTATAATTCAGCTGAGATTATTATATTTAATGTAAGCCGTCCACGAGGAGAGTTGTTAACTGTTGCAGATAAAAGTAGACTGTTAGGATGGAGGTTACAAAATCTAATTTATTCCCACATTATTAATGACAGAAGCGAGCCTCACTCATATTATTTTGTGTGATGTCACTTTTTTCCAAACGCCCTTTCCGCTATCGCCACACAATTTAACCCCCCCCCCCCCCCTTACTCCACACTACGTGACGTCTTATGTGGACGAACCCTTTAGGCCGATTTCCGCAATTATAGATCTAATAGAATAGTGATGATTATTGTAGACATATGCTGCAGGGACAACTTGATAAGAGACGAGAATGACAAATCTACACGGAGAGTAGATTGCTCTAGCTCAACAAACGTCAAAACTAATCAATGATCGAGGAATACAAATACTTTACTCAGGGAAGGCAACTCAAATGTTAGCAGTGGACACAATTATTGATGAAAGTATCGATTTTATTGGACTACAACTGTACATCGTAAACAAATGCAATAATAGAAGATACACTTCATTCCCGAAATTTGCAGATTTTGGCGACAAATCACTCCTCCAAAAACTACACACCACATACATAATCATTCGTACACGACTTGAAGCAATGAATAAAAAGATGTGTTTTTTGTTAATGAAGAACAACAAATACAACCAGTCAGAAGTTACAGATTTTCAAAACTAAGTTGTTGCTCAGAACAGAAGGATTAAAATGGTATGATAGGATCACAAATTTGAAACTAATGGAACGACTAGAAAACTACCACTGGAACACGTGGCGATGAAAAGACCTTAGTGTTGAATAGTACTCACACTAATGAAAACAACTGGCAGCATTACAAAACAGTCTTTGTTCCAGAATCCTAGAGGTAAGAAAAAAAAAGGGGGGAGGGAATTCCCGAAAAGCACATGAAGAGAATTGATGACGGGCCTTGAAAAGAAAGATAAAGAAGACATGAAAATCCATTGAATCAGTGGCAGGATGGCTTGGCGTGAATTAGATGAAGGCCTATGCTTCAAAGGGAACTGATGGGTATTGATGCGGGTTCTCTAGATCAGTGGCTCTCAACGTGGGCATATGGTCCGGGGGGGGGGGGGGGCATACTATATTTCTAGAGGGCCACAGGAAGATGGTAAAGTACCTTTTTCAGCTAACAGCGACTATAAGGAGAGGGGCCACAGAGGTAAATGAGGCTCAGAAAAGGGGGGGGGGGGCGGGCGGTGGGTTCATGAGCAAAAAAAGGATGAGAACCCCTGCTCTAGATCATAACTGTAACGCGATAATTATCTAAGGTTTAGCGTTTCAACACTTGTGCAAGTCTACGCAGATGATTCCCTAGTGTTGCAATCGGTATATCATGTGAACTAGATTTTTTTTTTATTGGCGTTCAACCTTGACAACAAGCCCTTCGGTTTTATTAAGGCGAATGTCAAAATATACAAGAGCTTGTCTAATATTATATAAACTAGAATAATTATGTACGTTTGTGTAAGATAATACAGGCGCCTTTGTGTTGCTACTGTTTAGTTAAAGCCAATCAATCTCAACGTTTGACAATACCAATTATATTCAACCCATGGCAATATTTAATTCATAATAGATGATCTGACTAATGACCAAAACTTTGTAGTAATGTTCCCATTCTAATTAGCATTAGAACTACTACTTAGTCGTTCTTCTTCTACCCTGGGGTGTAGACATTTGCCAGGGCAAATTCCTATCGGCATTAGAACAAGAAAGTAAATTTAATATTATAAATTGTGAGATGAAATACAACTGGATCAGTTCTCAGAACATTGTAAACATTCTAGCGAAGTACCAACAGTGCTAGCACCTTGTTCTTTGCTTCTGAGTGTCACATATTCTCTGCATTTCTCTCTTTTTCCTGCTGTGTTTTTGGTTCCTAAGTATTGTTTCCATACCCTTTTCTTCTCTCTTATTTTCTCTTTAACTTCCTCTATCCACCAAGATGTCCTCTTTCTCTTCTTTCCAAGTCGGACTTCACCACATGCTTCTGCTGCAGCTGTCTTTATGATATCCTTGAAGTTAAGCCAGGAGGTTTCCAGGTGGCATTAGATAAGGTGACTTATTAAAAGAGCTATTATAAACCAGTTTCACAAATAAATAAATAAAAAGAAAGAAAGAAACTAACGGGTGAAATTTGAAACAATAGGGCCTGGAAATGGAATCCGGGGTACGCAAGTAAAACATTCTGAAGTTGTATCCAACTAAGATCAAATTTGAAACTGCATGACAAAAATTTGGCAAAGCTTTAAATACGAAAATTAATTTTTTTTTCTAAAAACAGTCCTTTCTAGGATTGTTCTGTCGGCAGTCGTTAAAGTCCAATTAATAGCGGTTTCCACACAATTGTTAACTGCGAAAGTGATAAAATGTATAAATCAACAACAGAAGTAAACGGTACAGAACTTCAGTAGTTAAATCCTTAATGTGAGCAGTGTGCATTATATTGTGCGTTTATAAAGCGCTTGTACAATTTTAAACTGTGGATGTATGCATTGTAGAAGCACTCTGTAATTTGCATAATGAAAGCATAATTTATTACGGTTTAACACAATACAGTTCACATTTGTAGGCTTCAACATAACCGCATTCTTTTGTGACTCATCATTCAGTCCGGTGTTCCAACTCGTTGAAAACATTCTCCAGTTGCTGCTCAGTGAACTGCCTTTGTGATCCTGACCTTAAGTTCGTCAAATAAAATGTGGTTTTGATGAGTAGATAAGAGTGTTAACTTTATAAAGTATGCTTTTATATGGAGTTAACAGTGTACAAAGTTATTACAGTTTAAAGTTTCACAAGGACTTTATAAAGTATGTTTTTATATGGAGTTAACAGTGCACAAAGTTATTACAGTTGAAAGTTTCACAAGGACTTTATAAACATCCTGTATTAACATAAGAGCAGACTACATCTTCTTTTGCTTTTGTCCTTGGTCGCTGACTGACAATGCAATCAGTGACCATCATGCCTGGTGGCGTCTTGAGGGAAGCAACAAACTCTCCACTTTGCTCGGTCGGCTGCTGTCCCTCGTGTGGTACCCCAGCTCTTGTTCATACTTTGCATCCCTACCCCCACAGTTTTCCACCAGGTAGCCTTTGGCCGGTATCGCTTTCACTTTCCTTCTGGAGTCCATAGCATGGCTGTTCGGATGATGTTGTCAGGGTCGCTATGAGGCTGTGGCCAACCCAGTTTCAGTGTCTACCTGCAATGATGGTCTTCTTGGTGGCTCTGAGTTAGCAGTTCTTGGTTGGTGATGGTGTTCGGTTAGAAAATTTGAAGAATTTTCCTTTGGCAGGTTGTGTGAAAAGAGTACAGTTGTGACTATTCCTTTCCTGTTACTCTCCAGCATTCTGCACCTTACAGAAGTACAGAAATTACACAGCTTTCATATACTTTTAATTTAGTGTTTGTGCTATATTTGGAAGATTTCCAGATGTTGTTTAGATTGGCGAAGGCTGTTCTGTCAGACTACTTGCCAGTAGTGTTACGGACTGATCGGCAGCTTCACTAGGCGCGTGCAGCAAACCGCTACAGACTGACACCTCCTTCGAGATGTATCTAGGTCTTTCACGTTTGATCATACCGTCATGGCTGCGTAAAGAAAAGATCGTCAGTACCAACAGACGGACCGATATAGACATTATATTTTGCAGAGAATTAAGTGACCAGTAGACAGATTAGGAAGTAACTACCAAGTAATATACAGTCATATAAAGATTGTAGACTAATGATCATAAAGGGTTTTTTTTTAGTTCAACCAATGTGTTGTTCATTTATTGAGGCACATGGAAATGGCTGCTTCTTCAGTGACATTTATTCTTTCAACTTTCTGTCTGTTTCAGCAACACATTTCTGGTAGAATTCTGCCATACCTTTTCCTCCTGTCTAAACATAAAGCACCACTCTTCAATACCCTGGGTTTGGATTTCTTCTTCTTCGTTCACCCTCAGACATCTACATTAATGACTCTAATAAAGGTAGTAGTCAGCTCAAGGTTCCTGACATCTCCAAACAGTTTTTCATGGAGAGGTGTTGCAATATGCCACTCCGTTCACTGTTGTATGTTGGGCAGGACTGGAGCAGATGTTCTGATACTGAATCTTAAATCAAAAACTGGGATGGATTTTTTTTAAATTTATAAAAAAATATGATTAACTTATGTCAGTGGCAGTGGTAACATGCGTTAATAAGACATGTTTTAACGTTGCGACATTCTTTGGTTTTTTTATGTACATGAAACTGGATATTCAAGATTTGTTTAGACACATTTTTTGTTCTAAGCCTCAGTAATTATTATTTTAAGTAATGCATAATCTTCATAATCTCTTCTATTACATCTGGTGTGTTTTATTCACTGATATCGTGAAACGACAAGTTAACTAGTCAACATTGTTTACCGCTGCAAAGTGTACATATCATGTAAGTGCATCATATAATTTCCTCAAGTAATTAAGTGTGAAGGAATTGTGGATTACTTTGAACACTGATGTTATGTTGTTAATGTATTTTTTTTTATTCCGTGTTTTTTAGGTGCATCTGAGAAAGATATCGTTCACTCTGGCCTGGAGCAAACCATGGAGAGAGCTGCTACGCAGATAATGGAGACAGCCCGTACCTACAATCTAGGATTAGACCTTCGGACAGCTGCTTACATAGTGGCTATTGAGAAAATCTATAATTTTTATAAACAGAGTGGATCAAGAGCCTTTTGAGAAAATCTACAAATTCTATAAGCAGAGTGGATCTTCAGCCTATATTCTGCAATTTTACAAACATTATTCACATTTTTTATAGTATTTGGCAAGCCTGTGTTATTAATTGCGTATTTGTCTTATTTTCATGTCTGTCTGTCTGTATGTCGTCTGTGTCTGTCTCTGGCTTTATATTGAAAGAAATATATGAAAGGGGAATATAATGCTGGTCTTAACTATATGGTAACCTAGTCCATATTCACATGCTTATTATGAGAAGAAAATCCAGAGATCATTTCTCATAACACAGAAATAACTCGCATACTTGCAACTCAGTGATGCTCGATTTGTGGGATCTGGAGGCATTCATTTGGGAAGTGAACCCTGAGGAGCAATTTTAAATAAAAAATTTTGACTAGATTTGCAATAAAAACAACTTTTGTAATTAATTTGTTATTTAAATAAATCTGTTTAGATTGAAAAAACAAAACTAGGACATGTAACACGGTTTTATCAGATAGCTGATTACTATAAGATGTTTGAATTTTTTCAAATATTCACACAATAACTTATTATATGTAGTATATTGTGTACATTAACATAAGTAGTTTACCACACAAAAATAGAATGACTAGTGTATCCACTAATGTAGGTCACACAACTTAACATGTATAAACTTTAGTTTCGGTAAAACAAACCATCTACCTTATTAACACATCAAGTTTCCTGAACATCCCATCAGTCACTCATCAGTTCTCTGTTTCGCGCATCTTTTGACAGTAGTGGAGCTCTACGATATTTTTTCTTCAGTAGTGCCATTAGATAACCATCCCTTGTATTTTTTTTTTTTTTTTTTTTTTTGACGAAAACAAATGCAGCTTTGTTGACACATGCGTGTTTTTATATCTATTTTATTTTATTTTTACTTTAGCCATTACAATATGTATTTCATGCACTCCTTAGAATATTAATGCTTGTCTCTTGATGAAAATCGTACATATATAAAATATGTATACAGCAATGTCATTATTTTAAGCGCTATTTTCTTATGTGAACAAAATATCCGGTGTCTTAAATTTTTTTTTTTTAAATTAGTAATGTTTCGAGTACGGTTTCTGATTTTTCCCTACTTCAAATTTCATGGAAGTGGGGAAGACCTTTTGGGTATTTCCCGGGACCCGGTATAATCCTGTTGTTTTTCAGTCCAAAACTATATTTTTTCATCTTAAACGTTACGATGATCATTATATAATATAATGATCATCGTCGGTTTAAGATGAAAAAAATATATAGTTTTGGACTGAAAAATAACATGATTTTTGTCATCATTATGTTTTATTTTTGCAACAATAACTTAGGGAGCCGCGGTAGCGCAGTGGTTAGTGCACTAGCTTCCTAGCTCAGTGGTCCATGGTTCGATCCCCAGTTGAGGTGGGATTTTTTAGACCACAAACGGCTCTGGGGTCGACCCAGCCTCATGAATTGGGTACCAGAGCAACTCTAAGAAGGTTAAGGCGGCAGGAGTGATGCTGACCACATCACCCCTTGTGTGCCGATGGTCAAGAAAATATGGGCCTAACACCATATTCCCAATATGCCTCAATTGGGCGTGTAACGGGATCCTTTACCTTTACCTACAATAACTTAGGAGGAAAACAAAGGAATAGATAGATTTATCTAACAGTCTGGTGCAAAATTTAAAAAAAACAACAATGACAGTTAATTATTTTTAAAAAAAGTATTCTTTTTTCCGAATGTTTCATGGTCAATATTGCTTTAAGCGGATATCCAAATTAGCTGTTCGTTTCTAAATGGCTTCAAACAATGTGAAAGCCATTTCCAGTGACAAATTATCATAAATTTCGTTTTTTTTTTCTTTTTCCGGTTCTTCATCTTTTGTTGTTTTCGTTGTCGATGACGAGATGTCGACATAATGAAGTTTATGACAAGATATACAATTTTATCATCTTTTTATGCTCTCTGGATTTCACTTACATTTCTTTTTTTTTTTTTTTGGTTGACTGGTGTCCTGCGAAAGGAGATGTAAAACCTTTAACATTACATATTGCCACATAAATTCTGGACAGAAAGTGTCTGTTAATTACCTATATTTATTTATTTATTGTTTGACGTTGGAAACTTCTGGTCAGATTACCTCATATTGTACTGCTGTGCTTGGAGTTTCCTATTACTAATGGTGTTTTTTGTACAACAATAGTTAAGTGCCATCACAAAATACACTGTGGACCAATTTAAAACGACACAGCTAAAGTCACTAAACCTTAAAGTACAATGTTCACTTTTACAGGAGCAGTGTTCAGGTTGGGAAAAAAACACTTAGTGGCCAGTTAGTACGTAACAGTATGTAAAAAAGGTAAAGGTAAAGGAACTCGTTACACGCCCATTGAGGCATATTGGGAATATGGTGTTAGGCCCATATTATCTTTGACCGTCGGCACACTAGGGGTGATGTGGTCGGCATCACGCCGGCCGCCTTAACCTTCCCAGAGTAGCTCTGGTACCCATTTGGGGCTGGGTCGACCCAGGAGCCGTTTGTGGCCTAAAAATTTTCCGCCTCATCTGGGGATCGAACCATAGACCACTGCGCTAGGAAGCCAGTGCACTAACCACTATGCTACCGCGGCTCCATAACAGTATGTAAGGTTAATGCTTTTTACCGTAGTGAATATCTAAATATGCAGAAGAATATCGCATTTGGAAGCGTTGATTTATTGATTTGCCGACGGCGAATGACATCAAACCGTTTCTTTTTAAGCGAGCTGTAACACTGATGTGAATGTACAACTGTAAGACTCAGAAATAATGTCGACATATGCTCAACAGAGAAAGGATAAAAATGCGACGAGAAAAAAAGTAGAAACATTCAAGAGGAAGCATGACCACCATGTTCTAGCATTAGAGAATACATATATTTGCTGAATAGATGTTGTAACTATTCTGATCGTAGAGCCACAGATTAAAGACAAAAGATCCATCTTACTCCGGAAACGCCAGCTCTACATAGTGTATAATGTAATCCAGCACTAATATCCGCAAGAAATAAAAGTCGATCCATTTCAGGCGCTTTTTTTTTAAATCACGTTTGTCTGTGATGTTTGGAATGGCACTAATTCTCATCTTTGAAGGACCGAGGACTAGAATGGAACCAGGCCAGGAAGAAGACAGCTGATAGAATAGTCTGGCGCTCTCTCTTCCAAACCTCTACACCTCAAGGTAGAAGAGGAACGACTAAGTAAGTAAGTACTAATTCTCACATACAATTATTCACGCATACAATCACACAATACACACACACACACATATATATATATTCCCCTTTTCGAATATGGAGCATTTCAACTAGTTGCCTTCTAGGAAATCTTGCAGTGGTAGTTTCTGAAGTATTTTTTTTACGGGATGAGCTTGCTAGCCCCTTGCACAGCAACCTATTAGTCGCGTCTTACAATATACCCAAGGAAGTTTATTCATTTTTTTCTCCTCAGATAGCTACCGAGAACTATACAAGGATTTTATATGTATAAACAGTATATATACTGTTCAAAAAAAGAAACGCAACTTTTTTGGTGTTACTTTTATAAGAGATATTCGCTGATTGGACATCAGTCAACCTATCGACTGTGTCCACCTGGTCATTAACTTCTCGTGGTTACCTGAATTGTACTCACCTCGTGATTCGTGAGGTCATGAAAGAGGTCAAGGTCAAAACAACATTTTTGACAATAACTCGTGACAGGTTCATGAGAATCCCGTGAAACTTACTGAACACAAAACTCTCTGACTATATTATTGAATGCCTTTAAAAGATTGACGCTCCTCAAATAAATTCAGTTGAAAATTCAATGCGCAAGTATGGCTCATCTCACTACAGAACAACGACTCATCATCATTGGACGTTTACAGACTGGACAGTCCCAAAGTGTAGTGGCCAGACAATTTAATGTGGTTAGAAGCACCATTAGTCGCCTTTGGAGGCGATTTCAAGAAACTGGCTCAGTGGCAGACCGGCCGCGCAGTGGAAGACCCAGAGTCACAACTCCTGCCGAAGACCGCTTCATACGGCTGCGTCACCTCAGGAATCGACTTGCATCTGCATCCTCCACAGTCCAGTCAATGACAGCAGCTCGTCGAATTTCAGATCAAACGGTCAGGAACCGGCTGTACGACTCTGGTCTTTGGGCTAGAAGACCCTACAGAGGTCCTGTTCTTACGGACCGGCATCGTCAGAACCGACTGCAGTGGGCAAACCAGCATCGTCAATGGACCGTTGGGAATGACTGGAGACGGGTTTGGTTTAGTGATGAATAATTTTTTTGTGCTCCAGCGACACGATAGACGGAGAAGAGTTTACCGCAGAGTCCATGAGCGCTACGCCCAGAACAGCGTTGATGAGGCTCCTCCACATGGTGGTGGGGGTGTACTGAATTGGGGGGCGATCAACTTCTTGGGAAGAAGTGACCTGGTGAAAATTGAAGGACGCCTGAATGCCCAACGATACGTCGCTGAAATTCTTCGTCCTCACGTCCTTCCACTTCTGGCTGCACGAGGGTCGATTTTTCAGCAGGATAACGCTCGACCTCATGTGGCACAACTCACCACCTAGTTCCTCGCTGACAACAACGTCCAGACCATTCCTTGGCCAGCCATGTCATCAGACATGAACTCCATAGAACACTTATGGGATGAACTCGACAGACGACTCCGCCAGCGAGACGTGGCTCCAGCCAATCTCCGACAGTTATCTCTTGCACTGCTGGAAGAGTGGGCAGCCATCCCACCACAACAGATCCAACGGCTAATCGGATCCATGTCAAGGAGATGTTGTTCTCTGATAGAGGCCAGAGGAGGCCATACACCTTACTGAAACGGAGGCCTCAGTCGCAAAGAATAAAAGTCCAAACCAAATTTAATGAACATCATTTCATTGTTAAAGTCTGAAAGTTTCTTCGTGCCAAGATTGAAAAATTAATTCCGTAAAATAAAATTTTGGTACAAGTTTGAAATTTGGTGTCCATTACCACTGCAATAATGTTGCGTTTCTTTTTTTTTTTTTTTTGAACAGTATATATATATATATATATATATATAGATATATATATATATATATATATATATATATATATATATATATATATATATATATATATATATATATATATATATATATATATATATATATATATATATATATATATATATATATATATATATATATATATATACCGTATATATATATATATACCGTATATATATATACCGTATATATATATACCGTATATATATATATATTTATTTATAAATATATGTGATGATAGAAAACTCTTTACAGAGCGATACAACAGGAGGCAATCTGATCATCAGAAGAGGTCCCCCCATCCGACAAGTGTTTCGGCCCAGTATACTCCTTTACACTCCAAGGGGGGCGGGCCCACTTGGGTCATGACTCCCAAGCGTCTCAGCCTCCTGTTGTCTTGTATCGAAAATGAACCCATTTCACTTATGGTAGCAACTTTAAAATCCACACCTCCGCCAGCCGTGGAGGCTATTGTGAAAGTAACAAAGAGAAGACAAATTATTCCGTTCGTTCCGTCGCACATCACAACTAAGGACACACACTGAGACACCTGCGCGAAGCCGACGAGGCCAGCCACTGCGCGCTAGCAACTGAAATTCTGTGCCTAACACCTCTTATAATATACGCCGCCTGTTGCCCCTCAGTCACAGCCCTTTCACAAAGTACACCAAAAAACTCAACGTATTGTGGACTTAGAAAAATTCCTGGTGTTTTCTGTACCGCAGCGTTTACTGTCACGATTTCCATTGCCCATTGCGGTTGTTCCACAGCCAGCCTGATGCCTTTTCGGCAGTTTCACTAAGCCTCTTCATTGCCCTTGTTCTCGACTGTCCAAGTTCCAACAGTTTCAAAAGATCATACACTGATGCAGCCACAAGCCCTCTTGCGCCCACCTCAACAGCCATGACCCTTGCCGTGAACCCATCGTGTCTCAGATCCGCGGCCAGATCATTATACTTGTCCGCTTTGAACGAATGTTGCTAGTCCAATCTGGATTCAAATGGCACGGTCAGTTCAATCAGTATAACCTGAAGCGCTGCTGAAGAATGAAGCACTATATCCGGCCGTCTCCACGATTTTCTGATACTCTCTGGATATGCCCCTTTGTGCAGGTAGGTCTACCGCCATCTCCCAATCGTTTGCACAGTCAAGAAGAGATGGTAAACTGCTACCAGGTTTACTCGGTTTGGGGTGTGCTGACTTTCCTGCCCTCAGAAAGTATGTATTTGCGGTTCTCGGCCTGGGTTTGCTATTCGCCTTCATCCTTGCCAGGTCTATTGTCGCATAAAGCTCATTTAGCACTTTGTTATGGCGCCAAGTGTATCGCCCTTGTCCTAATGACACCTTACACGCTGAGAGCACGTGTTCAAGTGTCTGCCTCCCCTGGCACTGGGGCACTGCTCATCATCCGACTTTCCCCATTTCACAAGGTTTGTGGCCGACTGCAGCAGGTCATACATTGATCTAACAACAAAGCTGAGCCCATATATCATTCCATGTCAAGGACCTCTGCAGGGCTCCTTCCCATGTAGTCCATTGGCCTTGTTGGACCTGCTGCACTGCTTTTTGCAAACTTTTATCATTCTAAGCTCCTCGTATCTCCTGAACTACCATGTCTCTGCGTTCCCTGCTTGATGCCTTGGACCACCAGCGGATGTCTCCATGACCAAATCCCCGTCTATTCGTTTGTGTATATCCGATTACCTCCCTCAGTTTGAGTGACTCTTGGGCAGCATCAACAGCTTCTTCCACTCTCCACTTCCTTCCCGTTTTCAGTGTGGGCTGAATGAACTTAACCACGTCATCAGCTGACTCGCGTAGCATCATTGCAATATATATATATATATTTTTTTTTTCTTAACCAGCGGCACTTGGGCTTTCAGCCCTTCGGCCCAATGACATGTCATTGCGAGGCTGGGGAACCTGAGGACTTTCCTTCCAACCCGGTCAGGAGCTTCGCTCCTTCCCATCCACAGAGGGTTTATCACAGGAGCCGTTCAGGCTATTCAGTCAAATTTCCGGCCGTAAACATTTCTTCAAACACCGACGCCCGGGTTTGAACCATGAACACCTGGTCGCCAGTACAACGCCGAAGCCATTACACCAGCGCGGCTCCCATATATACATACATATATATATATATATATATATATATATATATATATATATATATCATCATCATGTGACGTATTCTTTCCAGAACGTTGTCTCCATTACAGCTGCTCTGAACGCATCACGATTCTGGGCAAATCGACCTGCATCAGCCAAAGACAAGTTCAGACTCTCTGTGAATATATATATATATATATATATATATATATATATATATATATTGTTACGTGTCTTTTATATTATGAATGTTAATATTTAGTGACAGGATAGTTCCTGTGGCCAAGATCACTTCTAGGGTAGTAGACGTATCAGACACCGAAACAAGCCAACATCAATTAGAATTTTTTGAGCCACAATGGACGAAGTGGACGGTATAAATTTTTATTAAGACTGTGACACTGCTCCAAATTCAATACAGTTCAGGCCAACATCCCATGGCATATAATATGCAGTCGTCGATATAACTTTAGGCAGTCCGTTCATGTCTGGAACGCTGTCCGTTTCATTTTCAACATTTTTTAAAATATATATTCACACTCGACATTGAGAAGCTATACTCCCTGTACATGCAGGTAACTAGATACACCTCACAGAATATCTTGATGTATTAGTGATGGAATAACACAGGGATATATATATATATATATATATATATATATATATATATATATATATATATATATATATATATATATATATATATATATATATAATCAGGAGCTCAAACACATGCGTCCACTCGCCATGACACACACTGGTAGAAGACTTGCAGACAATCTCCTCACTTCTGCATTTTCAGTTTCACGTCTGCCAAACAACCATATCGGCATGACGTCACTTCCTGTATTAATAAATGACTCCGTATAAAATAAACAAACAAGGAACCCGGTCGAGCTACCTAATTATACCGACACAATCATTATGAATTTTAATCATAACATTACTTCCCCCTGTTACGGGCTGGAGTTTTATTGGGTTTTAGTATAATGAAGTGTGAAGTCCTTCATAGATATAAATTTATTTAGATTCATTCTTGAGGAATCATTCATAGATTCCAGACCAAGCATATAGATAAGGGGTATGTCCATTCAGTGCACGCCCAAACGCCGTAAACTTCAAAACTTGAATCACTCTCTGAAGGCCAGATTGGACGATTCACACAACGATTTATTCAACATCTTCAAGCTCCAAATATATATTGAGAATCTGCACATTAAATTATGTCAGTAACTAGATCGTCTCTAGTGTCGCTGTACAGTCTTGTACTGGAACGATGTCAAAGACATTTCCACACAGTTTTTATTATATTAATGCAACTCACGTGCTTCACAGAATCATCTTCAGTTCTTTCATGCAATAAACTAGTCTTACCACACGGAGGTATATGGGTAAGCTAGTGATGGAACAATATAATGAAGAACCAGTAAAATCACACAATTCTCAGGAGCATAAAACACATGCATCCAACGCCTTCAAAAGACACACAGCGAATCCCCCCAGGGGACGCTTTAGTTAGCCGTCAGCAAAACTGGCGTCTGCCACTTTAGGCCACCAAAAGTAATGACGTCACTTCCTGAAACCAGGGCAATGGTCTCATAAACAAATCAACGATATGTCGAACTGAGTTAATATCGACATACATGTTATGAACTTTACTCATAACACCCCCCCCCCCCGCAAAAATAATGGAAACAAAGCTTTCATTATTCCCGTGGTGTGAATATAACATCACCAGAGTGAAATATGGTAACATCAAATTTCACTGTAAGTAAGAACTAGCATAGCACCCAGGTTTCTGCCATAGGGTAGGCAATTTAACAGTAAAAGTGTAGTCCATGGTTAATACCAAAGCCAGTGTCTACCTGTAAGTACTGTCAAAAGAGTCGTTGAGAGATTTCCTTCAATTTCTGATGAAAATATTACCACAGTTCTCAGCTTTGGCATTCACCACAGAGTTTTTGTATATTTTATCTTTGCACAGCAGCAATAAATCAAGAAATTACTGTCAGCATCAGCATTGTCAGCTGTCGTAGATTTTTGATAGGAGAATTAAGACTTGGGTTGGTCCCTTCTGAATAGGTTGGAATGAGTGATAGTCACAGTGTGAGATAGAAAATACAAAATAGATTTCCACGAGTGAGGTGGTAGAATAGTGATAGAGGCTGTCTCTGAGAGCGGGAAATCTTCTCTCTCTCTCACCTATCTTCTACGACAGATCTAAAGTAGTCAGACAGTCTAACACATATACATTAAATAGATATATATATCCACTCACGTGCACGCACATTCAAGTGACGACAGGTAGACCCACAGACGTGGGAAACTATAACAAATGATTATATAGATATTTAGAACGAGCTGACCAACATGCTGATAAATTTATTGTTAAGTTTATTTATCATTTGTAAACTTACGTCACAACATGTAAAATTACATCAAAAAAGGCATATACACAAAGTCATAAACAAATCAAGGAATGCTACAAGAACTGGTAGACCCACAGTTATGATCTTCCCTCGATGGATAGCCCACAGTCCCGTTAGGAGAAAGATGATAACACAAAGAGTCCCAGATACATATGATTGAATCTAAGAGTTTCCCCCGTTTAAGGTATGAACAGACCTGATACTATAATCTAGTTTAAGGGAAAATATTGTTAGCAAAACAAACTTGCATGAAGAAAGTTATGACAGCAAATAGGTGCCAAAATACAACGGTAACAATAACACTCAGACCTGCGTTCACTCTATTCATTCAGCCGTGACCACGTGCGCACATTTATACTTACAGCTTTGATCGCTGCCTCTGGGAACATAATTTTTTGTAGGACCTTCACACAGACCCGTAAATGCAGTCTCGACCAAGAAATCCCCAGTTCCAAAAAGACGTACTGAATTCTCTGTCTCAGGGAACGATTCCTTGGGTGTTCTTATTTTTCGGATGTCTGTTTAAGTCACATAAAATTTGTCCAGGCACGAAAGTTAGCGGAGCACAGTGTCACTAGCGTAGGTTTCTAAAAAAAATGAGGAATGTCAGGTTGGGTGCCTTATCTCAGTATATGACTATATTTGGTCACCACACTACTAGTCAAAACTCTGTCGGATGTTACTGATATTTTGCTTGCCACAGCGGCTGATCTGTACTTAAGTGTTATTCTGGAAGAATTAATTCTGGCGCGATAGGCCTTTTACTTCATTTAACTGTTACAGTTCATGTAATGAAAGTGCTTAAGTTCTCCACAAATAATGTTCACGTACTAGAACGCTGGCAAAGTTTGGATACCACAGTATTCACTGAATAAAGAAAAATACATATGAAATATTTTACATATTATGTACTCAATATAACTTACATTTTTAAACTGCAAGCGTATAGCTTGTCTTATAGTTTAACCCTTCCCGTGGAATAAGTTATATTTTAAAAAAATCATCAATCCTCATGAATTAGGAATACGTGCGTATTCCGTCAACACTCATGAGGCTTCTAGCATTTATAAGTTAGTTTAGAAAAATATGTTCTCGTCTGATTATTTAGCAGTAAAATTAAATTCATTATAGCTACATTGTTGTTTAAGCTAGAAATTATAATTTATTCTGCTTTCCACTGAAACACGTCACTAGAAAATAATACAGACTTATGTATTAAGCGGTCTGCACCAAATCTAACTAGTGAAATAAAATAAGCGATTTAACACTTTAAACACTTCACGAAATACTAGATAATATGTATAAGATTTACCTCAACACAGAATTTACAGGCGATCGCACAAACTAGAATTATATGCTTATATTTATTGGTAGTCTAGAAGTTCGGCAAAATTTTTGCCATGAACAAACTAAGACTTCGCTATACAGCTTATTCTCTTAGCACGAAACGTCCTGTCTACTGCGAATTTAGGAACGAGAATGAAAATCTAGTTTCAAACTCTGGTTATATCTATTACCAGACAAAGAGGTAAGCGTTTATTTCGCCAAACCGAAATAATCCCCCTTTTCCGTCTATAACACTACGTTTAACACCTAAACGCATGCCGTAACTGCCACCTACTGACCGAGAGGGCGCGTGTCATTTGCGAATCTCAGACAACCCGTCTCCAGTGCAGAAACAGTTATTCACACCTCCCCGAGAAACTCATCCTGAGAACCACAACTGACACTTTGCTTTCTCGCACCTTACGCCAACTCTGGCCGTGGAGCGCTACGTGTCAGATGCAAATGTAGACATTTTGTCTGCACTGCAGGGGCAGTTTTTGCACCTACGTTAACAAACTGACCGAGAAGCGTGCGTGTCATGGAAAAACCCAGACTTTATGTCTCATTCCCGAGCGCTGCGTGAGTGTCATATCACACTTCACTCTGAGAGAAACGTTAGTGTCAGGTGAAAATGCTAGACGTTATGACACCTAGCCTAACGAAACGCCCGCGACAGGAGAAAAGTACAGACGCATGTCTGCTATCTCTGTCTGCCCGGACGAGTATTCACACGTTCTATCGTCCATTGACATCTAATGCAATAGAATGCATTTAAACGCTCTCTCTCTCTCTCTCTCTCTCTCTCTGACACGTTATGTCATATATGCGTTTTCAGTTTAATCAGCAATGAAATGCGTTTCTAAATGAGAAACGAAACTGGCGAAAGTGATAATGGGAAAAATATTAATGTATATAGTCGCAAACGTACGAATGCGAAAAACACAGGAAAAAGGATAGAAATGATAATAAAATAGAGGATTCGGGTGAAAGAAGAAGAAGAGGATATAGGCAATTATAGATCATAAATGTCTACGTGACATCAGCAAAAAACGTTCATTTATAGTGCAATGTTCCATTGGTCAACACATGAAGAAGTCAGTTAATAGTTTTGCTGTAACTTCACAAGGTACCTGCATTTGCCGACTTGTTAGGTGACAGTGAGTCTTTTACACAACGTGATAACACATCTGCAACCACGTTTTGACTGCCCTTGATGGCTCGAATGTCATATTCGTAGGGTTGGAGTGCAAGTGATGCTCTGGCAGCCTTCTCATTACGAAACTTTGCAGTTTTCAGATAGGACAAGGCCCTCTGATTTGTCTCCAAGACAAATTTTGCACCAATGAGGTAGAAAAACAATATACCACAGCGAGTAACTCTCGCTCTACGATAGGGTATTTTTGTTCCGTGGGAGTCAATTTACGACTGACATACAGAATTGGATGCAGACAATCAACGAATTCCCGCATAAGTGTACCGCGAATAGAGGCGTCGACTCTAAGGATAAAAGGAAATCGAGTATCAGGCAATCTTAATATTGGTGACTTTGAAAAGTTTGATTTTAATAAATTTAATGATACGTCACATGAATGTGACCAAACAATCTTATTTGAAGAGTTCTATCTTAATAACGAAGACAGAACTGAAGTAATTTCTGAAACGTTTCCTATAGAATCCTACAAGACCTAAAAGACTGCGAACCTGTTTTTTTGACTTTGGAATTTCTAGATTCAAGATCCTAGAGATACTGGAATCCTCAGGCTTAAGAAAACTGCCTCCTACTTTATGACCAAGAAAATAAATTTCAGTGAATCCTATTTTAGTTTTCGAAGGTCTAGCAGTAAGATGATGGAGACGAAGAGTAGTCAACAAAGACTGAACTCCAAGAACATGTTCTTCCCAAGATTTGTGGAAAAGGCAAATATCATCAATATAGGTAATTATGTCATCACGATTAGAGAAAATGTTTCGCATCATATGAACAAAAGTCGCAGGAGCGTTAACGAGACCAAAAGACATAAAATTAAATTGGAACAATCCCAAAGGTGTAGCGAAAGCAGTATAAGGTTTTGCTCTGTCCGACAAGAGGACTTGCCAATAACCTTTTGACAAATCAAATTTACTGAAAAAAGTAGTTGTAAGATAGTCTATCCAATAGAGAATCTAACAAAGGCAGAGGCTCTGCCTCAAAAATTGTTAAAGCATTTAAACGCCTGAAATTAATGCAAATCCGAATGGATTTGTCTTTCTTTCTAATCAACACCATAGGAAAACTGTATCGAGATTCAGAAGGAGAAATTATGTTTAATTTTATTTTATCCTTTATTTCTTTTTGTACTTGTGATTGAAAATGTACAGGGATAGGGTAAAGTTTCAGCTTGATTGGTCTGAAATCAGTAAGAAGAATATCATGTTCAATGGTATTTGTACGCCCAGGAATATCCGTGAGCACGCCAGGAAAAGATTGTAGTAACAACGAAATCTGATCTTTCTGATATGAAGTAAGAGTTGGCGAAATAGAAATATCCCCCCAACTCTCAGTAGACGAAAGTGGTAAAGTACGTAGAGATAAAAGAGGTTCAGAACTATCAGGTAATTCATTTAACTTTTCCTGTATGACAGCTAAGGAAGAGCGACGATCAATAGGCTCGTTGACAGCCTCAAAGATTAGTTTAAGATGTGGAGGACGAGAGTGAAACTGTTGCAACGTGTTGATGTGAAAGGTTTTTTTCTTTCCTTTAATAGATATAATGTAGCCAACATCTGACAATCTTTCAAGTACAGTATATGGTCCTCTCCAAGATACAAATAATTTATTATCCTTATTGGGTAACAATACATAGGCCTCATCACCCGGCCATAATTGGCGCAGTTTTCTGTTTTGATTAACAAACAATCTTGCCTTAAGTTTAGCTTTTTACGATGCTTCTACCTGCGTCGATAATTTTCTTTCTCAAGTTAACTACGTATTGGTAAGAGGTTTGGACATCCTTATGCATGTCAGCTCCAACCAATAACTGTTTTAGAATGGACATAGGTCCTGTTGGCTTTGCACAGAAAACTAATTCAAACGGCCCATATCCAGTATGTTCGTTAGGTATTTCCCGATAAGCGAACAATACCGCTGGGAGTACTCTATCCCAATCCTGCGCGTATTTCGCAGTTACCTTGCCTAGTATTTGTTTAAGGCAGCGGTTGAGCCTTTCTATTTTCTCGTTTGAAATGAGGGTGATAAATGCAACAGGAGATCGATTTAACTTAAACTCTCTCATAACCTGAGTCATAACGTTAGAAATAAACTGAGTTCCCCGATCCGATAGTATGTTTTCGGGAAAACCCAATTGACTGAAAATTAAAAATAGTGCGTCAGCAACATCCGTAGTGGATATTGTTTTCAGAGGAATAGCCTCTTGCCAACGCGTGCACATATCAATGCATGTTAGTACATAACGATGACCTCTAGCTAACGTGACTAGTAGTGGACCAACAAGGTCGATTGCCATTTTTGCGAAAGGACGCAATGATATGTTCGACGGCTGGATAGGCGCATTATGCTTGAGGCGTTTAGCTGCCACATCTTGGCAAATTTTGCACGTGCGACAAAAAAGTTCACATCTCTTGTCACCCCAGGCCAAAAGAAATGAGAGAAAACCCTCTGTTTTGTCCTGGCAATCCCTAAATATCCTGCACAATTAACATCATGAGCATGCCGTAAAACAAATGGGTGGAAACTAGTAGGTTCCATAATTTGTTTTTTTACTGACGTGGAATCTTGGAAATTCTGAATCAAGATCGCATTCTTTATTGTGTACCAGTGTACAGAATTATCATTAAATACCACATCATCAGACTTGGCAACACGAAAAAATTTCTTTAATGAATCATAATCATTCTGCATCTGTATGAATGATTCTTTGTCAATAAGTTGAACATGTAAATCATCCTCATCTGCCCCCTCCTTATCATTCATCACCTCATCAATCACCATCTCCTCATTCATTACCTCATCTGCAACATTTCCACTTTGGACATGTTCATTTACTTCTGCACGAGACTGAGCTCTAGCCGTGACAGCATTTGCCATAAGCAAATGTTGCTGTTCCCATTTTAAAATATCATCATTAGTGCATTCGTGAAGTCTAGGAATATTTCCCAGGGTTATTCCAGCAACTGGTTTGTCCAACAGGCACACGAGAGTCCTTCCAGTAAATTAAGGGGTATCTAAGAATACTTCCGCAGTCGGATAATATTCAACTGTGCTCCCGAATGTAATGCACTTGACTTCTTTGCCTGTGTAATCAGATTGATACACTAATGACATTCGCATCCCAACAGTAGTGCAACCAGTGTCCCTGAGCACTGAAACAAGTTGGTTGTTAACAAAACCCCCAGAGAACATGTCCCATCATAAGAGGACATGACTGGCAAAGGATGTCCACACAGGAGCCTAGGAACTCCCTGTAGCTGAAATAAAGAATTACATTCAGAACAATTAGTACTATTGGATAAGTCCACACTACATGCATTTGCATAAGAAACAACATTGGTATTTTGGACTGTATTATGGTCACTTTGATGCACAACCGCATTGGAACGTTCAGAATTTTTAGAACGTCGAAAGTTATTGTTCTGTTGAGAACTTCTGTTAATGTCATTATTTACATAATAATAATAATAATAAATTCTTTAAGCACCAAACACGGCGCATAAGGCAGAAACCAGTGCTCTCCAGGTTGTACGTTGTGACGTCACTCCTCTTAGCTCTTGCACATTGTTTAATCCCAACGTTCTTCCTTCTCTTATTATTGTTCTTCTGAGTGTTTCTTTTGGTCTTCCTTTTTTCCTCTTACCCTCAGGAACCCAAGTGAGCGCCTGCAATGGTATTCTGTTGTTTTGCATTCGTAGGACATGACCGATATATGACCGTCGTCTTTTCCTTATATAGTTGGAGACATATTTCTGCCTAGAGTCTTCTCTTATTTGTCGATTAGTCTTGAATTCTTTCCAACTGATGTTCATGAGTTTTCTAAGACATTTGTTCTCGAATGTATTCAGCTTGTTCTCCAATGAGTTTGTTATTTTCCAACTCTCACAGCCGTATGTTAACACTGAGATAACATTTGAATTAAACAGACGAAGCTTGGTATGTATATTCAATGATCGTAATTTCCAAATGTTAGATAATCTATTGAAGGCGCTAGCTGCCAAAGCAATTCTAGTATGAATTTCTCTTGTTGTGTCACCATCCTGAGTCATTTTACTGCCTAAATAATTGAAACTTTCAACTTTCTGTAGTTTTTCCCCGTTCAGGATGATATTAAAGGTCTCGTTAGAAAAATTCATAACTTCAGTTTTAGAGGCATTTATTTGGAGACCTATTTTAACCGAAAGATGACACAAATTATTTACTGCTTCTTGGGATTGTCTGGGTGTCTGACGCTAAATCATCTGCGAAATCCAGGTCCCCCAGGAATTTTCCATTTGACCATTTTATACCTAATTGCTCATTGTGGGTATAGTTTCTCATAACCCAATCAATAGCTATTCCGAAATGTAGTGGTGACATAATACAGCCTTGTTTCACCCCTGTTTCTACTGTAAACCATTCTGTATTCCCTTTATTTGTTCTAACACAACATCTTGCATTGTCATATAGCGCTTTGATTATATTCACATATTTTGTTGGAAAACCATAGATTGTAAGTATCTTCCACAATGATGGGCGGTGTAGACTATCAAAGGCTTTTTGAAAATCGACGAAAGTGATAATAAGTGGCGATTGCATTTCCACTGATTCTTCTATAATTGTTCTTAGTGTGAATATTTGATCAATACATGATCGTTTCGGCCTGAAACCCGCTTTTTCTTCTCTGATCTTTTCTTCAGCATGCAATTTAAGTCTTTCTAACATCATGCAACATAATAATTTTCCAGGTACTGATAATAGAGATATACCACGCCAGTTATTACAGTCTGATAGATCACCTTTCTTCGGTAACTTTACAATAATACTGTCTTTCCATTGTTGTGGTGGTTGTTCTTCTCTCCATACTTCATTTATAATATCTAAAATTCTCAAGAGGTTGTTGTCATTAACTGCTTTAATCATTTCGCCTGAAATTTCGTCAACTCCAGCAGCTTTAAAATTTTTTAATCTTTTAACGGCTTGTTTGATCTCGTCCAGCGTGAATTCATCGCAAGTTATTGGCAAGGTGGTTGTGGGTGTTTCATTATTAAAATCAGGTGTTACTGTTGGTGGTGGTCTGTTTAGCACCTCCATGAAGTGCTCAGCCCATCTCTTCATTTGTTCTTTTTCTGTTGGTATTGGATTCCCTAATTTATCTTTAACAGGTGTTTCCATATCAGTAGGCTGGTGACATAGTTGTTTTGTAATTTGATAAAGGCACCTACTATTACCAGTTCTTGCAGCATTTTCAGCTTCTACGGCCAGTTCATTGATGAAATGTCTTTTATCTCTTCGAGTTTTTGTCTTCACTTCTTTATTTAACAAGTTATAAGTTAGTTTGCAAGATTCAACGGCATTATGTGTACTTGCCGCTAGTAGTTTAAGTTTTGCTGTTTTCCTTTCTTGTATTTTATCCCAAGTATCTTCTCTCATCCATTTTTTCTTTTTATGTACTAGGTATCCGGTGGTCGCTACAGCTGCTACTGTCATTGCTGTTCTCAGTTGTTCCCGTTTAGTATCGATTGTCTTGGTGGTGACATCGTTGTCAATTTTGCCTAAAGCATCGAAATAGTTGTTCATTTTGACATTATATTCCTCTTTTACATCGTTTGATTGCAGTTTGTGTACATCTATTCTTCTATTTTTATTCGGTTGGTATAACTTCTTCAGTTTAATTCTCAGTTTATCTATGCAGAGGTTATGATCGCTTCCGATCTCTGCACCTCTGTATGCTCTGACGTCTTGAACTGATGAGCGAAATTTTGTGCTTATGCAGAAGTGATCTATCTGGTTCTTAGTTCTGTCATCAGGTGAATTCCATGTTATCTTGTGGATATTCTTATGTGGAAAGATGGTGTCCGTCACAACGAGGTTTGATATTTTACAAAGTTCTAGAAGTCTTTCACCATTTTGATTCATACAGCCTATGCCATGAGTACCGAGATATCTTTGTACTCCATCGTTGTTGTCACCTACTTTGGCGTTAAAATCGCCCATGACTACTATTATGTCATACTTGGGTATTGTGTTGATGGTACTTAGAAGTGCTTCATAGAAGTCATCTTTTGTGGTATCAAGAGCGTCGTTAGTTGGTGCATAGCATTGTACAGTTGAGAGCTTGAAAAATCTTGTCTGAAATCTAGCTAATATTAGCCTCTCATTAATAGGTATCCAGCTGATGAGCGATGCTGCTGCTTTCTGTGCCATTAAGATGGCTACTCCCTCTGTGTGACAATGATCATTACTACCAGAGTACATAATTTGCTTTTTTTTCTGGAATATATTTTATGCCCTTCCCCGTCCATCTACACTAGCTGACACCCAATATGTCCAACTTATAATTATCCATTTCTTTAATTATTTCTTCCATTTCTCCGTCTTGATACATAGTTCTTACATTCCAGTATCCAATTTTAAAAATCTCCTTAGCCCCCAAGATATTAGAATGAGTCATGTGCACTGTCATGTTCACTGGTTTCCATAAAATGACCTTTGGCCTCTGTTTGACTGGAAATTATATCCACCTCTGTTCCAATCCCTGTTAGGTCTGAAAGATGATTTTTGAGGTATATATCCATCATCATATGAATGAAAATTTCTTTGAGGTTGTTGTGACCTAGTATTAAAATTATACCTCCCTCTGAAAGATCCATTATTATTATCTCGATTTAATCGAAACTTTCTGTCCATGCTAAATGATCTTTGTCGGGGTGGATTGGACATCATAGTTCTAGCTGATGCCACTGGCAATGAATCCTTTATGTTATTCCTGCTAAGATTTCTTCCAGGATTTGTAATTTGGTATTGTCTTCCAAGATTTTCTACAGCAGCCAACGTTTCAGGCTTTCTCTCCTGCAAAAAGGACAAAAAGTCACCACTGACTGAAGACAGCACTTTGTCTCTTAAAATTAAATCAGCCAGCCCATCAAAAGCTTTATCAATTATTGACAAATCAACCCATCTAGAAAAGCAAAGCTTAACTGATGAAACAAATTCAGCAAAATCCTTAGCTGAATCAGGCAACAATGATTTCAGTTTCAATCTGTAACCATTTTCCTCCAGTTGATACATTTTTAGCAATAAAGCCTTCACAGCATCATAATCATTTCCAGTATGATCATCCATGGTGCAGAATGAAGTAAGAGCCTCACCCACTAACAAACTCATCAACCTGCTAGGCCATGTAGCTCTATCAATCTTAAACTCTTGGCAACATGTCTCATATCTATTTAAGAAGCATGAAATATCGTCTATATTAGAATTAAATTTGGGCAAATTTAGTTTAAAGGTAGAGCATGGTCTTTTTTTCCACCCTCCTCACCTGCTGGATTAGCCTGTTTATGTTGAAATCTTAATTTTTCCAACTCAATTTCTGCCATTCTTTGAGCATGTGCTAATTATTTTTTCCTCAAGTTCCTGTTGTGCCTTTATTTCTGCTTGAGCATGTGCATGTGCCAATTTATTTTCCTCAAGTTCCAATTTTTTTTCCTCACGAGCTAATTCTTCCTGTCTTCTCTTCTCAGCTAAATCTTCTCTCTTCTTATCCTCTCTATCTAAGAGCCTCTGGTCTCTTGCCACGTCTTCTAACCTCTTTATTTCCTTTGCTTGCTTATTGAATGCAAATGTTTTTAAAGGTTCATCCTCCATACCAAACTTCTTTCCAAGTTTGGTAAAATAATCCACTGTAGCCATAATTCACTATTATTGTGACTCCAAATTGTCCAATAATAATTCAAATTATATATATATATATATATATATATATATATATATATATATATATATATATATATATATATATATATATATATATATATATATATATATATATATATATATATATATATTTAATATGTGAGCAATATTAGCAACAATTATTTCACCACTAAATATCAATCAACTGCATGAAATTATAGATGTTATTTTAGGAGCAAAAAAAAATAGAGATACCAACAAGATTACAGTATAACAGTTGAAAGAGCCAACTGAAGAAAAGACTAATAGAAAAAACTAAAGCAGAAAAATTAAAAATTTTTGCTTTACCACACTTATGACAACACAAGCACAATTTCACAACATATATTACATCTAATAACTGAGGGATAGCAAGATTAGATGAAAAAATGTACAAGCAATAATGGAGAATAAATCAAATAAAATACAGTTGACTTGACAACAAATACAAAATTATAAAACTTTCACAACTAGACAAATAATGAATCTGGTTAATTCACTCAAGGCAGTAACACGCAGCTATGTTCGCCGGCCCCTTAAGTTGAAAAAATCAGATGCAAAAACTAAAGAACGCCTACGAATTCACGACCATCAATGAGGTATAATGAATTCATATGTCCCACCAACCAACCCGCCTATCACACAAAAATGTAGATACAGATATACATATAACACGTAAAAGAAAGAACCCTGTCAAAAGAGATTCTTCAAGCATCACAATGCATGAATCAATAAATTTACTTATCTGCTTTTGCATGCAAAAAATCCTCCTGGCATCAGCCTCTGCCTCAGGAAACGACGATTCAAATTCAGTACAGTGAATAGGGTTAGACCTCTAACTCCGGCCTGCAGCCGACCAACACCACCATCTTGAAAAATATTCTGTACATGCAAAAAATGTAGTCCACCGACTTGAAAAATGTCTGAAACATCACTTGAAGATACTTTGTTCCAAATCGCGGCTTGAGGCCCCCATCTTCGGCTGATACGTGTCTTTTATATTATGAATGTTAATATTTAGTGACAGGATGTTTCCTGTGGCCAAGATCACTTCTAGAGTAGTAGACGTATCAGACACCGAAACAAGCCAACATCAATTAGAATTTTTTGAGCCACAGTGGACGAAGTGGACGGTATACAGTTTTATTAAGACTGTGACACTGCTCCAAATTCAATAACGTTCAGGCCAATATCCCATGGCATATAATATGCAGTCGTCGTTATAACTTTAGGCAGTCCGTTCATGTCTTGAACGCTGTCCTTTTCATTTTCAACATTTTAAAAAATATATATTCACACTCGACAGTAAGAAGCTATACTCCCTGTACATGCAGGTAACTAGATACACCTCACAGAAGATCTTGATGTATTAGTGATGGAATAACACAGGGATATATATATATATATATATATATATATATATATATATATTTATATATATAAATATATATATATATATATATATATTATATATATATATATATATATATATATATATATATATATATATATAAAATCAGGAGCTCAAACACATGCGTCCACTCGCCATGACACACACTGGAAAAAGGCTTGCAGACAATCTCCTCACTTCTGCATTTTCAGTTTCACGTCTGCCAAACAACCATATCGGCATGACGTCACTTCCTGTATTAATAAATGACTCCGTATAAAATAAACAAACAAGGAGCCCTGTCGAGCTACCTAATTATACCGACACAATCGTTATGCATTGCTTCACATAAGCTAATACAGATGAAAAACCTATGGCAAGGCACAAGCAAAGAAACAAAGTTACAACTGATCAGAGCATGTATATTCCCAGTAGCAACATACGGCTGCGAGACTTGGACACTCAATAAAACAGTTGCAAAAAAGATTACATCATTCGAAATGAAATGCTACAGAAGGATGTTGAGAATACCCTGGACAGAAAAAAAGACCAACAGAGAAGTACTGCACTCACTAAACGTACAGGAACATTGGCTCCTAAATACCATCGCAATAAGGAAGCTGAAATTTTTCGGTCATATAAAAAGACATAATAGTCTGGAAAACAGTGATGGAAGGCATGGTCCCTGGAAAAAGGGGAAGGGGTCGACCTAGACGACGGTGGACCCAGGACATCACAGAGAGTCTGAACTTGTCTTTGGCTGATGCAGGTCGACTTGCCCAGAATCGTGATGCGTTCAGAGCAGCTGTAATGGAGACAACGTTCTGGAAAGAATATTTCACATGATGATGATGAATCGTTATGAATTTTAATCATAACAATATATATATATATATATATATATATATATATATATATATATATATATATATATATATATATATATATATATATATATATATATATATATCCCTTCAAAGGAAGTTAAGGACCAGTAGGTGAAAATGACCCAAAAATAATAAAAATTATAAAAATTATATTTCATAAGCAATTAATCTGACATTGATTTTTCTCGAACGACAAATATTCAACACGTGCTGCATGGGCCACCAGCATACCGTGTAGCTAGTGTTCAGCTCAGCAAGCACGCTGAAAAAATGCTGCTGAGACGCCAAAATGTGGGTGTTTTTAATGATGTCTGAGCATGAAAAAAAACCCTGCTATTCCAAAAATGCGTGATGCATGTGGAAGACTATAGTGTCAAGAGCTGTACTCACAAAATTGTCTTTATAAGCAACACAAGTGCTGCATAACCATTACACAACAATATGCCTCAACGACGAAAGCTGAGTGTTGTTGATAAAGGAAGAGCCATTGCGTGGTTGCAGGAAGGTCTTACTGTCCGAAATGTCGCTCAGAGGCTTGCAGTATCTCATTCAGTTATTGTCAGACTGCAGCAGCGCTTTGCACAGACTGGAATCGTCAAGGAACGGCAACGCACAGGTCGTCCTAGAGTCACTACACCTCGCTTAATTCATAGGCAAGCACTGCAACGGAGAACTGCAAGTGCAAATGTTATCAGACAGTTCCTCAGAGATGCTACCAACACTGTAGACAGTGATCAGACTATTCGGAATCGCGTTCACTATGCCAACCTTCGTGCTTGTCGTCCAGCCATTCGACCACACTGGACTGCTGCCCACAGAGCAGCTCGTTTAGCATGGTGTATACAGCACGTGCAGTGGCCACGTGCACAGTGGGCTAACGTTATGTTCACGGATGAGTCCCGATTTGTCTTGAAGCCTACAGATGGACGAATCAGAGTATGGAGGCGTCGTGATGAACGCTTTAGTGATGCTGCTGTCATCGAACGTAACCGATATGGTGCTGGATCAGTGATGATGTGGGGAGGCATTAGTTTACTCCACAGAACCCCCCTCTATCATGTGATTGGGAATCTGAATGGTGACCGCTACCGTGACGAGATTCTACAGCCTCTTGCCATCCCAGCCCTGCAAGTTATTGGGCACAATGCAGACCTTCAAGATGATAATGCAAGACCACACCGTTCTCGTGCAGTAAATGCTTTCCTACAAGAAGCGGGTGTCAATATAATAGATTGGCCTGCAAACAGTCCTGATTTGAATCCCATAGAACATCTTTGGGACGAGCTTGGGCGACGAGTTAAGCAACATCAGCCATCTCCTGCAACTCTGCATGAACTGCTTCTGGTACTTCAGCATCAGTGGCAGGCAGTGCCCCAATGCTTCATTCGCAAGCTCATCATTTCCATGCGACAGCGGTGCCTCGAAAGTATCGCCAATAATGGAGGACACACACGCTACTGACAATGTTGACCTTTGGTGTTATTCTCATTAATTTTGAAAATGAGGGTTGTATTGATTGCTGTGCTGTCATTTTACACACGTTAATGCAACCGTCATGAAAATAGTGTTGATTGTCACTGATAAGCTTGTCATGTTATATTTTGAAGTGCTGTGTTTTTATTTTTCATTTCACTTTGCACCCTTCATAAAAATGGCCCTTAACTTCTTTTGAAGGGTATATATATATATATATATATATATATATATATATATATATATATATATATATATATATATATATATATATATATATATATATATATATATATATATATATATATATATATATATATATATATATATATATATATATATATATATATATATATATATATATATATATATATATATATATATATATATATATATATATATATATATATATATATATATATATATATATATATATATATATATATATATATATATATATATATATATATATATATATATATATATATATATATATATATATATATATATATATATATATATATATATATATATATATATATATATATATATATATAATTATAATAATAATAATAATAATAAATTCTTTAAGCGCCAAACACGGCGCATAAGGCAGAAACCAGTGCTCTCCAGGTTGTTCGTTGTGACGCCACTCCTCTTAGCTCTTGCACATTATTTAGGCCCAACGTTCTTCCTTCTCTTATTATTGTTCTTCTGAGTGTTTCTTTTGGTCTTCCTTTTTTCCGCTTACCCCCAGGAACCCAAGTGAGCGCCTGTAGTGGTATTCTGTTGTTTTGCATTCGTAGGACATGACCGATATATGACCATCGTCTTTTCCTTATATAGTCGGAGACATATTTCTGCCTAGTCTTCTCTTATTTGTCGATTAGTCTTGAATTCTTTCCAACTGATGTTCATGAGTTTTTTCTAAGACATTTGTTCTCGAATGTATTCAGCTTGTTCTCCAATGATTTTGTTATTTTCCAACTCTCACAGCCGTATGTTAACACTGAGATAACATTTGAATTAAACAGACGAAGCTTGGTATGTATATTCAATGATCGTAATTTCCAAATGTTAGATAATCTATTGAAGGCGCTAGCTGCCAAAGCAATTCTAGTATGGATTTCTCTTGTTGTGTCACCATCCTGAGTCATTTTACTGCCTAAATAATTGAAACTTTCAACTTTCTGTAGTTTTTCCCCGTTCAAGATGATATCAAAGGTCTCGTTAGAAAAGTTCATAGCTTTAGTTTTAGAGGCATTTATTTGGAGACCAATTTTAACCGAGAGATGACACAAATTATTTATTGCTTCTTGGGATTGTCTTGGTGTTGAACTTAAGAATGCTACATCATCTGCGAAATCCAGGTCCCCCAGGAATTTTCCATTTGTCCATTTTATACCCAATTGTTCATTGTGGGTATAGTTTCTCATAACCCAATCAATAGCTATTCCAAAAAGTAGTGGTGACATAATACAGCCTTGTTTTCACCCCTGTTTCTACTGTAAACCATTCTGTATTCCCTTTATTTGTTCTAACACAACATCTTGCATTGTCATATAGCGCTTTGATTATATTCACATATTTTGTTGGAAAACCATAGATTGTAAGTATCTTCCACAATGATGGGCGGTGTAGACTATCAAAGGCTTTTTGAAAATCGACGAAGGTGATAATAAGTGGCGATTGCATTTCCACTGATTCTTCAATAATTGTTTTTAGTGTGAATATTTGATCAATACATGATCGTTTCGGCCTGAAACCCGCTTGTTCTTCTCTGATCTTTTCGTCAGCATGCAATTTAAGTCTTTCTAACATCATGCAACATAATAATTTTCCAGGTACTGATAATAGAGATATACCACGCCAGTTATTACAGTCTGATAAATCACCTTTCTTCGGTAACTTTACAATAATACTGTCTTTCCATTGTTGTGGTGGTTGTTCTTCTCTCCATACTTCATTTATAATATCTAAAATTCTCAAGAGGTTGTTGTCATTAACTGCTTTAATCATTTCCCCTGAAATTTCGTCAACTCCAGCAGCTTTAAAATTTTTTAATCTTTTAACGGCTTGTTTGATCTCGTCCAGCGTGAATTCATCGCAAGTTATTGGCAAGGTGGTTGTGGATGTTTCATTATTAAAATCAGGTGTTACTGTTGGTGGTGGTCTGTTTAGCACCTCCATGAAGTGCTCAGCCCATCTCTTCATTTGTTCTTTTTCTGTTGGTATTGAATTCCCTAATTTACCTTTAACAGGTGTTTCCATAGCAGTAGGCTGGTGACATAGTTGTTTTGTAATTTGATAAAGGCACCTACTATTACCAGTTCTTGCAGCATTTTCAGCTTCTACGGCCAGTTCATTGATGAAATGTCTTTTATCTCTTCGAGTTTTTGTCTTCACTTCTTTATTTAACAAGTTATAAGTTAGTTTGCAAGATTCAACTGCATTATGTGTACTTGCCGCTAGTAGTTTAAGTTTTGCTGTTTTCCTTTTTTGTATTTTATCCCAAGTATCTTCTCTCATCCATTTTTTCTTTTTATGTACTAGGTATCCGGTGGTCGCTACAGCTGCTTCTGTCATTGCTGTTCTCAGTTGTTCCCATTTAGTATCGATTGTCTTGGTGGTGATATCGTTGTCAATTTTGCCTAAAGCATCGAAATAGTTGTTCATTTTGACATTATATTCCTTCTTTATATCATTTGATTGCAGTCTGTGTACATCTATTCTTCTATTTTTATTCGGTTGGTATAACTTCTTCAGTTTAATTCTCATTTTAGCTATGCAGAGGTTATGATGCTGCTGTCATCGAACGTAACCGATATGGTGCTGGATCAGTGATGATGTGGGGAGGCATTAGTTTACTCCACAGAACCCCCCTCTATCATGTGATTGGGAATCTGAATGGTGACCGCTACCGTGACGAGATTCTACAGCCTCTTGCCATCCCAGCCCTGCAAGTTATTGGGCACAGTGCAGTCCTTCAAGATGATAATGCAAGACCACACCGTTCTCGTGCAGTAAATGCTTTCCTACAAGAAGCGGGTGTCAATATAATAGATTGGCCTGCAAACATTTTTTATATGTATATCTATATATATATATACGAGGTCGTTCAAGTCAAACAGGGACTTTTAGTTCTGGAAGTACAGGAAGGAATGCTAGCGTGGTGGTACTACTGACAGTAGTAAGTAACAAGTTTGACCTACTCGTATTACCGTTACCGTTATTACCGTTAGGTGGCGTACGCGTCACGGGTCAGTCCCTGATAGATAATGAAAATGGCGGACAACAGAGTTAATGCATGCATGGAACGGCGTGTTATAATGAAGTTTCTTGTGAAAGAAGGCGTGAAACCCGCAGAAATTTACTGAAGACTGCAAGCACAGTACGGTGAAGAGACACTCAGTCGCAGTAAGACATTTGAATGGTGTAAACGTTTTAAAGAAGGCCGTACATCCGTGAACGACAATCCCGGCCGTGGCGGCTCCCAGCCCACAGCAGTCATTCGTGTGAACATCCAGCGTGTGGAACGCCTGATCTTGGAAAGTCTACTCATAACCTGTCGTGAAATTGCACAAGAGACAAATCTTTCTGTGGGGACGGTGCAGACTATCATTCAAGAAAATTTGCATTTTCGGAACGTTAGTGCACGTTGAGTGCCAAGACAGCTTTCCGCATTATGCCGGCAGAGAAGAGTTCAAGTCTGCACTGAGTTGAAGGATCGTTTTGCCAAGGAAGGCCAGAATTTTCTGAATCGCTTCATTACGTGTGATGAAACCTGGTTGCATCATTTCACTCTGGAATCAAAACGAGCATCCATGCAGTGGAAGCATACGGACTCACCACCATCCAATAAATTTCGGAAAATTGCGTCTGCTGGGAAAGTGATGGCAAGTGTTTTCTGGGACAAATATGGCATTATTCACGTGGGTTTTCTGGGAAAAATGTGGCATTATTCACGTGGATTTTCTACCCCGTGGTGCCACTATCAACTGTGAAGAGTACTGTTGCATTCTAAGTGATGTGCATAACCACCTGCGGAAAAAACGGCCTGGTTTGATAAGAAAAGGCGTCCTGTTTCTACAGGAAAACGCACGACCACATACCGCTCACCGCACCACGTGCAAATTACAGCAACTCGGGTGGGAGGTATTGCTACATCTCCCTTACAGCCCAGACCTCGCTCCGAGCGACTTCCACCTGTTTGGACCACTGAAAGAGTTCCTCGGAGGTCAGCATTTTAGCACTGATGACGAAGTGAAGCAGGCTGTCCTACGATGGTTCAAGAGTACTGTAGTAAAATCTGCGAGAATAATCGCTCATTTCAGTAAAATTTTAGTCATAAAATGATAAATAATAAACCCGCCCTATTGTGTCTGACTGTGATCCTCTCACACGCCAGCATAGCGCTGAATTTTGTGCCGTGGACAGGCTTAGAACCGACCCCGCCGATTAAACCTCCTCGCTTTCCTTGTGACGTACATTTTTAACATTTTGTCCGATCTGATAGAGACTGTGGCAAGACTTATAATTAAAGATTTTGCGGAAGTGTGCCGCCAAACTACTGTCTGAATTAACGTAATATTTTGACTTTAACGCTGGTAATAAGTAATAATCCTTACATTTTTTGGTAGTGTAACACGAGACAATACAAATATTTAACGCCTATTCAAATACCCGCCGCTCAAAACCCCGCTTCGCTTGACACATTATGCCATGCATATATACACGCTGCGGCAAAGCCACCAGAGGCAAACACGCAGACAATTTTATTTCCTCCTCGCGGTAGTATTACTGACGTCACTAAAACAAGTAGTTATTTGAAAATACATGCTAGCGAGAGATGAAGGGGGGAAAAGATGGCCGTCTTGTGTAAAATTTTTATTTGACGATTGCCGGTGACAAAATTGAAAATCTAAACCATAATGTAACTGACCATAAAAATCATATGGTAGTATATAGCTTAGAGTCCACTGAGCAAGAATATGTTTTAAATAATATGGTAGTCCCAGTATTAGCCAAGTTATTGAGAAAATACTAAATGTCTACGGACGCTCGACCAGACAGACTGTTGTTCCTGCTTGTTTTTTTCATAACGTTAGTGGGGACGGCAGCTTAGAAAAGAGGCATTGAGGTACATTCAAATTCGCTTGAGGAACAAGAGTATAGGAGGGAAAGGGGAGCGGTTGGAAAATGTAATCCAAAACGAAACATCTTTTTGTATTGGCATAACTAAAGCAGGCTGGCCAGTCGACTACTAGACGCAGATTTTGTTTGGAATTATTTTTGTTTTTCAAAAACTACATTTGAATTCTGGTAGTCGCAAGCTTTCGATTAGCCAGTGCTGATAAATATTAGCAAAAGGCTTTCATTATTCATTGCCAGTTGAACAAAACTTTTCATTCAAATATGCTGAGATCAGCTGTGTTAATTGTAAAATTAAATAAAGAAGTATTCACAGTCTGGACAGTGCAGAAGAAACTGAGGCCACTTCTTTGCAAGTCAGCGTCATTTGTTTATATTTCTTGAAAATGTGTGGTAAGAATGCTTTATGAATTTAATATGTTTAATCCCACTGCCAAAGTTAGATACTGCTATTGGGAAAAGTGAAGGACGTGCCGGGAGCAGACATTGTTGAGTCCTCACATTGAACTGTATCTAACTGATGCATGTTGTCATATTAATGCATTAGAATATGATTAGTAAGCCTCTGTGTTCCATGAACACTGTTTAACATGCCTGAAGCATTTATATTTAAAAAGGAAAAGAAGAGAAAATCATACCAAAGGAAATGTGGTTACCCCACATTATTTTATTGAGGAAAACTATGTAAACGTACAATGGCGTATCTGCCATAGGGACCTGAGGTGTGGTCACAGCAAGGTGTGAGTCATGTAAAATTAGGGGCGAGTGCACCTGTAATGCACGCGAGGCTGACCCCATATCACCGTAGGAAAATAATAAATATAAGAAGTGATCCGATATAAAAGGCCAGGGTGTCCTTTGGTTGCAGAGGTTTTATTTCCTGTTGCCAGCCGGTAACAGGAAACCTGCTGAGTGAGAATAAAGCCATCAAGTCTCCGACCATTCGTTTATGCTGTCAAAAGATAACGGGAGGAGCTTGGGCATTTTGCGAGATTGAGAGTATCTGCAACTTCATACTGTATTATCATTCTTCGAGGAATCCCAGGTGATGTGTTAAGCATCTGGTTATATCTGACACTTTCCTTTAATAAACACTGTTATTTCAAATCATACTCAGGAAGTTTATGGGGTATGATGAAACTACAGCCCCTCATACACAGTGACTCTCCCTCTTAGATGAATAAAGTGTAAGCGGTGAACATTCCAACAGGAAAGATATATATTGACTGTTTAGTTAGTGGACAAAGAGTCCAGATATTTTAGTTGATCTTTACTGTAAACTATCTTGTCCTCATTTTCAAAGACCTGTCCAAAAGATATGGCTGGACAGGCAGATTAAATTGTACAGAAAAAATATTCATTTTAAAGAAAAACTTAACCCCTGGTTTTATTCACTTCCTCATAGAAAATTAAAGTGTTTTTATGTTGTGTACCATCACTTCATTTCTCCCCTAGACACTAGGTACATCATACACCAGACACTAGAGCTAAAATAGTGACCGTGTGAGATCTAGGGAGGTAGCGTTAGGTTCCCTGCACATAATTCATCATCATCATTTATAGAGTCAGGGGCCTACATGTGCTTGACCTCACATGGTTAATACATACACGGATTTCATTCTTTTAGGATACCATCATAACCTCCCCAGCAAATCAAACTTTGCTACATGTACTGGCATATCTTTCTACGCTAAAGCTTTTCAAGCATTAATTAAACGCTGGGATAAGTGTATAAATGTTGCAGGGGATTATATCGAAAAATAAATGGCAATTTCACTCCTACAAATTTGTTCTTTTAGTTTGTACAAACAAAAGTCCCGGAATTTGGTTCGTGTCCTTTTAAGCCTTTCTTTATCTCCTACACTACCCATTTATTTCTGCATTTTACGCATGTAAATGTGTGCCCTCTCCACTCCCTAAATTTCTATACCCTTTCTCATACTGCCATTCGTGTTATTCCACGGCTAAATGACCCCGGCCGACAGATTAATTACTATCGCTGGGCGAGCGAAACTAGATGGGAAAGAACGAGGTGCATGATAGAAATTGATTGTTTTACGTAACTTAGTTGCGCCCCAGACAGAGTAAGGCGAGTGACCACCCGTACTCGCGGTTAATCGCTTACACCTTCCGACACCTTGACGGAAAGGACAATGAAAGCAAACGTGTCTGTCTGGGAAAAAACATCGGTGATTACACTGGCTAACAAAAAAAAATTATTTTTTTCTTTCTCTAACATTTCTATGTTTTTCTGGTCAATTTTAATGCGCTGTTTTTTAATCTGCAAACCGTTTTTCTCTATCAGGTCGGGATCTCTAGAAATACGCAATTGAAGTTTTTTTTTAACAACGCATACAGTATTACAACATCATTCGTACAAGAAGTATAACAGTTATGTAGGCTTGAATTTCTTTGCAGTCGACTTTCGTCGGTGAATGGCATGTGGTACATCGCGATGAAGCATCCAACAATAATCGGTAAGCATGGTCACACTCCACCGTCCTTGATAACGTGACTCCATTACGGCGATATCTTGATGGAATCGTGCTCCATGTTCATCGCTGACTTCGCCAAGGTTGTCAGGGAAAAAGTCAAGATGCGAATCGAGCAAATGGATTTTGAGGGACATGTTACAGCCCATAATTCTGTATGCATCTATGCACTGCTTAACAATATGCACATAGTCGACAGATTTGTGATTTCCCAGAAAGTTATCGACGATCGATTTGAATGCCATCCATGCGTGAAGTTCACTACCATGTAACAAGTTCTCGAATTGTTTGTCTGCAATAACTTTCCTAATCTGAGGTCCTACAAAGATACCTTCCTTTATCTTTGCATCGCTAACTTGCGGAAACTTTTCTCGAAGATAAGTGAAAGCTTTGCTCGTTTTATCTAACGCTTTTACGAAATTCTTCATGAGCCCCAACTTTATATGTAACGGTGGTAAAATGATGCTGTCTTTGTTAACTAATGGCTCGTGTATTACATTTTTATGCCCGAGCTGCAAACGATCGGCCACACCTTTCTTGCATAATGTTCCTGTCTGTTGTGGCTGTCCCATTCACATAGGAAGCAACAAAATTTAGTATACCCAGTCTGCATGCCCGTGAGAATTGCAATGACCTTTAGGTCTCCACAAATCCGATATTGGTAGTCATTGTACTTTATTTTTGCCAAAAGTATAGCCATATTGTCATAAGTTTCTTTCATATGAACAGAGTAGGCGACTGGAATTGATGAAAATAAATTTCCGTTATGCAATAACACGGCTTTAAGACTAGTTTTGGAAGAGTCGATGAAATGTCGCCATTCGTTGACTATGTGCTCATGACCGAGGTGCACCATTAGACCGTTTACATCTTTGCAATAGCAAATGTCATCATCCATCTCAAAGTATTAAACAAGTTCTCTGTGTCTATGACGAAATTTAGATATCGGAGTATTGGGCGCTAAAAGATTCCATTCTTTGAGTCGCGAACCGAGTAATTCCGCTTGTCCTTTGGTAAGAGCGAGATCACGTATTAGATCTGAAAGTTCTTAATGGTTAATTAAGTGAACACCATCATTCACCGGTATATAATCCGAGTCAGAATTAGTTTCTAAAGCAGGTAAACTATCACTTTCTGATGGTTCATTCACGTCCAACGGATATCGTTCTAGTGGAACCGGGATCGGACACGTGATTGGATCATGAGGCAATGGTTTCGAAACCGATTCAATATTTGGATAAACCACAGACTTTCTAGTTTTAAAAGTGAAACCATGGATATTTGTCAAACAGAAGTAACAATCAGTAGCGTGATTTCTCGGTTCACGTCATATTACTGGCACTCCAAAAGGCATCGACTTATGCTTCGGCGATTTTCGTAACCAACCTGCCAATGTATTTGCACGAGTCGAACAAACTGCATTTGGCTTCCAAGATTTATTTGCATCATCAACTTTCGAATCGAAATAAAGTTCATATGCTTTCTTTAGTAATGGTGTAAAGTTTTTCTGGTGAACACGATCGGTGAAATATCCGCACACGTAACAGAACAGATCAGCCGAATTTCTACAACTTCTAGAAGCCATATTTCGCTCAGAATTATTTCAAAATACAGTAACTATTTGAAAAATAGCGTAACATATGTCATGCATCTTTTAGCAGTATAAAAAGTAGAATTATTTTGCATTTTATTAATTTTTAATAAGTTATATAGTAAAAAGGAAACGGAGCAAATAACGGTTTCCCAAAAAATATATTTATTCACAAATATCTTAAGAACCCGATGTGATAGAGATAAATGGATTTCAAATTTGAAATCAGCGCAAGAAACTGACCTAAGAACACTTATTCTTATATAAGAAAGAAAAATGTTGTTTGTCAGTGTTACCCGTCTGGTGAACGAATTTGAGTACGGGTGATAATCGGCTTATCTCTTTAGTTCAGACATTTTCTGTGTAATTATTGCAGATAAAACATGTCTGAGGAGACATTATGAGCAAGGCAGTCATTGAGGGATGAGATCGCATATGTGTTTGCCAGTCTGTACAATTGAGACGGAAGTAATCAGGCCATATTCAACAGATAGGTCATGAATTTAAATTTTAAAATATTTTAAAGCACGAGGGAGATAATTAATGATTAAACATCCCGACCAACTTAGTTCTCGCGCTGGGACTGGTCCAATTGAGAGCAGGAAATAGACAATCGCTGCGATTGGAAGGTTGTCGGAAAGCTATGTGGAAACTTGGAGCAAGAATTGAGAATATAACTTAACACAATTTGAGGCTGAAACACACTGCATTGCAAGAAGTCAAAGTAGAAACGCCCAGGAGCCAGGGAAGAAATGGACAGACTTCCAAATTAAAAGGACAGGACCGAGTATTTTGGGCATCTTTAAGACTTTAGAACAAAACCCGACTTTTAAATCACAGAGACTGCAAACCTAGGAATTCGAGCACCAGTCGTAACAGGTACTCTAAAATTACTACAGACCAAGTGTTCGAAGCATCTAAACTAAGTTTCTGTGTCCATTCATCTGTTTTATGAGATTGTATATCTCAAAAGTTTTGTGGTAAGTTGTACCAATATTTTAAAATATGAATTTGACATGTTTGTACTTGCTTAGTGGTTATATAAGTCTTACGAGGTTGGCAGCCTCAGCATATGAAAATAGTATATTCATAAACCACTACAGCAAGCACTGGTGATTGATTCATGCTAGTTCGTACAGAGAAATAAAAGCAGAGGTAACCCCAGACTTCGAATGGAGCAGTGAGGAGGGATGATTACAGCACATGTGCATATTATGGATATTATCATTTTGTGAGATATATGTAACTTAATAATGTTCATCCAGGCACAAGCCATCGCACTCGCGCTGTCTAGACACATTTTCCCCATTAAATTAAACAAAAGAATAATGATGATTTCCCATCATATTCTCTGAGTTATGCTGTATATGCTCAGGGAGAATAACATTTCAGAGCCAAAAACTGGTGGACGGTTTGCGAGAAAGGCGCCTGTTTAATCTTCCGACCACAATATACTTAGCAGAGGCATTTGTTCTTTTTATTTCCTATAAAGTTCTTGTTACGCGACCAGTATGTGGTACGAGTCTACGCTACTAGTTTGTGCTTCAAGAGCTGAGGTTCGACACTAACCATTGTCGAATTTTAAAGATACTTACTGCCGCGGAACGAATTGTGCCTGTATTGTTGTGCTCTCTCACACCTTCAGCCCCTCCGGCAGTATCATCTCTATTTCTTCATTTTCCTTACCGATCATCTTATTATTTGGATTATTTGGCATAGTTACGCCCTACATTCTTTATGTGACCACTCCCAGACTGTTTACGTTACGCCAGGTGACTCGTGATAATACCACGTGTATTGAACCGGTCAGCGAGCGATATTCTTTTCATGAAAAGCCGGCTCGCCACATTTTGATACAGACGGCAAACGTGAAGAGATACAGCGACTTTGACGTAACTCATTTCCGGGACCAGCGACAATCAGGCAATTAACACCTGGGTTGCAGTCTGTATGTCTGAGGAAACCATATTGTTTGTCTGAGCGGCCGGCGATCCTTTCGTTTGACTGGAGAACGCACAACCAAAGGTTATAATGAGATAATCGTTTCACTGGTTCATCCCTGTGTGTCATTATCGCAGGTAATCTGTCTGGCGAGTCAATATTTGAAGGTAGCATCTGGACATGAAATAGGTTCCCAGACTTGTTGTGAGTTGGCGGAAATATTACCGCACGATTTGGAAAAGGTCAAGCGTTGGAATATTAAATGTAATATTTTAAATACACGGGGAGATTATGAATTTAAACACCCTTACCCACATAGTGCAAAAGAGCTTACGATTGGATTGAAGTGAGAGCCGGAATAAACATTGAATTTCATTGGAAATTTCAGCGGAAGTACCCATCTGTGTTTTGAACTGATAATGAGAGATATAATCTCTCGAAATCAGAGACACAGAACAGAGACAGCTTCGCAACTTCCAAAAGCCAGTAAGACATCGGACTTAGAATTCCATAATTATAAGTGACAGATCGAGTATTTGAGAAACTCTGAAAACTTAAGAGTAAACCCGCATGTTGAAATACAAACTCTGAAAACTTAAGGGAACAGGACTTTAAATATTAGGACTGGATACCTTAGGAATTGGGTCACCTGTCATAAGAGAAACTTTCCCAGACCAAGTGTTTCGCAGATTCAAAAGGGATTCAAAATTTCCAGACCAAGTGATTCGAGAGCATATAGCCTAAATTGCTCGTGTCCATTCTAAACTGAGCTAGGAGAATGTGTATAACACAACTGGGGTAAGTGTAACATTTATATTACAAATATGAATGTGAAATGTTTTTCTTGCTAAGTGGTTATATGAGGCTGGCAACCTCAACATAGGAAAATAGTATATTCATAAACCACTACAGCAAGCGCTGGTGATTTCTTTTGGCGAGTCGTGCGGAAAACCAACAGCAGAGTTGACCCCAGTGATAACTGATGATTACATCACATGTGCCTAAAGTGTATAATATTTTGTGAGATAAATTATTTATTTTTTCTTTTTCTTTGATCCTTAGCCATGGACCGTCAAAGCAGTCAGTGGCCATCACGCCTAGTGGCATCTTGTAGGGCAACAATAAAATGATTCCACTTTGCTCGGTCGGTGGCCATCCTTCGTACAGTGCCCCAACTCTGGTTCATTCTTTGCATCTTAGCCTCCACAGTCCTCCGCCAGGTTGTTTTTGGTCGGCCTCTCTTTCGTTTTCCTTCAGGGGTCCAAAGCATAGCTGTTCTTGTGATGGCATCGGGGTCTCTTCTGAGGTCATGGCCAACCCAGCTCCAGCGTCTGCCAGCTATGATGGTGTGCATGTCCTCTTGCTTGCTTCGAGTAAGTAGATCTTGGTTGGTGATGGTATTCGGCCAAAAGATTCGGTGAATTTTTCTTAGGCAAGTTGTGTGAAAAGAAGACAATTTCGACATTTCCTTCTCTGTAACTCTCCAGCATTCCGCACCACAGAGAAGCACAGAAAGCACACAGCTCTGATATAATCTTAATTTTGTGCTTGTACTGTATTGTGAGGACTTCCAGATGTTGTTTAGGCTAAAAAAGGCTGTTCTTGCCTTATTCATTCTGATGTTGATGTCTTTGCCTGCCCCGCCGTCTGGTGTTACAATGCATCCTAGGTATGTGAAGGTGTCTGTCTGTACCAGTTGCTGATTCCTTACTGATATGGGCTCAGGGTTGCTCACATTGAGCGTCATGACCTCTGACTTCTTTAAATTGATGTTTAAGCCCACCTGCTGGCTAAACGTATTAAGTCTATCCGTTTTTTCCTGAATGTGTTGATGTGAATGTGATAGTAGTGCAATGTCATTTGCATATTCCAGATCTTCCAATGTAGAAAATGTAGTCCATCTTATTCCTCTTGGACTGCCCTCTGTTGTCTGGCGCATCACCCAGTCTATGACTGTTAAAAATAGAGTTTTTGATAAGGGGCATCCCTGTCGTACTCCTGTCTTCACCTCAAAGGTTAGGTTGCTCTGCCCAACACTACACGTAAAGTTTGCATAGAGGCTTTTTATGATTGACACTATGCAGCTTGGAATTCCATAAGCCCTCAGTATTTTCCATAAACTGTCCCTATGTATGCTGTCAAAAGCCTTTTCAAAATCAACGAAATTGATGTACAGCTGTCTTTGCCATTCTGAGCACTGCTCTATAATGTTCCTGAGAGTGAATATATGATCTACACATCTTCTGTTCTTTCTAAATCCTGCTTGTTCTTTCCTCAGTTTGTAGTCTACTGCTTTTGAAATTCTCTGTATAATTATCCTGCCTAGTATTTTGCTGGGAACTGAGAGAAGAGTGTTTTCTCTCCAATTATTGCAGTCTGCAAGATCTCCCTTCTTGGGCAATTTGACAATTATTCCTTTGTTCCACTCTGATGGTGTTGTCCCCGTTTTCCAGACTTGTGCAAATAGTTCTAATAGTTCTGCTGCTAGCTCGGGGTCTGTCTTAAATAGCTCTGCATTTAAGTTATCATGGCCAGGAGCTTTTCCGTCCTTTAACCCTTTGATTGCTGTGATGATTTATTCTTTTCGTGGAATGTCTGTATTTACATCTAGATCGTTTTCAGCCTCAGGAACATTCAATTGTGTCTCTGGTGGTTCCTTGTTTAGAGTTTCTCTGAAGTGCTCTGCCCATCTTGTTTCCTGTCCCTCTGCTGTGGTGATGAGATTTCCTTGCTTATCTCTTACTAATGTAATATTGTTTGCACCTCGTTTTCCGCTGATGAATTTAGTTATTTTGTATACTGTGCTTTGTTCATTTCTCAGTGCTGCCTCTTCTGCCTGTCTTGCAAGATCGTCTAGGAAATTCTTTTTGTTGGCTCGGGTTTGGCGTTTAACTTCCTTGTCCAGCTGACTATACTGTTCGCTATATAGTTGCTTTAACCTGGGGGACTTCGCGTGAGACAAATGCACTTTGTTAATTGTAACTCAAGCAACTCATTATTCGCGCAGTCCAGACACATTTTCCCAGTTTAATATCCGGAAGAATATTTTAATCGTCTTCCCTGAGTTACACTGTGCACTCGGAAATTTAATTCTTCTGAGAGATTAACCTTGGTGAGTAGACAGCGAGAATGCGCCTGTTAATTGGCAGCTCACAAATGTACGAGCAGAGGCATTTGTTTTTCTATTTTGTCTTAATTCGTGGAACAAAGCTAGTTGTGAGTGAAAAGCAGGGAATTCACACCAAACGCTTAAATTGGACAAGTTGTGGGAAGAAGTGCCCTCATCACCAAGAAGTAACGAAAGCCACAGCTGCAGGACTCACCTAAAAGTTAAGTTCTTATTAACAGTCGCTAGCAAAATGGACAATAGTCTTAAAAACATTACTCTACTCAGGCTCGACGACGAAAGCTTTCATCTAAAATTTCACCAATTTTTCCATATTTAAATTAACCTGTTAAAGACTAATTCACTATTAAATTTGTTACATGTTATTTTAAAACTAAACAAACATATTTGATTCAGTTATTACATGAATGAAAGCAAACGCATGATCATTACTGTTATATATATATATATATATATATATATATATATATATATATATATATATATATAGATATATATATATATATATATATATATATATATATATATATATATATATATATATATATATATATACATATCGAGAAAGAGATTGAGAGACAGAGATTTACCTTTAAACAGAGCTATAACATTATAAGAGGAAATTCTCTGATTTAACTCAGCTGGGGCTTGAACGGGCTAAAAACTATTGCTTAAATCCTTTACAAAAGGCGACGGACAGATACAAGTTAACAAATGTTCAGCGCTAAGCAGCATTGTTCTTGACTTCTGAATTATCTGCTGAACACTCATTTAATGTAGAAGCGTCATTACTCTTCTAACTACATCTCTGCCAAGAGTAATCTTGTGCGAAGGTAGACACCTTTGACGACCCATTTAGATACTCTTGAGTTTTGGCCACTGTCGGACCACTACTGAAAAGCAAAGCAGGGGAATCAATCCGTGATACTTACCTTGACCTTAGGAGCGGTTAACTCTTAAAGTTTCTTCTTTTTTTTTCTTTTTTTTTTTTTGTCGTACGCCCGCTATTACTCGATGCGAAATCTCCGGTTAATATGTCTAGCCTGAGACTGATTTTACGTGAGTATCCCTTTTTTTATGTAAACTGAATAGGTGTCCTCTCCCCATTCAGACAGATACTCGCCGACGTCGGAGGTACCCATTAGAGCTGGGTCGGCTCAGGAGCCGTTCAGGTTATTCCAGTCCCTGGTCGACGACACTTCTTCAAATGTCTATGTCAGGGCTCGATTATTCCATAAAAGTCCCGGTCGACGACACTGCTTCAAATGTGCTCGCCAGGGCTCGAACCTGGATCTCCCGATCGCCAGCGCAGTGTGGTAACCACTACACAAGAGGCTTCCTCTTGAAGTTTCTAGAGAAGTACCTTCATCACAAAAAGACTTGACGAAACAACAGCGTTAGTACTCATCAATTTCAGCTAAGTGATTATTAACCAGGCAACAGCAACGAACATTTTACATTCCACTTTCAGTCTATGAAAACACAATTTTCTAAATTTCACCCATCCTTCATGTTTATTTTTAAACTGTTAAATAATCATTGACCAAAACTCTTACTATACGGGAGCTAAAACCGCGTTTTTACGAGCTAGTTTAGCTATCGTTACCGTCGCGCGCCACTTCACGGGGCGAGCCGTAAAATTGGTACTAAACCCGCGCCACTTCACGGGGCTTGCCGGATTGTAAGAGTTACATGTCATTTTACAAATTCATAGTTGATTCAGTTATTATAGATAGTAGTGCACACGTGTGATTCAGATTCTCTAATATATATATATATATATATATATATATATATATATATATATATATATATATATATATATATATATATATATATATATATATATATATATATATATATATATATATATATATATATATATATATATACCTATAGAGCCAAATAATAATAAGAGTTTTACAATTCAATTGGGGGGGGGGGGGGGGTGTTTGTACTAGCTAATTATAAAATAATCCATCTTCTCGAAAGGCGGCGGGTCAGATAAAACGTTAAAGTGCTCTTGACTTCTGAAATGAAATGTAATTTCCCCAAGAATGAAATTAGGTCAAGGAATACTCCAAATGGTATGACATCACCTACATCAGAGTTAAGCAACCAAGGTGTTGTGATCTACATTAGAAAACAAGCTCTGTACAGATCTGCCTTCCTAAAATTCTGTTCTTAAAAATTACACCGAACGAATATGTAACTGAAGAAGGATGAGAGGAAGAAGAAGAAGAAATCTTGTACATCCAGAATTTAAAAGCCAAGATCTGAAAGGACTGTAAGCTGTTATAGCTAGTATTGAGCAGTCCTGGCAAGGACTCTAGCTACTTTAATGCTGTTCAGGATTGGTGTGAGGTTACAATTCAGCTGAAGACCAACTTCAGTTGTCAGCGTAGTTTTAGGAGTACAAAGATAAGACACAAGCACGTAAATCAAAGCCAATCATAACATGAATGTTAAATATTACATCAATTTATATGACTCCAAAATACTTTGTAACGTAATGATCAATACAAGCTTAACATACCCTTCAGACACAATATTACGGATCTGAGCTATCGTTATGCAAGTCTGCCCACAAAGCGAACCAGTTTGGCTTTTCTCGGCTGTGGCTACATGTATATTGTCACGGGTTGCCTCCCCTTGCTCTGCAGTAGTGGTCCAACAGTGGCAGAAACCTAGAGTATCTAATGTGGGTCTTCAAAAATATCTCCCTTCGCACAAGATGACTCTTGGCAGAGTTGTGGATAGAAGGATAATGATGCTTCTAACTCGAGGGAATATTCACCAAATATTTCAGAAGTCACGAACAATGCTGAATGAATCTGAGCACGTTAACTTTTTATCTCACCTGCCGCCTTTAGTGAAGACGTCTATTGTATGATTTAGCTTGTTCAAGCCTCCAGCTGATTTAATTCAGCGAAATCCCTCTTATTGTTATTATTATTATTATTATTATAATTATCGGCTCTTCAAATGTAAATATAACTACATATATTAAAATCCGGATTCACACGTGTGCCCTTCGCTCTGTAATAATTAATTCAACTATGAATTTGTAAAATAACATGCAACACATTTAATGATCAATTATTCTTCAACAGTTTAAAATAAATATAAATGGTGGGCGAAATTTACTAAACTTACTAAGTTTTGTCTTCATAGAGACTTTATAGGGGAATGTTAATGTTCTTTGCTGTTGCCGTTTAGTAAGCACTTAGCTTAAAATCGTTGACTACTGCTGCTGTTGTTTCTGGAATCACAAAACTAGTAGCGTAGACTTGTATCACAACTGGTCTCGTACCTCGAACTTTATAGAAAAATAAAAAAGAACAAATGCCTCTGCCAAGTATATGGTGGACGGAAGATTATAAAGGCGCCTTTGCCCACTGTCTATCTACTAGTTTTTGTCTCTCAGAACGTTTATTTTCCCTGAGCATATACAGCATAACTCAGGGAATAAGCTAAGTCCCTCTAATGACGGCTGCTTTGATTCCTAAGGTTTTCTTTTAAGTTTATAGATACCCAAATACTACAGTGTCACAGTGACTGATAATTTATTTTACCATTCCGTTCCATTTGTTATTACTCTTTAATGTTCTGTTTTCCTATTCATTTTGCATTTCTTTTCTTTCATTTTTTCCCCCTTTCTCAAACCCACCCGGGGTTTGTTTACGTTCTGGCTGGCCTTCAGTAATAAATTCCAACAGCGGTCAGCGAACGGTAACGTTACATCAACGCACCTGTGGAAAATCTGACGACTATTGTTGAAAAAATCCTGGAATTTTTTTTTTAAGGGTTAATACTTTTTTCAGGAGTAGCTCTTTAATCATGAGATAAGAAGCTACAGATAGTCAGACAGTAGTTGGATACCATTTTGGTTATGAGTATAGGATGTTCCAACGACATGTAATGAACGTCTATGGAAAAGAAAAATTACTGTCATTCAGTCCGTGTTCCACGAACTTTTAAAAAGGGGGCAACTTGTCACAGTGACTGATATTTTATTTTACCATTCCGTTCCATATGTTATTACTCTTTAATGTTCTGTTTTCCTAGTCATTTTGCATTTCTTTTCTTTCATTTTTCCCACTTTCTCAAACCCACCCGGGGTTTGTTTACGTTCTGGCTGGCCTTCAGTAATAAATTCCTACAGCGGTCAGCGAACGGTAACGTTGTATCAACGCAACTGTGGTTCGTTTGACCAGAAAAACTTTCCTCTGGTCGCTTTAAGTGTTTGAACGAGCGAGAGAACCGTTTCATCATCGAAAAAGGGGGAGATAACAATCGCGGTCAGTCTCTGGGTTTTGCCCCTTAGACGAGTTAGAGCTCTCATAATATTATGCATTTCTCTACCTGAAGGAACTTTCTTGCGGTTGTTGATTTCTGATGTCTCTAGAATAACCTTGTCTTACTCCTCATTACGCATTACGCCGAAACATCTGTAGAATCAGGCTATGCAGGTGTCCTGGGTGGCGTTGTATGTAAACTATAAATCTGGTTAGTCTTAATAGACTAACACACTCGTGAATATTTTCCTGGCCCAAGATGGACCATCATGAGATAAGGCAGACTTTAACACAGAACTAAATGTTAAGGCCTATCTCTAGTCATTTTTCGGGGTGAGTTGACATGTCTTATTAATATATGAATATTCATGTTAGCTTTTTATATATCTGATAGGAATGTGACTTACTTCATTTTTTGAGGATTTCTCCCGGTAAATTTAATTCAGTGATAATGTAGCGCTGTCTACGGCCTTAGTTAAGTGGTGCTTAAACTGTTACGGTTTATAATGGGAAATGATAAACTTACAATAACAGATACTAGGCGTAGAATCAGTTCATACAATGCTTACCATTGGGTTAATAGTCAGCAAAATTAACTGTCATTTCTGCAAGATAAGGTCAGATTCCCCAAGGGGACATATGAGTTATTTGTGTAATGTTACATGCTGTAATCTGTTTATGTAATTCATTTAATGTTGTAAGATGAATAAGCATATTCACTCAACTGTAACTACAAGATTAGGTTTCCTGTATGTTTAGTTGGAAGAAGAGGAGTAGATTATATGTCAGACCATTTTACTGACAGGTACCTGGATGTACAAAATATATTAAGAATATGCAGGCGCATGCTGATAATTGATAGAGTGGAAGGAGCGGAGCATAACTATGTTATATCAACATTAGTGTGATTTTGTTGTTGCTTGATGTAAAGGGTGTCTCTTTTGGGTCTCAGTTTCAGGGATACCGAATTGCTAGAGTCAAGTCTCCAGTCAGGCGAAGAATGTCATATACTCTTCGTTCTAGAGGGATTCTGAATACAGCTAGCAATCACGAGTCGTCAAACCCCCTACCTGAAACAAAACCCTTTGTCAACGCCAAGTTAAGCTCACGCATGTAATGAGCCATAGCAAAAAATCCTGGAGAATCATCTGATGCAGTAGTAGTTCCTTTCTCGCCTCTTGATTGCCAGTCAGAGCATTACGGCTTCCAGAATATCAAAACCGCCCAGCATGTCTATAGCAGAATCTGATATCACCCGACTTTGTGTGCCTAAACGGGGCACTCAGCCAAACTACAGTCAAACCAGTCCAAACCGGATTTAATGCCAAACAAACAATAACGCCGGATAAGAGCGCCTGGGACTCTTTGTCCTCAAGTAACTTCGTCTGGTGTATTTCTCGGTTATGTAGAACCTCGCACTTATGAGCGTCTTCCAGCCCCCTCACGCAATTAGAGTTCACCAACGTTTAGCACCACCGAGGAAAGTTTTGTAGGCTTATTCCCTCACCTTGAAGGATCTACATGTAAGACACTTTTCTGGAGCTAGCACCTTTGGTCCCACGAAAGCGGACAGGCTGTCGCTCAGTTTGTTTATTTGGTAAAGCGGACAGACACTCAACCTATTCATTTGGTAAACCAGAGGTAAATAGATTCTTCCAGCCCGACTCACGCAATTAGAGGTCACCAATGATAGCACCAACAAGGAAAGTTTTGTAGGCTTATTCCCTCGCCTTGAAGAATCTACATGTAAGACACTTTTCTGGAACTATTACATTAGGACCCACGAAAGCTGACGGACTGACACTCAGGTTATTCATTTCTCTGTGTTCTACAGGTTTTATGATTGGTCTGTGTGTGTGTTGTTGGTGTATTTGGCATATTTTGATTATTGATGTAATTTTATGTTGTTGTGATGAGATGCATTATTTTCATGCTTTTCTTCTTTAATAAAGTTTACACATTTATTAATGCGCTGTTCACGACCCTTCCATCCATAATTAACTTGTTTTAGCTCTTTACTATAATCTCTATTTTGATAAGAGAAAAGAGTGAGAGCAGGAGGTGCTTAGACAGTATAAGTGTGTTGAGGGCTTGGAGAGAGTAATAACTTTAATAACTCTTCTCCAGGTTTGTCTCAATTCCACCTCCTTGTAGCAAAGTTTGATTTGCTGGGGAGGTTATGATGGTATCCTAAAAGAATGAAATCCGTGTATGTATTAACCGTGTGAGGTCAAGCACATAAAGGCCACTGACTCTATAAATGATGATGATGAATAATGTGCAGGGAACCTAACGCTACCTCCCTAGATCTCACACGGTCACTATTTTGGCTCTAGTGTCTGGTGTATGATGTACCTAGTGTCTAGGGGATAAATGAAATGATGGTACACAACACAAAAACACTTTAATTTTCTATGAGGAAGTGAATAAAATCAGTGGTTAAGTTTTTCTTTAAAAAGGAATTTTTTTTTCTGTACAATTTAATCTGCCTGTCCAGCCATATCTTTTGGACAGGTCTTTGAAAATGAGGACAAGATAGTTTACAGAAAAGATCAACTAAAATATCTGGACTCTTTGTCCACTAACTAAACAGTCAATATATATCTTTCCTGTTGGAATGTTCACAGCTTACACTTTATTCATCTAAGAGGGAGAGTCACTGTGTATGAGGGGCTGTAGTTTCATCATACCCCATAAACTTCCTGAGTATGATTTGAAATACCAGTGTTTATTAAGTGAAAGTGTCAGATATACCCAGAGGCGTAACTCATCACCTGGGATTCCTTGAAGAATGATAATACAGTATGAAGTTGCAGAAAATCTCGATCTCTCAATATGCCCAAGCTCCTCCCGTTATCTTTTGACAGCATAAACGAATGGTCGGAGACTTGATGGCTTTATTCTCACTCAGCAGGTTTCCTGTTACCAGCTGGCAACAGGAAATAAAACCTCTGCAACAAAAGGACACCCTGGCCTTTTATATCTGATCACTTTTTATATTTATTTTTTTCCTACGGTGCTATGGGGTCAGCCTTGCGTGCATTACAGGTGCACTCGCTCCTAATTTTACATGACTCACACCTTGCTGTGACCACACCTCAGGTCCCTATGGCAGATACGCCATTGTACGTTTACATAGTTTTCCTCAATAAAATAATGTGGAGTAACCACATTTCCTTTTGTATGATTTTCTCTTCTTTTCTTTTTTAAATATAAATGCTTCAGGCATGTTAAACAGTGTTCATGGAACACAGAGCCTTACTAATATATTCTAATGCAATAAAATAAAAAACAATCATGACAACATACATCAGTTAGATACAGTTCAATGTGAGGACTCAACAATGTCTGCTCCCGGCACGTTGTTACGTGCAGTCTTTGATATCTTACAATATTATACATAGGTAATTTTTTAGTGCTTAAGGGAAAGTCATTATTGAGTTACTTCCCTTGAACTCCGCGGATAAATACATTTTACTGCGATTTATTCGTTGTTTGGGTAATAATAGATTGTTCTTGCTTCAGAATATCTATGGCCTGAATTTATGTGTATTGTTTGTCTGAGTAGGACAAGTCTGTCTTATATCTGTATATCTTTACATATCTAAGTCGAACTATATGTTCTGTTGTCTCTAGAGAGGTCAAAGGCTATTCGGCGGATGTGTCGCTTGAGTGGTGTGATTTGGCTTCGTCCTGAGAGGGAATGTGTGTGTTTTGCTATGTCGGCTTGATGCCTTGAAAAGTGATCTCAGTGGTTTTGGGGAAAGTGATAGTCGTCTAGACCTATCGTGTATGCTTTACCCCAGTGTTTATTCATCTTGCCAAGGAATGGCAGTTTCATATTCCCTCTACCAAGGTAATCAAAGATACTCTTATGAACTCTCGATCGAAGCCACCATTGTCGATAATTACGATTTGAATGTTTAAGAGAATATATTTGACTCGATGAAAAACGACTTCGATTCCTAGCAGCACTATATTCTGTAGAATGCAGTCTATTGTTCATGACCAAATCTACAGAGCAACGAAATGTTGTATGAATGACTAACTTTAGAACAGATTCATTATCTGTATTCAAACGTGAGTGACAGTTCACGAGTGGAGCCATCTTGGAACCAAAACATGTAGGACTTTCAAGAAGAGAAAAGGGATGCCCGTATTATCGCTTGATCAGTCCAGAGATCACTGCTACACATGAGAACCCATTGTTAGTGGTTCAATATTATTATATGGAAAAAATATGTGCTGAACATTATGTTGAAGAATCGTTGCTAAACGAGATTAGGTTTAGAAGTCATCTGAAATATTGTTTACAAGCTGACGTGCTCAGTCAGTGACGTCAGATGATATATGTATGGGCGATACTGAGTGCTTGGCTATTGACAGTCCATTATACCATTATTCTACATGAGTGCCCATGTAACATTGCAAGACCATTTGTCCACTGTACTATGATGTATTATGGCAACCTGTGATTTGTCACTATCTGTGCTGTCGAGTGTGTACGTCCAATTAAACTTTAGAAAAGGTACACAGTCGTTGGTGTCGATGACTTCCGGTCATACATGAGTGTGAGAAGAGAACATTTGTCAACAACACGAACCCTTATCATCATTCGCACATTATACACTCCATCCATGTCTACACAACACTGCGTAGGTCAAGTTGACATTCCATACACTACAGTGGGGCAGGCAACACCATAGGGATCTTATCAACTGGTGGACCAGCTTTCTGGGTTTGACCTCGCAGAAATTCAGAAGTCAACAGATTACCGATACCAGACCGTTTCCTGTGGCTGATACGACACACTTGCAGTATTGGTTTGCTCTTTGTCAACGCTTCGTCACGTGACCTGTCAAGTGAATGCAGTATGTAGGTCAGCGTTGTTGACATTTTTTACATTAGACAGTGAAGCTGAACAAAAAAGATTAGACAGTGAAGCTGAACAAAAAAGATTAGACAGGGAAGCTGAACAAAAAAAATTGGAAAGAGAAGCTGCGGCTGAACAAAAAAGATTAGACAGTGAAGCTGAACAAAAAAAATTGGAAAGAGAAGCTGCGGCTGAACAAAAAAGATTAGACAGGGAGGCTGAACAAAAAAGATTAGATGCTGAAGAGAAAAAAGCAATAAGAGAACATGAATTTGAGTTGGAGAAATTGAGATTGACAAGTATGAGTAATGTTAATCAGGCATCTAGTGGTAATGGTAAACCTTCTACTTACAAGGTTAAGGTTCCACCGTTCAATCAGTCCAGTGACGATATTACATTCTGGCTGGATAGATTTGAACGTTCTTGTCGTACACATAATGTGGATAAATCACAATACGCTAATCAATTATCAGAAAACTTGAAAGGTGAATCTTTGACTAGATTATGCCTTGTAGGAGAAGCAGATAAGGATAATTATGATGTCATTAGGGCGGCTTTGATAAAAAAATATCAGCTAAGTGAGGAAGGCTATCGCCTTTTATTTAAGACGATGGTACCTGAGACGGGGGTAGAATTCTCAGAATTCACTGCAAAGGCACGTCTCACAGTTGATCGTTGGATTGAGCTTTCCAAAACAGAAAAAACGTATGAAGGACTTATGGATTTGTTGCTCAGAGATAAGATTATGTCATGTGTGAACAAACCTTTCCTTGAATTTATACATGAGCGTAAACCTAAATCTCTAAAAGAAATGGAAGAATATTGTTCCCAATATGTCACTGCACACCCCGACGTGACTTTTGGCAACACTAAGATTAAGGAGAGTATGCCAGTTGCTTCAGCAACACCATACAATCCCAATTATTCACACAGATTTCAGGGACCTCAAAACAGATTTGATAAAAAAGGTAACCATAATAGTTATCAAAACCAAGGTAACCAATCATTTCAGGGTTCTTCTTCAAAGAACTGGAGACGACCTGATAGCTCTCGACACAGGGGTGGTCATAATTATAGGAATTTCCGTAGAGGAAGTAATTATAGAAACTATCAGGGTTATCCGTCTTGGAGTCAACAAGATCATAATTACAGAGATACTCATTATAATGAATATGATAATGGTAACCAAGGGTACTATGACTCAAACCCAAATAGGGGTTACAATAGAGGTAACAATAACTACAGAGGTGATAATAACCGAGGTAGATCTCAATACAAAAGACATAAACCACATTTTCAGGCAAACTCTGCACAACAAGAGTCCCATGAAGCCTATAAACAGAGTAAAGATAATAATGATGCTAGTAATATGGCATGTGCCGCTTTTGATTTTGGGAGAGCATCTCAGTGCCCCCAATGCAAAACGTTATTTGAGCCAACCACAGTGACTACTTTAAGCTGTGGCCATCCTCTTCCTGCTCTTCCAGCATCAGTCGCGCATGATGGAAGAGGGTCTCTTGTCTTACATAAGGGTTTAGTGAATAACAATCCAGTCTCTGTGCTATTTGATTCTGGATGCACCACAATTGGTGTTAGGCAGTCACTCGTAGATCCTTCCCGTGCCACTGGACAAGTAGTCAAATGTGTAACATTTGGCGGCACATTAGAGAAATACTCTACCGCTATCATTAGGATTGCTACTCCTTTCTTTACAGGAGATGTACACGCATGTCTTCTTCCGAATCCGATCGCTGACCTCATCATCGGTCGCATTCATGGAGTCAAGGAATGCACTCCGCAACAAATTTCCACTTGGGAAAGGCAAAACATGCAGATTGCTAACGCTGTAGTCACTAGAGCTCAGGCTCTTAATGTGCCTCAAACTTCATCTACTGAAGATAATGAAGTGCATAACCAAGATAATCCCTTGGTAATTTCTCGTGACTCGTTTATAAAACAGCAAGAAGATGATCCCACTCTGAAGAAATTCTTCATTCTTGCAACTAAAGGTGATCCGAATAAAGACACAAGTCGTAAATCGTGGATTACAAAGAAGAATGGCGTACTTGTACGTATGGTTCAAGACTGCATTACGTCAAGTCATTCTCAAATCCTGGTTCCCAAGAATTTGAGAGTTAAAATTTTGCAGCACGCTCACGACTCTCAGTGTGCTGGACACATGGGTTTTTCCCGTACTAAGTCAAGAGTCCTTGCGGCTTTCTTTTGGCCATTGGTAAACAAGGACATACGGATTTATTGTCGATCTTGTAAAGTATGTCAGGAAGTTAAATCCAAAGGTCCACGGCATGCTGCACCCATTCAGGCGGCGGACATTCCTATTCGGCCGTTTCAAAAAATGGCCATAGACATTATTGGTCCATTTAAGATCAAGTCTGCCAGAGGACATCAGTTTATCTTGACGTGTGTTGATATGTGCACACGTTGGCCAGAGGCTATTCCTCTGAAGAGCATTACTACTGCTGATATTGCAGATGCTCTTTGGCTTATATTTTCTCGTCTGGGGTTCCCCGGAGAGATATTGTCAGACCATGGCACCCAACTAATATCAGATACCATGTCTCAAGTAATGTCTACCCTGCAGATAGATAGATCTTTAAGTAGTATCTACCATCCAATGTCTAATGGTATGGTCGAACGCCTTAATAGAACACTTAAAAACTTACTGGGGAAGATAACTGAGGATCATCCTCAAGACTGGGACAGAGTTTTACCTGCGGCCCTCTTCGCTTACAGAGAGGTACCCAATGAACATACGGGATTTTCTCCCTTTGAACTCGTCTTTGGCGCGCGTCCGCGTGGCCCTATGTCGTTGCTTCACGATCTCATAACATCTGACAATATTGACGATGACACAAAGTCATCCTACGAATATGTCATCGCGTTGAGACAAAAGATTATCGAAGCATGCAAATTAGCAACTTCTTCTTCTGAATTTGCGAAACAGAAGGCAAGGCAATTTGCCAATAAGAAGAGATGCTTACGACAACTTTGTCCTGGTGACAAAGCATTTGTATTACTACCTTGTAGGGAAAACAGATTGCTTATTTCTTGGAAAGGTCCGTACGATATAATATCGAAAATTTCCGATGTCGACTATATTGTCGATATTGATGGGAAGCATAAAACCTTCCACATCAATATGCTTACTGAATTCCATGAACGTCCGGATTATTTGCAACCCATTTTCCAAGCAACGGACAATTCTCCAGTACCACATGGTCATTACTCATCACTGTCCGTGATACAGGATGAGGAAACAAGTTTTTCAGATGTAAATCTTCCTCTTCCAATGATCCCACTTCATTCCAGTGAATCATGGAAGAACGTTACTGTCTCTCCTGATTTGTCTCTAGGAGAACAGCGACAAGTTTCAACTATGTTGCAAACATTTCAGGATGTACTCACTGACATCCCTGGACAAACTAATGTCATTCAACATGACATTGTGCTAACTGACCATACTCCTATTAGGGTTAGACCTTATCCTATACCTATACATTTCCAAGCACAGGTCGAGAAAGAGTTGGATGTGATGATAGATTTGAAAATAATCGAACCATCCACCTCTGCGTATTCTTCGCCGATGGTTATTGTGCGTAAAAAAGACAATAACATACGTCTTTGCGTTGACTATCGAAAATTGAATCAAGTAACGAAGTTCGATGCCGAACCTATGCCTTTACTGGAAGAGCTACTTACTCGACTCTCCAAATCTCATTTTTTCACTAAACTTGATTTGTCTAAGGGATATTGGCAAGTTCCTTTATCTGAACGCGCCAAACCTCTCACGGCTTTTTCAACACCTAGAGGTTTGTTCCAATGGAATTTTATGCCTTTCGGTCTTATGAACGCACCAGCTACGTTCGTACGCATGATGCGCCGAATCCTATCTTATCGGTCAGATGTCATTGCATATCTAGACGACATCTGTCTTTTCAGCGATACTTGGGAAGATCACTATTCAGGGTTAGATGAATTGCTGTCTACTTTGCGTGAGCACAACCTGACAGCGAAACCCTCTAAAGCCTATATTGGTTTTAGCGAAATTTCTTTCCTAGGCCACCGAGTTGGTCATGGTTTCCTAAAGACAGAGGACCATAATACTAGTAAGATACTTAACATCTCAATCCCTAAGACTAAAAAACAGGTGAGAAGTCTGTTAGGTCTTATTCAATTTTATGGCAGATTCATTCAGAATCTATCCTCTATCATGGCACCTCTCTCAACACTTCTAAAGAAAGGTTCGCCTAATGTGGTCCACTGGTCTCAGGAATGCCAGTGCTCTCTGGATAAGATTAAAACACTGTTTTCAACACCACCTATTTTAGTGCTACCCACTAAAGATAAGACATTCGTTCTTCGTAGTGACGCTTCATCCACTGGGATTGGAGCGGCACTAATGCAAGAGTACTCTGGAACTCTGCATCCTGTAATGTATATTTCCAGAAAACTTAATGCGGCAGAAAGGAATTATTCGGTTTTAGACCGTGAGCTATTAGCTATGGTTTGGTCGATCCTCAAACTACAGAGATTCCTTCTAGGCGCACATTTCATAGTAGAAACAGACCAAAAAGCTCTTACTGCTATACAGAGTAAGAATTTGAAGAGCTCGAGGTCTACTCGATATGCAATTGCTCTTCAACCTTTTCATTTCTCTGTGCGAGCTATTCGGGGATCAGATAATGTGATGGCAGACATTCTGTCAAGATGCCCACATGATTCCACATAACTATTAGGGCTTAGACTTCTTGATATGTCTAGTTCTATAGTAGTTCCTTTTCTATATCATGATAGATACACATTTGTAATTTAATAATATAATGATTGTATCACTACATAGCGGTTCATGTATGTTTATTCACCGCTGTGCTTTGATGATTTTTACTTCATAAATCATAAATTTAAGATATCTAATACGTAGTGATGATATGAATTTTTTAGGCATTGTGTAATTGCCAGAATTGTATTATACTTTGATGACACCTTCCTGGAAAAATATACTTGTAGAGAAATAATTTCTCTCAGTTTATGAGACACATTCTCACCAGTCGCTCCATAAGTCGACTTAGCCTCATATTAGGCGTTATAGGTATTCCTGATATTTTCATCTGCGCATTATTCATGCGTTGTGAGCCTATTGTACGTTGCTCCTAGATGTATTTCAAAAAAAAAAAAAAATGTTCCATTTTTTTTTTCCCGGGAGGTGTGGTAAGACTGTTACGTGCAGTCTTTGATATCTTACAATATTATACATAGGTAATTTTTTAGTGCTTAAGGGAAAGTCATTATTGAGTTACTTCCCTTGAACTCCGCGGATAAATACATTTTACTGCGATTTATTCGTTGTTTGGGTAATAATAGATTGTTCTTGCTTCAGAATATCTATGGCCTGAATTTATGTGTATTGTTTGTCTGAGTAGGACAAGTCTGTCTTATATCTGTATATCTTTACATATCTAAGTCGAACTATATGTTCTGTTGTCTCTAGAGAGGTCAAAGGCTATTCGGCGGATGTGTCGCTTGAGTGGTGTGATTTGGCTTCGTCCTGAGAGGGAATCTTGGAACCAAAACATGTAGGACTTTCAAGAAGAGAAAAGGGATGCCCGTATTATCGCTTGATCAGTCCAGAGATCACTGCTACACATGAGAACCCATTGTTAGTGGTTCAATATTATTATATGGAAAAATATGTGCTGAACATTATGTTGAAGAATCGTTGCTAAACGAGATTAGGTTTAGAAGTCATCTGAAATATTGTTTACAAGCTGACGTGCTCAGTCAGTGACGTCAGATGATATATGTATGGGCGATACTGAGTGCTTGGCTATTGACAGTCCATTATACCATTATTCTACATGAGTGCCCATGTAACATTGCAAGACCATTTGTCCACTGTACTATGATGTATTATGGCAACCTGTGATTTGTCACTATCTGTGCTGTCGAGTGTGTACGTCCAATTAAACTTTAGAAAAGGTACACAGTCGTTGGTGTCGATGACTTCCGGTCATACATGAGTGTGAGAAGAGAACATTTGTCAACAACACGAACCCTTATCATCATTCGCACATTATACACTCCATCCATGTCTACACAACACTGCGTAGGTCAAGTTGACATTCCATACACTACAGTGGGGCAGGCAACACCATAGGGATCTTGTCAACTGATGATGATAGACGCCTGTCTTCCCGCCTAGGAGTGTTCTGGTGTACTTTATCAACATATATTATATCCAACTAAATATCAACTTTATCACACGTCCTTCACTTTTCCCAATAGCAGTATCTAAGTTTGGCAGTGGGATTAAACATAATAATTCATAAAGCATTCTTACCACAAATTTTCAAGAAATATAAACAAATGACGCTGACTTGCAAAGAAAAGGCTTCAGTTTCCTCTGCACTGCCCAGACTGTGAATACTTCTTTATTTAATTTTACAATTAACACAGCTGATCTCAGCGTATTTGAATGAAAAGTTTTGTTCAACTGGCAATGAATAGTAAAAGCCTTTTGCTAATATTTATTAGCACTGGCCAATCGAAAGCTTGCAACTACCAGAATTCAAATGTAGTTTTTGAAGAACAAAAATAATTCCAAACAAACTCTGCGTCTGGTAGTCGATTGGCCAGCCTGCTTTAGTTATGCCAATACAAAAGATGTTAGTTTTGGGTAACAATTTTCCTACCGCTCCCCTTTCCCTCCTATACTCTTTTTACTCAAGCGAATTTGAAACCACCTCAATGCCTCCCTTCTAAGCTGCCGTCCCCACTAATGTTATGAAAAACAAGCAGGAACAACAGTCTGTCTGGTCGCGCGTCCGTAGACATTTAGTATTTTCTCAATAACTTGGCTAATACTTGTACTATCATATTATTTAAAACATATTCTTGCTCAGTGGACTTTAAGCTATACTACCATATGATTTTTATGGTCAGTTTCATTATGATTTTACATTTTCCATTTTGTCACCGGCAATCGTCAAATAAAATTTTACACAAGACGGCCATCTTTCCCCCCTTCATCTCTCGCTAACATGTATTTTTCAAATAACTAACTTGTTTTAGTGACGTCAGAAATACTACCGCGAGGAGGAAATAAAATTGTCTGCATGTTTGCCTCTGTTGGCTTTGCCACATCGTGTATATACTATTATGTAAAGTTTCTGTCACACTGTAAAGTGTCAGTCTGTAAAGAAGTGTGGTGTGTTCTCTTTCTTCTGTAAAGATGTGTACAGAGTTGTTGAGATCAGGCATGCTCCAGTCTACCCAGCTGTAAATGGGTAACTCACCCTAGTCCTGAGTTAGGGAAGGCAAAGGCAGCTGTAAACAGTAGTTTCCCTCTAAGGCTCCAGGAGAAGCAGGCCCTAAACTTGGTCACTTCAACCGACGCAGGATGGTGTAGATATGGAGGAGAAGTGTAGAGTGTGATTAACGCGAATGGTGTACTGTTCGTGTTCTGACCAATCTAATCACTCATTCACTTGTGTCTACAAGGCACCAATGCAGACTGCTGGAATCTTTGTTTACACAGTTTATTTAGACGCACACACTGGGACATAACGAGTAAATCATGGGTACAGGTTGACACGTCAATTTGCAGGCATACATAGTAGATCCCAAGTCATAACACATTCATAAATAATAGGTAGTACATCAATAGCTTCCAATGTCATGATATATAATGGCCGCATCCCCTATCTGACTAAGCGCGTCAGTGAAGGCGGATCGGTAAGTAACTAAAGTTGCTTTATGTTCACAGTTTATATCATATTGTGAAACCACGATAAGGGGTTTCTATCAAAATTGAGATCTCCTTGCCACTGTCCGAATAATAAGATACATGCCCCGTTCTTTGAACAGTGATTCAAAAATATGATGACAGGAATGTAACATGGCCGCCTTCCTGAGTTGTCGCTCACTCACTCACAGGAGGGTATATCTAAGCCAAAGTTAATTTGAAATGTATAAGAATAATTTCTTAAAGTTCCTCCATACAGATCTACAGTAATCCAGTTACTTCACGTAGACCTAACTGCTATATGGAAGCCCGTCATCTTCGTCGATACAACCATGACCCTAGCGTTGCGAAGCACAAAATTCCAGCTAGGTCTAACCGACATGAGATCATCAAAAATAGGGTCTGGAATTACCTGGAGTCCGAATCATACATGGTACCGTACATTAGGAGAGTCTCTAACACAACTCTAGTAGAGACACAATCTCCTATAGAAGAAAAACCACTTCATAAATCATTTTTCCTAAAGAATATACCAGCCCTTGAAAATGCGTACCCGCCATTGTAACGGTACATCGGAACTCATCACGACTCGTCAAGACAACTCCTACTTCCGCTAGAGCGGCATAACAAGAATATAGTCCTGCCTACCCATCAAAAATATACAATATAGGACTCATTCTACTTGTACTAATAATATGTAAAAAAAAAGGTAAAGGAACCCGTTACACGCCCATTGAGGCATATTGGGAATATGGTGTTAGGCCCATATTATCTTGACCGTCGGCACACTAGGGGTGATGTGGTCGGCTTCACGCCGGTAATAATATGTAATACATATGAATTCAGGCCATAAACATAATAAGCAAATTAATATATTTTCTGGCCCTAACAAATAAGTACGGACATGAGTGTCATATCCATGCGCCGAATCAATATCAAGAACGATTACTCCTATAATCAAAAGGGTAAAACAATCATGGATTATCTAGCTTTCCCCATAGACAGCATCTTTTCATATTAAAATGGTACTTTTTTTTTTTGAAATACATCTAGGAGCAACATACAATAGGCTCACAACGCACCAATAACAATGCGCAGATGATAAGCATAAGTTTTCTGACCTTAGAGAAAGTACTTCTCTAAGTATAAATATTTCCAGAGAGGTGTCTGTAACTGTCTTTTTTTCTTGTTGAGGTGATCACTGGCCCAAGACAGTATACATGTTGTTAGATGTGTAGTGCGAGCGTATGATGAATTGAGTGTGGGTGCGAATGAAGACGCGAATGTGTTTAGGCTCGTATAGATGTAGATCCTGCAACCCATACTCTCACATGCAGTAATCAAGGATGCTTTGACACTGCAGGCATGTTTCAAGACATTTATTGACGGGAACACACATAGTATCAACAGGAACAGTCAGTGTAACAAGGTCATGCTGACCTGACATCGATAGGTATACATTTGGCATTCAAAAAGGTAAACATCAGAATAGACGTGCATGGTCAATAGCAAAGTTCTTCAATAATGACAGTTCGTAGCGTCGCCCTTGGCGTCTCTGACTAAACGCGTCAGATGCCTTAGTTACCTTGACACATAGGTGCAACTTGGCACTCCCGCCAATTGCACATATCAGGCTGTAGTATAATAGCCGAAAGCACAGGCCTCGTTCTGACGTCGGCCGTGTACTTCTGTTAAATAGGTTATCATCAACCCTGCAGTAATACTTATTGTAGATAGAAGTTCCGCCAATCTGCGGCTCCCACAATATATCTTCGTCACTGGATTTCTGGACAATATAAGACTAACAGTCTTGGATGGCTACCTCGAGCACAAATATATAAGTTCTGAAATGGCGGATCCGTGAACTGCTGTTCACCCTAGGTAATCCTTTACATGTTCTGCCACCGAAAAGCGTAATAATGCATAAAGGTCGGTATTACCTGGTAAATGAATCCTCAGAACTACACAAGGAATTCTGTCGTCATCCCGACGCACAGAGATTCACTGGGGAAAACTGCCATAGCAGTTACTTCGAAGATTCTCCCCGAAAAACAATGGACTCTTGGTCCCTTCAGAAAAACAGGACCTCCCGGCTTCCCGGAAGTATATCTCACTCCCGCTTAAAAAACCTTCCCATAGGCCCACGCCGAACTGTCAACCTCTGACCCTAAAGGTCAAACACAATGAATGAATAAACAAGGGAAGACAACCCCTAATCAACCTGACATCGCAGGTAAAGACACAATTATACTTATGATACAAACATAAGCAAATAACTTGACAGATGACTCCGTCGAAAATGACAGCAACATTACTACCACCCCCCTGTAAAAAAAAATGCAATTTTTTTTTTTTTTAATATGTTCATGAGCAAGATAGCACCAGTATCACTTCTGTGCTCATGCAAACAATGAACCTAATATCAGGTACAATAGAAGAAACTAAGGGATACCATTCAAGAAACCTAAGTTGCTGGCAATACCAATCATATATCAAACATTACTAAATAATATAATCATAGCAATATACAAATGTCAATGCTATTTTAGCAACATATCACTGATGGATGGACAAAATGAAATTTGTTAAATTATCTAAACATCATCCAAATACATTTGTATTACAACATATTATGATATTAAGGACAGACCTAAGTCTGAAAATATATCAGGAAAAACTAGGACACAAGATTTAACTGGAATCATGTGGGCATCTAGACAATATGTCCGCCATCACATTATCCGAACCACGGATAGCTCGCACCGTGAAATGGAAAGGCTGAAGAGCAATAGCATAACGAGTAGATCTCGAGCTCTTCAAATCCTTACTTTGCATAGCCGTAAGAGCTTTTTGGTCGGTTTCCATAAAGAAATGCGCGCCCAGAAGGAACCTTTGTAGCTTAAGAATGGACCAAACCATAGCCAACAATTCACGGTCCAAAACCGAGTAATTCCTTTCTGCCGCATTCAGCTTCCTAGAAATATACATTACAGGATGCAGAGTTCCTGAATATTCCTGCATTAGTGCCGCTCCAATGCCAGTGGAAGAGGCATCACTACGAAGGACAAAAGTCTTATCAATCGTCGGTAGTCTTAAGATAGGATGAGATGAGAACAAATTCTTAACCTGATCCAATGAAGATTGGCATTCTTGGGACCAACGCACCATATTAGGAGAACCTTTTTTCAATAACGTTGAAAGTGGTGCCATAATGGAGGACAGATTCTCAATGAATCTTCCATAGAATTGTATCAATCCCAAGAGACTACGCACTTGCTTTTTTGTCTTCGGAACCGAGATATTTAATATCTTTGAAATGTTTTGGTCCTCTGTCTTCAACAGACCATGACCAACTCGATGACCTAGGAAGGAAATTTCACTAAACCCAACAAAAGCTTTAGAGGGTTTAGCAGTCAATCTATGCTCACGTAGAGTAGATAGCAATTCCTTCAGACCCACATATAGTGTTCTTCCCAAGTATCGCTGAAAAGACAGATGTCGTCTAAATATGCAATGACATCTGCACGATCTGATAGAATTCGTCGCATCATGCGCACGAAAGTCGCTGGGGCGTTCATAAGCCCGAAAGGCATAAAATTCCATTGAAACAGACCCCTAGGTGTCGAAAAAGCAGTGAGAGGTTTGGCGTGTTCCGTCAATGGGACTTGCCAATAACCTTTCGACAAGTCTAGTTTAGTAAAGAATTTAGCTTTAGAAAGTCTAATAAGTAGATCATCTAATAACGGCATAGGTTCAGCATCGAACTTCGTAACTTGATTTAATTTGCGATAATCAACGCAAAGACGTATGTTATTGTCTTTCTTTCGAACAATAACTATCGACGAAGAATAAGCTGAAGTGGATGGTTCAATTATTTGTAGTTGAATCATTTCATCCAATTCTTTCTCGACTTGTGCTTGAAAATGAATAGGTATTGGGTATGGTCTTACTCTGATCGGATTACGATCAGTAAGTATGATGTCATGTTCTATGACATCTGTGTGTCCAGGAATGTCGGTAAGGACATCCTGATATGATTGTAACGTAGAGGATACTTGACGTTGTTCCTCAAAAGACAAGTTGGAAGAGACTGTAACGTCTCTCCACGATTCCGTTGAAGTAAGTGGAATCGCAGGAAGAGGTAAGTTCACGTCAGAAAAAATAGTTTCCTCATCCTGTATAACGGACAGGGATGAGATGTGACCATGTTGAACTGGAGAGTCGTCCGTCGCCTGGAAAATAGGCTGTAAATAGTCTGGACGTTCAATAAACTCTGTTAGCATATTTATATGGAAGGTTTTATGCCTTCCATCCACATCGACAATATAGTCGACATCAGAAATTTTCGAGACTATAGTGTATGGACCCTTCCAAGAAATGAGAAGTCTATTCTCTCTTGAGGGCAGTAAGACATATGCTTTGTCTCCAGGACAAAGTTGACGTAGGCGTCTTTTCTTATTAGCAAATCGCCTAGCTTTTTCTTTCGCAAATTCGGAAGATGAAGTTGCTAACCTGCACGATTCGATAATCTTTTCCCTAAGAGCTATAACATATTCATATGACGATTGTGTATCATCGTCGATATTATCGGAAGTTATCAAATCGTGTAACAAGGACATTGGCCCGCGCGGTTGCGCGCCAAAGACAAGTTCGAAAGGAGAAAACCCTGTATGCTCGTTGGGAACCTCTCTATAGGCAAAGAGGACTGCAGGTAAAACCCTGTCCCAATCTTCAGGATGATCCTCCGTTATCTTGCCAAGTAAGTTCTTTAGTGTCCTGTTAAGACGTTCTACCAATCCATTGGACATTGGATGATAAATACTACTGAGAGACCTTTTAATGTCTAGCGTAGCCATTACCTGAGACATAACGTCCGAAATTAACTGAGTGCCGTGATCCGACAGTATTTCTCCGGGGAATCCCAGACGAGAAAATACGAGCCAAAGAGCATCAGCGATATCGACAGTTGATATGCTCTTCAGAGGAATAGCCTCTGGCCAACGCGTGCACATGTCCACGCAAGTGAGGATAAATTGGTGTCCTCTGGCTGACTTAATTTTGAACGGACCAATGATGTCTATAGCCATTTTCTGAAACGGCCGAATCGGAATATCTGCAGCCTGAATAGGAGCAGCATGTCTCGGACCCCTAGACTTGACCTCTTGACAAATTTTGCAAGATCGGCAATAAATTCGGATGTCTTTATTCACGAATGGCCAAAAGAATGACGCAAGGACTCTAGTTTTAGTTCTGGAAAACCCCATGTGTCCCGCACACTGAGAATCGTGTGCATGCCGAAGAATTAAGGCTCTCATACACTTAGGCACAAGAATTTGCGAGTGCATAGACTTGTCCGAGTGTTGTACCATTCGTACCAATATACCATTCTTCATAGTGATATACGATTTGTGATTCGTATTTTGATTGGGATCCCCTTTCTTTGCAAGAAGGAAGTATTTCTTCAAAGAAGGATCCTCTTCTTGACGTTTAACAAACGAGTCATGGGAAATCACCAAGTGCTCGTCTTGGCTATCAACTTCATTACTATTATCAGATGAAGTTGGGGGATTAAGAGCTTGAGCTCTTGTCACCACTGCATTGACCGTTTGAATGTTTCTTTCTTCCCAACTAGAAATTTGTTGCGGGGTGCATTCCTTAACCCCATGAATACGACCGATTATAAGATCCGCAATAGGATTAGGAAGAAGACATGCATGGACATCTCCTGTGAAGAAAGGAGTGTCAATCCTAATAATAGCAGTAGGATAGCTTTCCATAGTACCACCAAATGTAACACATTTGATTGTTTTTCCCGTGGCACAGCAAGGATCTATCAGAGACTCCTTAACCCCGACGGTAGTACATCCCGAATCGAAAAGTACTGAGACTAGCCTATCATTTATTAGACCTTTATGTAAGATGAGAGATCCTCTCCCATCATGCGCAACTGTAGCAGGTAGAGCAGGAAGAGGGTGACCACAACTTAGTGTAGATACAGTTGATGAATCGAACAATGTTAAGCATTGGGGGCATTCAGTTGCTCTCCCAAAATCGAAAGCACAACCAGTGATAGCCCTAGAGTTACCACTATCATTTACTGTATTACAGACTCCATCAAACTCTTGTTGCGCAGAGTTTGCCTGTTGGTAAGGTCTTTTCTTGTTAAACCTAGGTCTACCTCGATTATCATTTCCCCTGTAATTATTTCGACTATCATTTCCCCTGTAATTGTTATCATATTGCCTATTGTAATCATCATTCCGGTTTGAATCCCGGTTTCTAAATTCACCATCGTCATAATCTTGACGTCGAGAATGATTACCTCGAAAATTTGAATAGTTATTATTTGGATAGCCTTTACGAAAGTGTCTCAAATTATTACCACTAAAATTACGAGAACTACCATCTTGTCTCCACTGCATAGACGAAGAACCATCATGTGTTGGATTACTCCGCTTATGAGTGTAATTTTGATTACTTCCCCTATTCCAATTTTGTTGAGCACCCTGAAATTTTTTTCTGAAATTAGGGCCATTTGGTGTTGCCGAAGCAGCTGGCAACCCTTCTTTCACTTTAGAATTGCTAACTGTAGCATGGGGATGTGCTGTGGCATACTGACAACAGTATTCCTCCATTTCTTTTAAGTTTTTAGGCTTACGCTCATGAAGGAATGCAAGAAAAGAATCATTAACAGATGACAAAACCTTATCTCGCAATAATAAGTCCATTAGACCTTCATATGTTTTCTCAATCTGAGACAACTCAACCCATCGTGTAAATGTACGACGTATCTTTGTAACAAAATCAGAGAAATCTACTCCATTTTCTGGCAACATTGTCCTAAAACGAAGACGATAGTCTTCTTGTTTTAATTGGTATTTCTTTAGTAATGCTGCCCTGACAACATCATAATTAGTCCTCTCATGTTCGTCTATTGTCATAAGAGTAGTCACTGTGTCACCTGTAAAAAATGGCATCAGTTGTTCAACATATTTTTCCTTTTTTATGTTATGCGTATCGCACAAAAATTGGAATCTATCTAGATAATCTGCTACGTCATCCTTTAAAGGATTGAAATGAGGCAATTTAATCCTACTAACAAACTCCTTTGTCGTACTCGAAGTTGTTTGCTGAGCACCCGTACTCGCCAATTTCAATTTCTCTAACTCCAAAATTGCGAGTTTTTCATCAAGTTCCATCTTCTGTTTTCTTTCCTCATGTTCCATTTTTCTAATTTCAGCCTCAGCAGCAGCTTGAAGTTTTTTTTCCTCTGCAGCAGCTTGAGCTTGAATTTTTTTGTCTTCCATTTCCATCTGGAATTTTCTTTCATCAGCCGCAGCTTTTCTCTCCTCAGCCTCTCTTTGATACCTTCTTTCTTCAAGTTCTAATCTTCTATTCTCAGCTTCTAGCTTCTTTAGTTCAGCTTCTGCTTTCAATTTAATTTCCTCTTGAAAAAAATTAAATAAATTACCTTATCCCACTTCAATGGGAGACAAGTCTGAAATGTTAGACTTGTATACTCACTTCATTTTATTTTACTGTCTTAGTCTTAGACAAAGACTTTGTATGTTCCTCTTGTTTATAATGTACCCAAAAAATCACTTGATTACCTGTGGAAAAAAAAAATTCCTTATATCCCACTCACTATGGGCACAAGTCTTTTTTTATAAAGAACTTGAATATGTATTTACCGTGTCTCAATCTTTGTAGATAACAAGTCTTTTATCAAAGAACTTGTATAAATATCTTATATAATATTATTTAACAAACTCTATATGAAGAGTCTACCTTATCAATAATATCAAAACATGACCAAGTATGTGTATGTAGACTGTGCATGACAGTAATGTAGTACAACCAAAAAAAAAAATACAAAGACAAAAATACAAAACAATACAAATGGCAACACTGTTTTAACCAAAAATGTGTAGAGAAATACACAAGAAAGGAGAGACCTACAGAATACAAACAAAACAAATCGACAATCAAAACTGAAAAACAGACAAAATATTACAAAAACAACGTTAAGTACAATTACATCACAGCTAACATCAATAGCGACCAATTGTCACTAGCAAATTTCCAAATTAAGAAAATTTGCACCTACAGACCGCTTACAGTAAGCCTCGATCAAGTGGCATATTTACCGTAAGACCCACCAACCGAAAAACCCGCAGAAAAATACACCAAAAACAGTAGAAGTGACATAAACATATAGCAATCAATTTCAATGTGTTGCAGAACAAGTTCAGTCACAGCTGAAACTAAAATAAATTTCTTGCTCCTTGCGAACACAGAAACGAAATGTCAAACGCGCACTGAACGTCAAATCCACTGTAACATAAAGTATTCACGAACCAAAGTTACTATGACCTTCTCAAATTAGGGCTTGCACATTGAATGTTTACAATTTCACGTACTGTTTACAGACACTTGACCTCCAACAATGTAGCTTGAATGCTCTGACCTAGAAAAGTCTGTTGTTGAATGAAACGTGTCACAACCCGCAGTACTGTTTACAATAGGAACCCGCCTTCTATGCAGTTATGGTCCACGTAGCAAATGCCTAGTAGTTCACTTCAGTACTTGTCTTGTTATGCTTTATGTAGCATTATAATATAAATGCTCGTACTGTTTATTTGTGTCAACCGTTGATGACCTATATCTGTCCTGTTGTAGCCAAAACTTGCAAGTGTAGAATTAGCGTTGTGTGTTACGGCTGTCCCGTGTGTAGCTTAGACCCACAGATCAGAAGTGTAATGTGTACTTGTCCTTCTTGTAACTTTCTCGACAAAACTGGAGACATCATACATGTAACAGCCAACCAGGAATGTAAATTTCTGGATCCATAAATGTTAACAATAATGTCAAATGCTCGCTCTGTTCTTTTTAAACCCACAGATCTGGTCCATCCGAAATGTAAGTTTCTAGGCCACATTGGCGACAAGAAATGTATCATAAGAGCCCACGTAACTGGTCCACCAGAAATGTAACTGTCTTTTTTTCTTGTTGAGGTGATCACTGGCCCAAGACAGTATACATGTTGTTAGATGTGTAGTGCGAGCGTATGATGAATTGAGTGTGGGTGCGAATGAAGACGCGAATGTGTTTAGGCTCGTATAGATGTAGATCCTGCAACCCATACTCTCACATGCAGTAATCAAGGATGCTTTGACACTGCAGGCATGTTTCAAGACATTTATTGACGGGAACACACATAGTATCAACAGGAACAGTCAGTGTAACAAGGTCATGCTGACCTGACATCGATAGGTATACATTTGGCATTCAAAAAGGTAAACATCAGAATAGACGTGCATGGTCAATAGCAAAGTTCTTCAATAATGACAGTTCGTAGCGTCGCCCTTGGCGTCTCTGACTAAACGCGTCAGATGCCTTAGTTACCTTGACACATAGGTGCAACTTGGCACTCCCGCCAATTGCACATATCAGGCTGTAGTATAATAGCCGAAAGCACAGGCCTCGTTCTGACGTCGGCCGTGTACTTCTGTTAAATAGGTTATCATCAACCCTGCAGTAATACTTATTGTAGATAGAAGTTCCGCCAATCTGCGGCTCCCACAATATATCTTCGTCACTGGATTTCTGGACAATATAAGACTAACAGTCTTGGATGGCTACCTCGAGCACAAATATATAAGTTCTGAAATGGCGGATCCGTGAACTGCTGTTCACCCTAGGTAATCCTTTACATGTTCTGCCACCGAAAAGCGTAATAATGCATAAAGGTCGGTATTACCTGGTAAATGAATCCTCAGAACTACACAAGGAATTCTGTCGTCATCCCGACGCACAGAGATTCACTGGGGAAAACTGCCATAGCAGTTACTTCGAAGATTCTCCCCGAAAAACAATGGACTCTTGGTCCCTTCAGAAAAACAGGACCTCCCGGCTTCCCGGAAGTATATCTCACTCCCGCGTAAAAAACCTTCCCATATTCCCACGCCGAACTGTCAACCTCTGACCCTAAAGGTCAAACACAATGAATGAATAAACAAGGGAAGACAACCCCTAATCAACCTGACATCGCAGGTAAAGACACAATTATACTTATGATACAAACATAAGCAAATAACTTGACAGATGACTCCGTCGAAAATGACAGCAACAGTGTCACTAACGCATACTACAATATTAGCAATGACACAATTTCTACATTAGTTTATACATAAATTTCATCTAAGATATCTTAACATCATGACCATCAAAGACGAAAAAAAACATTGAAAGATTAGCGGTGAATAAATATCAATGAACCGCTAAGTAGTGTTACAATCAATATATGATATTACCTATGTGTACACATTTCAACATAGGAACAACTGTATCAAAGTTGTATAACAGTTATGAATCATGTGGGCATCTAGACAAAATATCTGCCATCACATTTTCTGACCCACGGATAGCTCGCACCGAAAAATGAAATGGCTGCAGAGCAATCGCGTATCGCGTTGATCTCGCGCTCTTCAGATTTTTACTCTGAATAGCCGTAAGAGCTTTCTGGTCAGTTTCCACGATGAAATGCGCGCCAAGAAGAAATCTTTGCAGTTTAAGGATTGACCAAACCATAGCCAATAATTCACGGTCTAGGACCGAGTAATTCTTCTCTGCGGCATTTAATTTGCGAGAAATATACATCACAGGATGCAGAGTTCCAGAGTACTCTTGCATTAGTGCTGCTCCAATCCCGGTGGATGAAGCGTCACTACGAAGAATAAATGTCTTATCCTTAGAAGGCAATACTAGGATAGGTAAAGTAGAAAACATAGTTTTAACCTTATCCAAAGAGGATTGACATTCTTGAGTCCAATGGACTACATTAGGAGACCCTTTCTTTAGCAAGGAAGAAAGAGGTGACATAATGGAGGACAGATTCGGAATGAATCGTCCATAAAATTGTATTAGACCTAAGAGACTTCGCACTTGCTTTTTAGTCTTAGGAATAGAAATGTTAAGTATCTTACTTGTATTATGGTCTTCTGTTTTTAGGAACCCATGACCAACACGGTGTCCTAAGAAAGATATTTCGCTAAAACCAATACATGCTTTCGATGGTTTCGCTGTCAGGTTATGCTCGCGTAAGATAGACAATAGTTCATTTATCCCATTATAGTGATCGTTCCAAGTATCACTGAAAAGGCAGATGTCATCAAGATACGCAATGACATCTGAGCGATGAGATAGGATTCGACGCATCATGCGTACGAATGTTGCAGGGGCGTTCATAAGACCGAAAGGCATGAAATTCCATTGGAATAGTCCCCTAGGCGTCGAAAAAGCAGTAAACGGTTTGGCGTGTTCGGATAATGGAACTTGCCAATATCCCTTAGACAAATCGAGTTTAATAAAGAAATGAGAATTCGATAGTCTCGTAAGTAGCTCTTCTAGTAAAGGCATAGGTTCAGCATCAAATTTCGTCACTTGGTTCAATTTGCGATAATCCACGCAAAGACGTATGTTATTGTCTTTTTTTTCGTACAATAACCATCGGCGAAGAATATGCAGATGTGGATGGTTCAATAATTTTTAACTCTATCATCTCATCCAATTCTTTCTCTACCTGTGCTTGAAAATGTATCGGGATAGGATACGGTCTGACTCTTATAGGACTATGGTCAGTAAGAATAATGTCATGTTGAATGACATCAGTTTGACCAGGAATGTCAGTAAGGACATCCTGAAATTGTTCTAACATAGTAGAAACTTGTTTCTGCTCTCCTGGAGATAATTCGGGAGAAATTGCAACATCTTTCCATGATTCATTAGAGTGAAGAGGAATCATTGGAAAAGGTAGATTTACATCCGAGAAACTCGTTTCCTCATCCTGTATTACTGACAGAGATGAGTACTGTCCATGTTGGACTGGAAAATCGTCCGTTGCCTGGAAAACAGGTTGTAAATAATCCGGACGTTCATGGAATTCTGTGAGCATGTTGATGTGGAAGGTTTTACGCTTCCCGTCAATATCGACGATATAGTCAACGTCGGAAACTTTTGATATTATATCGTACGGACCTTTCCAAGAAATAAGAAGTATATTTTCCCTACAAGGTAGCAAGACAAATGCTTTGTCACCTGGACAAAGTTGTCGCAAGCATCTCTTTTTATTGGCAAAATCCCTTGCCTTCTGTTTCGCAAATTCAGAAGAAGCAGTTGCCAATTTGCATGCTTCAATAATCTTGTGTCTAAGTGCGATGACATGTTCATAAGAGGATTTTGTGTCATCGCCAATATTATCAGCAGTTATAAGATCATGAAGTAAGGACATAGGACCTCGCGGTTTCGCGCCAAAGACAAGTTCAAAGGGAGAAAATCCTGTATGTTCGTTGGCGACCTCTCTATATGCAAAGAGAGCCGCGGGTAAAACCCTATCCCAATCCTGAGGATGATCTTCTGTTATCTTACCTAGTAGGTTTTTCAGAGTTCTATTCAGACGTTCCACCATCCCATTGGACATAGGATGATAAATACTACTCAGCGATCTCTCTATCTTAAGAGTCGACATTACTTGAGACATGGTATCCGATATGAGTTGGGTACCATGGTCGGATAATATTTCTGCTGGAAACCCCAGACGAGAAAATATTAACCAAAGAGCATCTGCGACATCAGCAGTAGTTATGCTCTTTAGAGGAACAGCCTCCGGCCAACGTGTGCACATATCAACACACGTCAAAATAAATTGGTGTCCTCTAGCAGACTTTATCTTAAATGGACCAATGATGTCTATCGCCATTTTTTGAAATGGTCGAATGGGAATGTCTGCAGCCTGAATAGGTGCATCATGGCGTGGACCTCTGGATTTAATCTCTTGACATACTTTACAAGATCGACAATAGATTCGTATGTCCTTATTCACAGCAGGCCAAAAGAAAGATTGAAGAACTCTAGCTTTAGTACGGGAAAAACCCATATGTCCAGCACACTGCGAATCATGAGCGTGCTGTAAGATTTTAACTCTCATATTTTTAGGCACAAGGATTTGAGAATGAAGGGACTTAGCGGAGTCTTGTACCATACGTACAAGTACGCCATTCTTCATCGTAATCCAAGATTTACGATTTGTATCCTTATTCGGATCACCTTTTGTTGCCAGAGTAAAGAATTTCTTTAGAGTAGGATCATCTTCCTGCTGTTTTATAAAGGAATCATGGGAAATCTCCAAGGGATCATCTTGGATCTGCGCATCATTATCTTCAGAATCTGAAGAATGTGGCATCTTAAGAGCTTGAGCCCTAGTGATTACTGCATTAGCAGATTGCATATTAACATTTTCCCAATTAGAAATTTGCTGTGGAGTGCATTCTTTCACTCCATGAATGCGACCGATGATAAGATCAGCGATCGGATTCGGCAAGAGACATGCTTGCACCTCTCCTGTAAAGAAAGGCGTAGCAATATTGATAATGGCAGTGGAGTACTTCTCCAATGTGCCACCAAATGTTACACATTTGACTACATCGCCTGTAGCTCGAGAAGGATTTACGAGTGATTGCCTCACTCCGATGGTAGTGCACCCCGAATCGAAAAGAATTGATACCGGAGTACCATCTATTAAGCCTCTATTGAAAACAAGAGCACCCCTTCCATTATGCGCGATTGACGCAGGGAGAGCGGGAAGCGGGTGACCGCAGCTTAAAGTAGAAACTGTGGTTGGATCGAATAATGTTTTGCATTGCGAACACTCAGATGCTCTAGCAAAATCAAAAGCGGAATTTGCTACACTATTGGTGTCTTTTTTATCATTATTCTGATTACCGGCGTCGTGGAACTCCTGTTGTGCAGAGTTAGCCCGGTAATAAGATTTACCATGTCTTTTGTGTTGTGATCTACCTCGGTTATAATTGTCTCTATAATTATTATTTCCTCTTTTATAACCCCTATTTGGGTTTGAATCATAATATTCATGATCATAATCATCACGCTCATTATACTGAGTATCCCTGTAATATTGGTTCTTTTCTCTCCATGAAGCACTTGGGTAGTTCCTATATCTACTCCCCTTTCGAGAATGTCTAAAATTATGGGTACCCCTCGCGTGTCGAGGACTATCAGCCCGATTCCAGTTCTTCGAAGAAGAACCCTGATTTGAGTGGTTATCTTGGTTTTGATACTTATTCCAATTAACCTTTTTATCAAATTTATTTTTAGCTCCATGGAATTTGTGTGAGTAATTCTGATTATATTCTGTTGCCGAAGCAACTGGCATACTCTCTTTAATATTAGAGTTACTAAGAATCATGTCAGGGTGTGCTGTGGCATACTGGTCACAATATTCTTCCATTTGCTTTGATGTACTAGGTTTACGCTCATGTAAGAACTCTAGGAATGGTTTATTTACCGAAGACATGACCTTGTATCTTAGCAATAAATCCGTAAGACCATCAAATGTTTTCTCTATTTTGGATAATTCAATCCATCGTGAGAGTGTAAGTCGTGCTTTTGAAATGAAATCTGAGAATTCTAAACCTACCTCAGGTCTCATTGTTTTAAACAAAAGACGATAACCTTCTTCTGACAGCTGATATCTCTTTATCAAAGCTGCCCTAATAGCATCATAATTATCCTTGTCGGCCTCTTCAACCAAAGATAACTTAGTCAGAGACTCCCCTTTTAAAGTTTCAGACAACTGATGCACATACTGTGATTTGTCAACATTATGAGCTCGACAAGCCCGTTCAAATCTATCAAGCCAGAATGTTATATCATCACTGGCAGAGTTGAACGCTGGCACCTTGACCTTATAATTAAAAGGTTTACCATTACCACCAGATGCCTAATTAATATTACTCATACTAGTCAATCTTAATTTCTCTAACTCAAATTCATGTTCTCTTATTGCTTTTCTCTCTTCAGCTTCTCTATCTAATCTTTTCTGTTCAGCTGCAGCAGCAGCTTCTAATTTTTTCTGTTCAGCTGTAGCAGCAGCTTCTAATTTGTTCTGTTCTGCAGCAAATCTCCTTTCCTCCACTTGCATCTGCAATTTCTTTAGATCAGCAGCAGCATCAGCTTCTTTTTCTAATCTTTTTTCTTCAGCCAGAGCTTTTCTCTCTTCAGCAGCAGCTTTTCTCTCTTCAGCAGCAGCAGCAGCTTTTCTCTCTTCAGCAGCAGCAGCAGCTTCTAATTTTTTTTTCTTCTATTTGAAGTTTTCTCTCCTCAGCCGCAGCTTTTCTTTCCTCAGCTTGCATCTGCAATCTGAAATTCTCAGCATCTATCTTCTTTTGTTCAACTTCTGCTTTCCATTTATTCTCATCTTTTTGTTTTTTCTCTTCTGATTTTAATACAATAGCAAATTGAGCAGTTGCCCATTCTTCTAACTCTTTTCCAGTCTTATCAAGAGATTTTCCTTGTGCAATAAAGTAATCTAATGTAGACATCTTGTCTTCTTAAATCAGAAACCTGAAAAAGTAAATAAATTACCTTATTTCACTTTAATGGGAGACAAGTCTATATCATAGACTTAGTCTTAGTGAAAAAACCTGTATGGTTATTTTGTTTATCATATAACCAATGATAACTTGAGTACCTGTGGAAAACAATAACTGTATATCTCAAATACTGTGGGAGACAAGCCTTATAAAGGTCTTGTATACCTTAATGTAATCAATGATCACTTGAGTACCTGTGGAAAATAATATTTCCTATACCAATCACTTTGGGAGACAAGCCTTATAAAGGTCTTGTATACCTTAATGTAATCAATGATCACTTGAGTACCTGTGGAAAATAATATTTCCTATACCAATCACTTTGGGAGACAAGCCTTATAAAGGTCTTGTACACTTTGTTTTATAACAATAGTAATCATAAAGTACTGATCTGTACTATAATATAAGTGTATTCAACTATACCTCCTATGTCATATGTCAACTAAAGACATTACAAAGGACAAACAAGAAAAGACAATCTGAAAACATTTGCAGAGATCAAATTAAATTAAATAGGAGAAATGAAAAAAAAAAATGATCACAGAATCTGTGATGATAACTGCAATAAGATAACAAGACAAATAACGCCACAGTGTATAAACATAAGGGTGTAAAGAACTGAAATGAAAGGAAAGATGAGACCTACAATTATACAAACAAATCAAACAAAAATAAAGAACAGAAAAATGTTACAAATACAAATATGAACACGGTCGTCACAACTAACCAAATATTTGCAAACTATGTTGCATGCAAATTTCAATTAAGAAATTGCTCCCTATAGAACGCCAGAACAAGACCAATATCACTTGGTATTTCCTGTTCTAGTCACCTCCCATCCAGGCCCGCAAACACATAACAATCACACATATAAACAAATAATATATAAACATAAATATATATATAAATCATCAATGTGTGTATCATATCATGCAATGTGTTGTAGTTGCAATGTATTGTACTGTATGCTCAGTTTTAACAAATTAGACTACCACTTTATTGAGTAATAGATTTGCTTTCTAATTGTTACACTGTTCAATTTTTTTGAGCACATAAGAAGATCCAACGATGAAATTTGCACATTCTGTTCAACATTGCTCTTCTATTACAGCAGGCTAAACACTCACTAGTTTAGAACACTGACTGTACTGTGCCAAATGTCAACAAGTGCTGACCCAGATATTGCTACACTTGTCAGAACAGGTCAAGCTGACATTGATTGTACAGCTGTCCTACTGGTGTTGATGTGGTCAAACAAATGTTCTTTCAACTGTAAAATGTGATTCTCAACACAAGACTGCGTAGGCTGGACCCAGGAATCTGGCCCACCACTGTAAAGTTTCTGTAACACTGTAAAGTGTCAGTCTGTAAAGAAGTGTGGTGTGTTCTCTTTCTTCTGTAAAGATGTGTACAGAGTTGTTGAGATCAGGCATGCTCCAGTCTACCCAGCTGTAAATGGGTAACTCACCCTAGTCCTCAGTTAGGGAAGGCAAAGGCAGCTGTAAACAGTAGTTTCCCTCTAAGGCTCCAGGGGAAGCAGGCCCTAAACTTGGTCACTTCAACCGACGCAGGATGGTGTAGATATGGAGGAGAAGTGTAGAGTGTGATTAACGCGAATGGTGTACTGTTCGTGTTCTGACCAATCTAATCACTCATTCACTTGTGTCTACAAGGCACCAATGCAGACTGCTGGAATCTTTGTTTACACAGTTTATTTAGACGCACACACTGGGACATAACGAGTAAATCATGGGTACAGGTTGACACGTCAATTTGCAGGCATACATAGTAGATCCCAAGTCATAACACATTCATAAATAATAGGTAGTACATCAATAGCTTCCAATGTCATGATATATAATGGCCGCATCCCCTATCTGACTAAGCGCGTCAGTGAAGGCGGATCGGTAAGTAACTAAAGTTGCTTTATGTTCACAGTTTATATCATATTGTGAAACCACGATAAGGGGTTTCTATCAAAATTGAGATCTCCTTGCCACTGTCCGAATAATAAGATACATGCCCCGTTCTTTGGACAGTGATTCAAAAATATGATGACAGGAATGTAACATGGCCGCCTTCCTGAGTTGTCGCTCACTCACTCACAGGAGGGTATATCTAAGCCAAAGTTAATTTGAAATGTATAAGAATAATTTCTTAAAGTTCCTCCATACAGATCTACAGTAATCCAGTTACTTCACGTAGACCTAACTGCTATATGGAAGCCCGTCATCTTCGTCGATACAACCATGACCCTAGCGTTGCGAAGCACAAAATTCCAGCTAGGTCTAACCGACATGAGATCATCAAAAATAGGGTCTGGAATTACCTGGAGTCCGAATCATACATGGTACCGTACATTAGGAGAGTCTCTAACACAACTCTAGTAGAGACACAATCTCCTATAGAAGAAAAACCACTTCATAAATCATTTTTCCTAAAGAATATACCAGCCCTTGAAAATGCGTACCCGCCATTGTAACGGTACATCGGAACTCATCACGACTCGTCAAGACAACTCCTACTTCCGCTAGAGCGGCATAACAAGAATATAGTCCTGCCTACCCATCAAAAATATACAATATAGGACTCATTCTACTTGTACTAATAATATGTAATACATATGAATTCAGGCCATAAACATAATAAGCAAATTAATATATTTTCTGGCCCTAACAAATAAGTACGGACATGGGTGTCATATCCATGCGCCGAATCAATATCAAGAACGATTACTCCTATAATCAAAAGGGTAAAACAATCATGGATTATCTAGCTTTCCCCATAGACAGCATTTTCATACACAAATGAATGAATGTCTATATCTTTTCCATATTAAATAGCCATATCGATTTTTGTAATATGTGCGTCAAAATATGCACGCAACATATTAGTCTCGCGTGCAGAACGACGCGGGTTTTGGCATGCGTTGGTAGCATTTTGCGTTAATGTATTACAGTCGTCTCGTTATTGCTACTTAGAAAAAGTCTAAAAGACTACCAAATTTTGTGTTACTGTTGACATATTACGTTACTTCAGACAGTAGTTTGGCGTTACATTTCTAACAAATCGTTAATTATAATGCTAGGCTGCATTGTGTATGCAGCAGATCTGGCAAAATGTTAAATATTAGTAGTACGTTTTCGAAACCGAAACTAAAACGCGTGTTAGATTTTTACCGTGGGATCGTTCTATAGGCTTTAGCACTGCACAAAATTCAGCGCTATGCTGGCGTGTGAGAGTATCACCGTCAGACACAATAGGGCGGGTTTATTTATTATCATTTTATGACCAAAATCTTACTGAAATGAGCGACTATTCTCGCAGATTTTACTACACTCCTATTACACTTTATCTATGTGTAAGCTATAACTCTGTCAGTCCACTATCCCTTGTCGATTTCAATACTATTGTCCAACTCGACAAATACTCTACACTCTAACTCAACCACGACATTAATGGGAGCCGGTCCGGGATTCTTGAACCCATCTAGTACGACATTTAATGTGTGCTCGTTCCGAGGATGAATCTCTCACAAGATTCTATTCTGATTCTTAGAGTTAGTGTTCTGCAGATTATAGGACTTGCTATCCCCTAGACATATCGAACTATTTCTTTTTGTGGAAGTCGGAACAGCGTTTTTTTTCCTCCACATCAATCATAAATATTTAGTTACATTTATTGTTCATGCTACACATGAGACAGCAGGTAAAGGTTGCTGGTAACACTGCTGAGTTTTTTTGGTTGGAAAATCTGACGACTATTGTTGAAAAAATCCTGGAATTTTTTTTTTAGGGTTAATACTTTTTTCAGGAGTAGCACTTTAATCATGAGATAAGAAGCTACAGATAGTCAGACAGAAGTTGGATACGATTTTGGTTATGAGTATAGGATGTTCAAACGACATGTAATGAACGTCTATGGAAAAGATAAATTACTGTCATTCAGTCCGTGTTCCACGAACTTTTAAAAAGGGGGCAACTTGTCACAGTGACTGATAAATTATTTTACCATTCCGTTCCATATGTTATTACTCTTTAATGTTCTGTTTTCCTAGTCATTTTGCATTTCTTTTCTTTAATTTTTTCCCCATTTCTCAAACCCACCCGGGGTTTGTTTACGTTCTGGCTGGCCTTCAGTAATAAATTCCTACAGCGGTCAGCGAACGGTAACGTTACATCAACGCACCTGTGGTTCGTTTGACCAGAAAAACTTTCCTCTGGTTGCTTTAAGTGTTTGAACGAGCGAGAGAACCGTTTCATCTTCGAAAAAGGGGGAGATAACAATCGCGGTCAGTCTCTGGGTTTTGCCCCTTAGACGAGTTAGAGCTCTCATAATATTATGCATTTCTCTACCTGAAGGAACTTTCTTGCGGTTGTTGACTTCTGATGTCTCTAGAATAACCTTGTCTTACTCCTCATTATGCATTACGCCGATACATCTGTAGAATCAGGCTATACAGGTGTCCTGGTTGGCGTTGTATGTAAACTATAAATCTGGTTAGTCTTAATAGACTAACACACTCGTGAATATTTTCCTGGCCCAAGATGGACCATCATGAGATAAGGCAGACTTTAACACAGAACTAAATGTTAAGGCCTATCTCTAGTCATTTTTCGGGGTGAGTTGAATGTCTTATTAATATATGAATATTCATGTTAGCTTTTTATATATCTGATAGGAATGTGACTTACTTCATTTTTTGAGGATTTCTCCCGGTAAATTTAATTCAGTGATAATGTAGCGCTGTCTACGGCCTTAGTTAAGTGGTGCTTAAACTGTTACGGTTTATAATGGGAAATGATAAACTTACAATAACAGATACTAGGCGTAGAATCAGTTCATACAATGCTTACCATTGGGTTAAGAGTCAGCAAAATTAACTGTCATTTCTAAAAGATAAGGTCAGAGGTGTGGATCATTCACTTAACACTGAATTATAGGAGAAAGTCACTTATTCCTTTTTTTGATAGATATTTCTAGTGACAAGGGAGAATCATGTTATGTTTACTTTTGTAGCTAGACTCTAGTCATAACTTTCACAGAAAGCAGACACCCGCCATAGATATAATTCTATCTTATTGTGACGAAAGTACTGAGATTCTGTCTTTCAAATGGCCCATGTCTTTTTCTCCTTGCATTTTGTTCACTATATTTTAGGAGGGATTACAGGTAATCCTTCTCCATGTTTCTTCTCCTTCTATTATTTACGTTTTTTTCAAGATGAGATCACGAGGGAGTTTGATCTCATCTGCTTTATGGTTCTTCTTTATGTGTTTAGAATGGGGGTGTAGGGAATTAGAAAGTATTATTCTAGATTAAGATTATAGATGCTAGATCAGGATTGGCACCAGATTGTCTTTTTTTAAAGATATTGCGTGGCCATATACGCATTTTTCGGGAGTTAAATTATTTGCGGCCATTTTTGCTTCATTTCCGCAGTATAGGGCTAGGACCAATTCCTGGTTCTTTGTCTAGCGGGGACTGGTTGCATCAGAAAGATCTAAGGTTCTGATTGGCGGAGAGCTAACTGCAGTTGAAATGCAGAGCGCCCATTGGCTTAAGAACCACGCCGCGCATATGACGTCACGAAGTCGGCGCGTGGGGGTCTTGATTATAAAAGGCCTATATTTCATAGTTTCTTTCTCTTTTAATGAAAATTTGCCAAAGCCGGGTGCCAGAAGCAAATTGTCGATTGCCTTCAGTTGGACATTCGAGATTTGGTAAGCATGAATTTTTGCGTGAGGACTTTATTTAATTTTTCTAGTCCTAGCCGATCATTTAAGTTTCTTTGGGCAGTTTAGTTTAATTTAATTCTTAACTCCAGAGCCATCAATTCGATCTGAGTGATAGACATGAGAAACTAGGTCCATTTAATTCCTTGTTGAAAGAATAGCGGCATGGTTTAAAAGTTGAGATATCACCGCTTTGTATTATTGCAAAGTCGGTCGGGAGAGAAACTCGCATCTGCGAATTTTATTTATTTACAGAATAGTCGGGAGCGCGTAATGTGTATTTTTATTTGTGATTTTAGTGACAGTATTGATGCTCGCTATTTATATAGTTACGCATATATCTGTGGACGGGAGTGAAAGAGGCATAATTTGGAAGCGCGTGGGCGCGTTGGTTACGGAATTGTTATTGATACGACGTTCAGAGGGACGAGGGGGAGATAAGCACGTGGTCATAGAATTACAAACACGTGGTTGAACTACGGGGTTTTCAATTTGATAACCAGGGGTTATGTATAACTTTTGACGGCATGTAGATGCTAGCGTAAACAGGGTTATAGGTTATTGATTGTGCTTTGTTATTCTGTGTATTCAGAAGATGGAGATGACATTTATTTATGTTAAGGGAATTATTTTGTATTTCATTTTGAATGTGATTACTATTATTGACGGGAATTTTAGGAATTCCTTGAGAAGGCTAGTTTTAGTTGTGTTAAACATTACGGCATTAGTGTCAGCGTAAGAAGTAGGCCACAGTACGTCTGCCCAGACGGGCCATTGAAAATATGGTTGTTGCTCGGAGTTAGTCAGGCAGAACAGGCGATCTGGGTTAGCCAATGTTTACCTTGTGGGCTCAGGTAGAGAAGGGAGCTCAGTGGGGGGAGCGGACTTTGTTTGCATGATTTTGTATGGTGGTGCATAACGGGAGAGAGTAGGGGAGCTGTATTGATTATAGACGGGGGAGACTTAAGTGTTAAAGACTTAAGGGTTTGTCAGGAAGTTAATTGTTATTTGTAATAGAGTATTAACGTTTTGTTTAGCTGTTGTTTTTGCTTTTGTCTAAACAGCAGGTGCCGGCTTTTTGTGGGAATGAGAGCGGAATTTTGAGACCACAAAATTTCTCCCACGGCAAAGTTGGGGCATTCGCAGAACCGCAAGGGTTTTACGTTAGTTGCCAGTAGTGGACAGAGAGGAAGAAAATACGTTTTCCCAACCAGGGGAAGACATTTTCCAGCGAATAGGATTTTTTGTGGATAAATCCTGAGCTCTGACGCTCGTTACACACGCAGATTTGGCAGGCTGCCAGCGGTGTGATAAGTTTGTGTTCGTTTCTTCACGGCCATAATAAAGCCGACAGCCCAGTTATAGGTACTCGGGCAGGTAATTTCCGAGTGGTAGAAGTCCGCTACAGTTCCAGTCCAGAATCCAGTGGGGTTCTGTTAACCCTCAGTCATCAAGTCCAGAGTTAGTGGAGAGAGATAGGGTAAACATTCTCTCTACTGAAGTCAGCACAGATAGGCAGAACTGTTAGTTTTGGTGAATCATAGCAGAGGACAGCTGCTGAAGTTTAGAGGTGCAGTTAGTTGTGTTCAGGAGATTCCAGGATAGGCTGTGTAGAACCGAAGTCTGTGCAGAGATTGTGTAGTCACTTCGCCGTCGTTCCAGCTATCAGTGGACTTAGAGTTAGAGTTAGAATTTAGAACAGCTAGTTTGGAGTGTAGGCGACATCAAGTGCAGTGTAGTTCATTTCAGTTAACCTTACCTTCTTTCTCCATACAGGTTGCAATTGTGGGAGAAGGGTTGGGGTTGATGCATTTTTAACTGTGCTTGCTTTTGTTTCAGGAGTGCATCCTCGCACTTGATGTAAGGGACATGCATATGTTTGTTGTTTATAGTTGTATAATAAACTTGTATAAATTGTAGCTGGCATCAGTCATTTCCTTTAGTACAGTAGCTATATGTTGTCTGTACCTTGGTGTTTGTGAATCTTAATTGAACCTTATCCCCATAGGGTAGTTAGAGGTGGTTCGAGGCCATAGCAATTTAAACGTCCGAAGTGGCGAGGAAAGAATCAACCTCGGTTCTCAACCTCGGAGCCAATGGTCTCAACTTTCACAGTTTGCACTATATTTCTATCTGAATCTATCATTTCAGTCTTTCTTCTTACTATTGTCTTGTCACTATATGTAGACAGTCTCTAGTCCTAAATCCATTTCGTGACACTTATGTACAGTCACAACTGTATTATTATAGCAAGAACATTGCATTTTCTATGTACTCATTTTGTGGAATGTTAATATATTTCCCCAAGGGGACATATGATTTATTTGTGTAATGTCACATGCTGTAATCTGTTTATGTAATTCATTTAATGTTGTAAGATGAATAAGCATATTCACTCAACTGTAACTACAAGGTTAGGTTTCCTGTATGTTTAGTTGGAAGAAGAGGAGTAGATTTTGATGTCAGACCATTTTACTGACAGGTACCTGGGTGTACAAAATATATTAAGCCTATGCAGGCGCATGCTGATAATTGATAGAGTGGAAGGAGCGGAGCATAACTATGTTATATCAACATTAGTGTGATTTTGTTGTTGCTTGATGTAAAGGGTGTCTCTTTTGGGTCTCAGTTTCAGGGATACCGAATTGCTAGAGTCAAGTCTCCAGTCAGGCGAAGAATGTCATATACTCTTCGTTCTAGAGGGATTCTGAATACAGCTAGCAATCACGAGTCGTCAAACCCCCTACCTGAAACAAAACCCTTTGTCAACGCCAAGTTAAGCTCACGCATGTAATGAGCCATAGCAAAAAATCCTGGAGAATCATCTGATGCAGTAGTAGTTCCTTTCTCGCCTCTTGATTGCCAGTCAGAGCATTACGGCTTCCAGAATATCAAAACCGCCCAGCATGTCTATAGCAGAATCTGATATCACCCGACTTTGTGTGCCTAAACGGGGCACTCAGCCAAACTACAGTCAAACCAGTCCAAACCGGATTTAATGCCAAGCAAACAATAACGCCGGATAAGAGCGCCTGGGACTCTTTGTCCTCAAGTAACTTCGTCTGGTGTATTTCTCAGTTATGTAGAACCTCGCACTTATGAGCGTCTTCCAGCCCCCTCACGCAATTAGAGTTCACCAACGTTTAGCACCACCGAGGAAAGTTTTGTAGGCTTATTCCCTCACCTTGAAGGATCTACATGTAAGACACTTTTCTGGAGCTAGCACCTTTGGTCCCACGAAAGCGGACAGGCTGTCGCTCAGTTTGTTTATTTGGTCAGCAGAAGATAAACAGCGTCTTACAGCCCCTCACGCAATTAGAGGTTACCAACGTTTAGCACCGACAGGGAACGTTTTGTAGGCTTATTCCCTCACCTTGAAGGATCTACATGTAAGACACTTTTCTGGAGCTGGCACATTTGGTCCCACGAAAGCGGACAGACTGACACTCAGCCTATTCATTTGGTAAACCGGAGGTAAATAGAGTCTTCTAGCCCACCTCGCGCAATTAGAGGTCACCAATGATAGCACCAACAAGGAAAGTTTTGTAGGCTTATTCCCTCGCCTTGAAGGATCTACATGTAAGACACTTTTCTGGAACTATTACATTTGGTCCCACGAAAGCGGACGGACTGACACTCAGGTTATTCATTTCTCTGTGTTCTACAGGTTTTATGATTGGTCTGTGTGTGTGTTGTTGGTGTATTTGGCATATTTTGATTATTGATGTAATTTTATGTTGTTGTGATGAGATGCATTATTTTCATGCTTTTCTTCTTTAATAAAGTTTACACATTTATTAATGCGCTGTTCACGACCCTTCCATCTATAATTAACTTGTTTTAGCTCTTTACTATAATCTATATCTTGATAAGAGAAAAGAGTGAGAGCAGGAGGTGCTTAGACAGTATAAGTGTGTTGAGGGCTTGGAGAGAGTAATAACTTTAATAACTCTTCTCCAGGTTTGTCTCAAGTCCACCTCCTATTACACTTTATCTATGTGTAAGCTATAACTCTGTCAGTCCACTATCCCTTGTCGATTTCAATACTATTGTCCAACTCGACAAATACTCTACACTCTAACTCAACCACGACATCCAGAAGGCTCTCTTTCTCTCTCAGGAGTTGCTACTTTGACGTTTAACAGTGCAGTGTATTTCAGTCTCAAATTGTGTTCAGGTATATTCCACTTTTTCCGCTCCAAGCTTCCACATGGCGTTTCCGAAAATAAAAAAAACAATCAGAGCGAAAGTCTATTTCCTGCTTTCAATTGGACCAATCCTGCCCCAGAACTAGGTGGGTCGGGGTGTTAATTTAATTCTTCCTCCGCGTGTTTCAAAATATCATTTTAAAAGTTAAACATATGACCTCATCTACCATCTATGGCATGATTACTTCCATCTCTATTATACAGACTGGCGAATACATCTGTTATATCATCCCTCAAAGATTGTCTTGCTCAAAACGTCTCCTTAGATATATTTATCTGTAAATCTGTAATAATTACACAGAAAATGTTTGGACTAAAGAGATACGCCGATTATCAACCGTACTTAAATTCGTTCACCAGACGGATTTTTGCTGACACATTACGGACCACAGACAGTTCTTCTCAGACAGACAATCTGGCTTCCTTTTGTCCTTGCGTCAAGGTATCGGTAGGTGTAAGCGATTAACCGCGAATACAGGTGGTCACGCACCTTTCACCTTCTGGTTTTGCTCGCCCGCTGATAGCAATTAATCTGCCGGCCGGGGTCACTTAGCTGTGCGATAACACGAATGCAGTTTGAGAAAGGGTATAGAAATTGAAGGAGTGACAATGGCACGAATTCATGTGCGAAAAATGAAGAATTAAATGGATAATTATGAAGAGAGACAGAAAGAGAAAAGGCGAACGTCCAATTATGTGTGATATATATATATATATATATATATATATATATATATATATATATATATATATATATATATATATATATATATATATATATTCAAACCTAATTTTAAATAGCAAGACAGTGGTTACGTGTTTGTTCAGATGATGCTCTCTCCGGCAAACTTCTACACCTTTGGGTAAAAGAGGAATGACGGGCAAACCTCTACACCTTCAGGTAAAAGAGGAATGAAAGTCCAGCAGTTGTAGCTACACTTTGTCAGGTGAAACAAAACCATGAAGGATAACAGGTATCATAGTGATACAATGCAATCCATTAGAGGGCACCTCCGGACACAACAGGCTAATCACCTGTCTGTCTTAATATTTGATTGCATGTTTGCCCTGAAGACATTGCACTCATGGGAATCCTCTACACCAAAGGGTAGAAGAGGAAATGACTTTGAGATGAGTCTTAGTCTTTGCCTGTTTATGAGTTTGCACTGAGTGAGCTGCGGGAAATGTGATCCGATACTATTGGTCCCTATTATTTATCCGCACAGTTGCACTCACAGGAATATTACTTCACAGCCAATTAGGATTTAAATAAGACAAAATCAAGCCTGGCATATTATAATGCTCATTTAACAAAAGTCGCTCAACGCTTCACATCTGCAAACTCTTTCAGACCTAGCTCCGACCAGATGCTCCTAGCAGAGAGATTTGGACTCATGGCTGGAGGCACGCTGTTTTATTTACGCCAGTAAAGAGTTTATTCTGATGCACAAACTGTTACCTGGGTAACGTTGCGTATGAAAAAATACGGCACGCTCTTCCCGCTTTTCGCGCTAAACAGAGGCTAAGCCCTGCCTCCCGAAGGTCCCGTTGCAAAAGAGCGTTGATCGCGGCTCAATCCACTTTCGAGTTAGCAGGTACGGAAAGAGACGAGGTCGAGACATAGTAGGGACGTAATACGGCTCGTAAACAAAAATGGCTAGTTCATGGTAACCGATGCGATGACGGGTTGTTTTGCTGTTGTTGTTTTTTTTCACCGCAAAAGCGAAAATCAATTTTACATAATATGCCGTACTAAAAATACTGCATGACTTCTTGATGAGAATATGCACGATGATATTTAATATATGGGTTTGTGATATCTTTATCATGGAAGACGAGATTATAGTTGTAGCTTATGGAGTAGGAAAAATAACTAACAGCACACGTCGTATATTATGCAGTGCTGCGAAACTTCGTGGCGAGTAAAAGTAATTTTTTAAAAACAAACAAAAAAACTATTGTATCAAATTTCTTATATTCTCCATTTATAAGCTTCTGGCCTCAGGCATTATACTTTTTGTTTATCTTCAAACCATTCTTCGCTCAACCGTTTCATTTCCGTGGAAACAGAGTACATTGATGTAAACATGACAAAGTAGTCCCATCCACCAGACACCCACATCCTGCGGTACGTTGTATTTTAAAGGCGGAGCTTAAGATCCCGTGCTCGCGAAGAGCGGGATGAATACGTAACGCAACCCTGCTTCTATGGTTTGGCGTGCTAAGGGGCAAATTTTCGCCACAGCTGTGTGAAAAAAGTGGGGATGAAAATGATTGCTCCCAGTAAGCTTCAGTATCCTGTGTGTTTTTTTTTAGAAAATTGAAATAAAATCTGTACTATGAAAGGTTCTCAGACCATACTATTTTTCGCACACAGTAATTGACGCGGCCGAGTCATGAATTGTGCCAAAAAAGGGAGGTCAAGGCAGAAAGCGGAAAGTGAAGCATTGAAAAGAATTAATAAATTAATAGTATAAGCCCGGAAAGACAAATGGGGAAAAATTATGTCATCACAGTCATAGCATGTAAACAATTATCAAATAGTATTTTCACTTATGTTTTAAAATATACCGTATTTTATTACTGTGACGAATTTGGATTACGTCTTTCTTTCTTCGCGGGAACCACTCATTTATTTGGCAGTTTTAATGCACATAAATGAGTGTCTATGTTATACTCAGGAATTGTTATTTTTTTCCCACTACCATTGTTAACATTGGACGCTTAGACCAGATTGTCGCCCATCCCTGTGAGATTAAGTGAATGCAAACATAAATGTTTGTCTAAGATTCTGTAATCCCTTTCCGGTCCGACAATACAAGGGACTTACAATATGGGTACATTGTGTAGACCATGAGGTGGCTAGACAGGCAGTCGGATTTGCGACAAGTCAGGTAATATTAGAGATCGGTATAGTCTTCTGAATATCTTGTGAACACTCCTTCGAGGTAGAAGCATCATTATCCTTTTATTTACAGCTCTGCAAAGAGTAATCTTGTGCGAAATTAGACACCTTTGAAGTCCCACATTAGATACTCTAGATTTTGGCCCCTGTTGGACCACTACTGAAGAGCCAAGGGGAGGCAACCCGTGACAATTACCCGAGTCCGCCCCACTGACACATTAGCCAGCAGCGAAAGGTGTCAATATTGAGGTTTTCATATTTACTTCGATAATAATCTTTACGTTTTTTCGTTGCAACAGCTTCTGTAAAATATTCGCTACTGGTATTTAACTTCCAATAAGAAAGTTAGTAAAATTCAAACAACTATATTTGTGTTCTTTTTGATTATTTGCGGAAAATAATAAAATATACGGACATTGTACTAGCTATTTGAACTAATTAATTGTATGTGCTGATTGAATAATTAAGCATACATATCGTTTTCTTTCATATCTTATGTCTTTCCATTGCAAGTTATTCGGAGTCAAATTGAATATTGGGCTCATGGCCAGAAACTCCAACCCCAGAGATATGAAAATGTTGACCTCATCTTGTTACTTCACTCATTGATTTCTCACATCGTCCAGTCTGAAATATTCCCCACCCATCTCCACAAGAAATGTAATATTGTCTGCCGTCTTAGATCGTTGTTGGTCTGCACATCGTCGAAATAACCGCGCGACGTTGTAGTAGTCATAGCAAGAGAAAGGAGAATTGGTGTGTTTGAAACACATTCAGGACAGATATTGCAAACATTGCGTGACTGAGCTGAATATGTGTGTTTGAAACATTTCATGGGCACATTGCGACGAGAGAGATTGGTTGCCTTAAGTTACAGTACACATTAAGAAACTTTTCTTTTCATCAAGGAAATGCTTCTGCCTTCATTAGAGCCATTAATATAGAAGTCTGAGGGCCAACGAAGAAGAATAATAAGCAAATAAAATCAAGTAGCAGTTACGTCACTTACTTGGCAAGATTTTACCTATGCATTCTCGCAGAGAATCCCCATCCTGATTTCTCACCACGCACTACAGACCCATCAGTGTACACAATGGCGTCATCATTCCCAGCATGATCACTTATCAACTGATTAATCTCCAGCTCTGCTTCCTCCACTCTTCTCCTTTGGATACATTTTCAACCCTGGTCATCTGACCAATCGTAACCTCTGCTTCTGTCATCCAAGGCATCCCCCTCTTTATTCTTGCTCCTTGGAGTCAGCTACGTTTTCACGTATCTTACTTTCATGATGGGGGTTGTTGCTGTCATTTTGGACGGTGAGAAAAACACCAACCTAATTTATGTTTGGTTTAATGTGATCAAAGAGAGATAAATGTTTATTATCTTTCTGTGACATATTTGACTGGTGATTATCTTCCCCTGTCTTATGTTGTCCTGTCTCAGGCAATGTCTTATAGTTGACATGTCTTAAGTCTATTTATAGGACCATATACGGAGTATCTTTACCACCCGTTTGGGCGGAAACGTCTGGTCTGGTTTAGCCTCGATCTGGTCTATGCTCTTTGGGCATGCGCGGGTCTTGGCGCAAAGACCGAGAGACTGAGGATTCAACCAGAGTGTACCTGAGGCTTAGAACGGATGTACCGATCCGCAGATTTCTCTCTTCCAAGTTTCGATAGGGATTTTGAAATTCTGGGAATGACTGTTTTGTCATTCTTCCTTCCCTGAGTGATTCTTTATGTTGTGTTACCTTAGAGTGTAAGGATTCTATGAGAAGGTAACTGAAACATTATTCGATCTTTTTCGTCTCGATTAGATCTTAAAGGTACATTTATCGCTGATGGCGACATAGTGAGCGAAGCTCACGAGGAGTTAATATACTGTACCCCAGTATGGCTACATATTTGAAAGACTAGGTCTAAGTTGACCTGTTATACATATAAGCCTAAGAATCAACTTAATGGATCCGCAATGCAGGCGGAATATTGTTTGGCAGAAATATATTTATTCTCAGAAGTTTATGTAAACTGAGAGTCACCTGATTATCGAGGCCCGCGACCCGCGGCTTGATTTCGTCGTCATTATATTGGTCCGTGGTTACGGCCAATCTTCTTCACCAGAATGAAGTACCTGGCATGTGAGGCCAGAATGAAGTCTTTTGCTAGTTGTAGGACAATAGCATTGACTTTGTTAAATAACTGATATCGCCCGTACTAGGCAATATATTTGCTAGGGCTTACCTGACGGGGCTCAGTCAGGGATTAGAGCTATTGCATGAACAGTAATTATTGGTCAAGACATTGTTACATGTCTAAGCTGTTCGGGATCTGTGATGCCTGATGTTAACCTTCATAACTACACATATAATGTCCATGATCTTGTACTATTGACTGTTTCGTCTATCATCATATTATCGTACGTCATGAATAAATATTGTAAACGTCAGCAGCATTCCCTACTTCACTGACTTCTACTTGTGGTTGTGTGAGTCTATGTGAAGTCGTCCAAGAGCCTATACGGCCTTCGTGTTGTCAGCACTACTATTCACTGACCTACACGATCAACCACAGTCTTATACAAGCACTACACGTCTGTATCTACACGTATGCTGACACTATGAGTGTCTCTACTATACCCTGGCGGCACCTCATGCCGGTGACCTAGATTACACCGCATCATTGTGACACGCCCACTCTGCCATCTTTACAACACACGAACACAAACGGGCAGTTATACATCTGGAGCGAATAGAACGTTACATCTCTACATCTCCAGCCTTAAACAGACAGTAAACAGACTTTTACATCTGGTGGACCAGATTCGTGGGTTTTTTTTTCAACGACACGTATTTTCCTGCCCACATCTGGATTTATACATCCGGAAGACAAGATTGACAGTTAGTTGTCAGCTATACAGGACAGTAGGAAATTGGTCAACGTCTGCTGACCGACGTAAACATTTATGTATGATACAGAATCGCTACATGGACCACAGCTGCTGCAGAATTGCTACATGGACCACAGCTGCTGCAAGAGTGCTACATAGACCACAGTTGCTGACGAATTTGTTTAATACTGTGACAGTCGTCGACGGACATATGTGTCAAAGTTCACGTCACAATTTAACGTGCAAGCTCGGATTGTAAACATAGAACATTTCAACCTGTTGTTTACTACGACATTCTACAAACATTCTCAACTGAAGTCGAGTATGGTTTGATAGCTTCACTTTGGAGACTACTACATCTGTTGTCAAGTTAAGGTGACCTTCAACGGTGGAACGTCTACCAGTGTGTTTACAAGTGTACTGCATTGAACTGCATCTTTGCGGTTGTAGAGGATTGCGTTTAAGATAAGTGGCCTGTTTTACGTGTTAAACTGAGCCTTTATTTTGTGTGCAACTGAGCCTTCCTCGTTACACATTCATTATATGCATTCTATTGTTTATTTGTTCTTTGTTTACTTGTTTAGTTAGTGTGTTGTTTTTCTGCGGGTTCAAAGGTTGGAGGGTCTTACAGTAAATATCCCACTCAACCGAGGGTTACTGTAAGCGTTCTATAGGGATTGTGCATATTTCCCACGGTGGAAATTGCAAGCGACTTTTGCTGCTATTTATTTTATTTATTTTTTTCTTAGCTGTGACGAGATGAGTTAGTGTTGTTTTCGTTATTTTTTTCTCCGTACTTTAGTTTTTGATTCGTTTTGTTTGTATTTGTACGCCTTCTCTTGTCTATTGTTTATTTCTATACACCCTTTTGTTTATACAGTGTGTTGTCATTGTATTATTGTGAATTTTTCGCAGTTATCATTGTAATTTTTTGCAAAATTTGATTTAGTTAAGCTTTATTTTCTTTTGACCTCTGCGAATGTTTTCGTTTGTTTAGATGCTTGTCTTTGTTTAGTTATCGTGATATTGTTGATATATAGTCTTCATGTATACCTGGTCATGTACTGTTATTATATGATGCAAATTATATACTGAGCTGATTAATGGTGACTTTATAAACAAGGTAATTGTACTTAGTCTTTGTAAAAGACTTATCTCCCACTGAGATTGGGATAACTTGTGTTGCTATTTCAGAGATATCGACAGCACATTTGTAGACAGGATGTCTACATTAGATTACTTTATCGCGCAAGGGATAGCCCTTGGCAAAACTGATGAGAAATTGGAGGAGTTTGCGCTTGCTCAATATGCCAAAGCACAAAAGGCTGAGGATAAAAGAATTCAGAACCAGCTAGACAGAGAAGCTGAAGATAAAAGGATTCAAGCGCAGCTAGACAGAGAATTTGAGGAGAAAAAGTCACAAAGAGAAGCTGAAGAGAGAAAGATTCAGCAAGAAAGAGAAGCTGAGGAGAAAAAGTCACAAAGAGAAGCTGAGGAGAGAAAGATTCAGCAAGAGAGAGAAGCTGAGGAGAAGAAGTTAATAAGAGAAGCTGAAGAGAGAAAGATTCAGCAAGAGAGAGAATTTGAGGAGAAGAAGTTAATAAGAGAAGCAGAAGAGAGGAAAGAAAAACAGAAAATGGAACATGAACATGAAGAAAGACTCATGGCTTTGGAGATAGAGAAATTAAAAGTGATGAATATGGGTAGTTCTCAAGCAACTTCTTCGAGCACAAAAGGTCATGACTATAAGGTCAAACTTCCTCCTATTAATCCTACAAAAGATGACATAACGTTCTATCTGGATAGACTAGAACTTAATTGCGTAACACATAAAGTAGATAAGGCACAATATGTTGGACAACTGTTGAATTTACTTACAGGTGAACCATTAAATATTATAATGGCAATAGAAGAACATGATAGGACTAACTATGAAGTTGTCAGAGCAGCCTTATTGAAAAGATACCAGCTTAAAGAAGATGATTACCGTCTTCGTTTTAAGACTATGTTACCAGAAGCTGGTGTAGAGTTCTCAGACTTTATTACAAAGATACGTCTTACTTTCACTAGATGGATTGAGTTGTCTAAGACTGAACATATTTATGAAGCACTTATGGACTTGTTACTTAGAGACAAAGTAATGTCATCTGTTAATGATTCCTTTCTTGCCTTTATACACGAACGTAAACCTAAGGACATAAAAGAAATGGAACAATATTGTTGTCAATATGTCACTGCTCATCCACAACAAACGATTAGCAATACTAAGATTAAAGAAGGTTTACCCGTGGCTTCTGCGACTCCATACAATTCTAATTTCGGAGGTAAAGTTAAAGGTACTCAGCGCAACTTCGATAAGAAAAGTAAGCGTAACTCCGGACAGGATCAATGTGATTCATCCCAAAGAGGCTCGTCTTCTAGGAATTGGAGGCTATCTGATAGCCCTCATAATTATGGTTCCAACAAATTTGGTAACTTTCGAAGGGGTAGCCACAATAAAAACTATCCTCGCCATAATTCTTCAGGAAGACAGCAATATCAGTCTGATAGATATTCTCATTAAGGTGTAAATCACAATCACTATTGTGAAAACTGCGGTTCAAACCAAAATAATAATAGCAATAGGGGTAATTGCAATAATTCCAAAGGAAATAATAATCGAGGTAGATGGCAGCACAATAATAATAGATCATGTCATCATGCTAACTGTGCTGAACAAGAGTCACAAGGAGTTAGTAATGAACAAAACAGTAGTAAACCTAACGCTAGTGCTGTTACTTGTTCTGCCTTTGATTTTGGGAGAGCATCTCATTGCCCACAGTGCATCACTTTATTTGAACCTACTACTATATCCACCTTGAGTTGCGGTCATCCTCTGCCCGCTCTTCCTGCCGCAGCGGCGCATGACGGGAGAGGATCTCTTATTCTACATAGGGGTCTAGTGAATAATGATCCAGTCTCAGTCCTCTTTGATTCTGGATGTACCACTATTGGGGTTAGACAATCTCTTGTAGATCCTTCCTGTGCCACTGGAAGAGTGATCAAATGTGTAACATTTGGTGGCACAGTGGAAAAATATTCTACTGCTATCATCCGTATAGCTACTCCCTTCTTTACGGGAGAGGTCTAAGCGTGTCTGCTTCCGAATCCTATTGCGGATCTTATCGTCGGACGTATACACGAGGTTAAAGAGTGTACCCCGCAGCAGATTATTGCTTGGGAAGAACAAAACTTGGAAGCTGCTAATGCAGTTATCACGAGAGCACAAGCACAGAATATGCCTCAGACTTCATCGACCGAAGGTGATGAGGTACGTGATCAAGATGATCATGATGTGATTTCACGTGACTCTTTTATCAAAAGTCAACAGGAAGACATTTCGTTAAAAAAATTCTTCGTTCTGGTTAAAAATGGTGACCCAAATAAGAACACAGATCACAAATCTTGGATCACTATGAAGAATGGCGTACTCGTACGTATGGTACAACACTCAGACATGTCTATACATTCACAAATCCTTGTTCCGAAAGACATGAGAGTTAGAATACTGCAACATGCTCACGATTCCCAATGCGCTGGTCATATGGGATTTTCACGTACGAAGTCGAGAGTTCTTGCGGCTTTCTTTTGGCCATTCGTAAACAGAGACATACGTCTTTATTGTCGCTCGTGTAAAGTATGTCAAGAAGTAAAATCGAAAGGTCCTCGCCATGCAGCACCTATCCAGGCTGCGGACATTCCTATCCGTCCATTTCAGAAAACGGCGATAGATATCATTGGTCCTTTCAAAATAAAATCAGCCAGAGGACATCAATTTATTCTTACATGTGTTGACATGTGTACTCGATGGCCAGAGGCCATACCTCTGAAGAGCATTTCGACTGCCGATATTGCAGACACTCTTTGGCTGATATTTTCGTGGTTGGGATTCCCTAGGGAAATCTTGTCAGACCATGGCACCCAACTGATATTTGAGACAATGTCGCAAGTGATGTCTACTCTTAATATTAAGAGGTCACTGAGTAGTATTTATCAACCTAAGTCTAATGGACTAGTCGAACGTTTCAATAGAACTCTCAAACATTTACTTGGGAAAATAACTGAGGATCATCCTCAGGATTGGGACAGAGTCTTACCCGCTGCTCTCTTTGCTTATAGAGAGGTTCCTAATGAACATACCGGGTTTTCTCCTTTCGAGCTCGTCTTTGGCGCGCGTCCGCGCGGCCCAATGTCCTTGCTTCACGATTTAATAGCTGCCGATGATATCAGTGATGACACTCAATCTTCTTATGAATATGTCATTGCTCTCAGGCAGAAAATCATTGAAGCTTGCAAATTAGCAACTTCCGCATCTGACTTTGCTAAAGCAAAGGCAAGGCAGTTAGCAAATAAAAATAGATGCCTACGTCAACTTTGCCCTGGAGACAAAGCATTCGTATTACTTCCTTCCAGGGAAAATAGACTTCTTATTGGTTGGAAAGGTCCTTTTGTGATTGTATCTAAAATTTCTGATGTCGACTATGTTGTTGATATTGACGGAAAGCATAAAACTTTTCACATAAATATGCTTACGGAATTTTATGAACGTCCAGAGTACTTACAACCTTTTCATTTCACAGTACGAGCTACCCGTGGTTCGGATAATGTGATGGCAGACATATTGTCGCGATGCCCACATGAAGCTACTTAGCTCTTTTGTCTAGATCTACTGTAAAATACATAAAGTTATGATCTATTCTTACAATATCATGCTTCTATAACACTTGTTGTCACTTTGTTTAAACTCATGGTTATGTATTGATTACTTGCTTTCTCTGTTACCATCTTTGGTAAAACAGAGGAAGGTTTTGTTTAACATGAAATAAAGGTCAAAAAAATTAATTTGGCCACATTTATAGTTTAGATATATATTAAGTGACTATGGTACATTATAACATTCTAAGAATTGTGCTATTTGTATTGTTCTCAGCAAAGCTGTGTGATATCTTGGAACGCTATAGAACTACGATGACTACTATCAACGTCCTGATGTTCCTTGAGGATCTTACTTACAAGACATCTCCGGAATAGAGCACCGTCTTGTTATTCTCACGTCATCACCTATTAGTTATTACACATGTATAATCATATGTATGTAAAGAGACTTTAGAAATGTTGGTAATGATTGACCATTTGAATTTATGGTTATATAGGCATTATACGTCGTGAGATTTCGATGTTGGTGTAATTTCTTAATAGAAATTGTCATTCACCATTTATACACATATTGATATGAATTTTTCTTAATATAATTATTGTAACATTACCTGCACCTTTGAGTTGGTTGGTGACACCTCCCCGGATATATTTACTTTGAGAAAATAGTTTCTCTTATCTAGTGAGATTTTTTTTGTTCTCACCAGACGCTCTACTGTGCGTCGATTGGATCTGTCATTATGTTTTTACATTTATGGTGATCCTTTCATCGGCGCATTACCCATGCGTTATGAGCTTAATGCACCTGGCTCATAGATGTATTTAAAAAAAAAATGTCCCATTTTTTTCCGGGAGGTGTGGTAATAATTTGCTGTCATTTTTGACGGTGAGAAAAACACCAACCTAATTTATGTTTGGTTTAATGTGATCAAAGAGAGATAAATGTTTTTTATCTTTCTGTGACATATTTGACTGGTGATTATCTTCCCCTGTCTTATGTTGTCCTGTCTCAGGCAATGTCTTATAGTTGACATGTCTTAAGTCTATTTATAGGACCATATACGGAGTATTTTTACCATCCGTTTGGGCGGAAACGCCTGGTCTGGTTTAGCCTCGATCTGGTCTATGCTCTTTGGGCATGCGCGGGTCTTGGAGCAAAGACCGAGAGACTGAGGATTCAACCAGAGTGTACCTGAGGCTTAGAACGGATGTACCGATCCGTAGATTTATCTCTGCCAAGTTTCGATAGGGATTTTGAAATTCTGGGAATGACTGTTTTGTCATTCTTCCTTCCCTGAGTGATTCTTTATGTTGTGTTACCTTAGAGTGTAAGGATTCTATGAGAAGGTAACTGAAACATTATTCGATCTTTTTCGTCTCGATTAGATCTTAAAGGTACATTTATCGCTGATGGCGACATAGTGAGCGAAGCTCACGAGGAGTTAATATACTGTACCCCAGTATGGCTACATATTTGAAAAACTAGGTCTAAGTTGACCTGTTATACATATAAGCCTAAGAATCAACTTAATGGATCCGCAATGCAGGCGGAATATTGTTTGGCAGAAACATATTTATTCTCAGAAGTTTATGTAAACTGAGAGTCACCTGATTATCGAGGCCCGAGACCCGCGGCCTGATTTCGTCGTCATTATATTGGTCTTTGGTTACGGCCAATCTTCTTCACCAGAATGAAGTACCTGGCATGTGAGGCCAGAATGAAGTCTTTTGCTAGTTGTAGGACAATAGCATTGACTTTGTTAAATAACTGATATCGCCCGTACTAGGCAATATATTTGCTAGGGCTTACCTGACGGGGCTCAGTCAGGGATTGGAGCTATTGCATGAACAGTAATTATTGGTCAAGACATTGCTACATGTCTAAGCTGTTCGGGATCTGTGATGCCTGATGTGAACCTTCATAACTACACATATAATGTCCCTGATCTTGTACTATTGACTATTTCGTCTATCATCATATTATCGTACGTCATGAATAAATATTGTAAACGTCAGCAGCATTCCCTACTTCACTGACTTCTACTTGTGGTTGTGTGAGTCTATGTGAAGTCGTCCAAGAGCCTATATGGCCTTCGTGTTGTCAGCACTACTATTCACTCACCTACACGATCAACCACAGTCTTATACAAGCACTACACGTCTGTATCTACACGTATGCTGACACTATGAGTGTCTCTACTATACCCTGGCGGCACCTCATGACGGTGACCTAGATTACACCGCATCATTATGACACGCCCACTCTGTCATCTTTACAACACACGAACACAAACGGGCAGTTATACATCTGGAGCGAATAGAACGTTACATCTCTACATCTCCAGCCTTAAACAGACAGTAAACAGACTTTTACAGGGGTATCATGCGTACAGCCCAAAACCAGTCACATATCTTCATTTTGAATGCGTTCCAGTCGTTCACTCTGTGACACTAGCAGCGTGAGTATTCCTAGCCCATACTGGATTACTGAAATCACAATGCGAGCGACTCAAGTTGAACCTAGAGTCCTTTCCTTTCCAACCCCTGGTTCAGTGAGCTAGTGTCGCTCCATCTCCATCCACAGAGGGGGTTAAAATACACCGGAGGCATTTTTTTTCTCCCTTGATAAACTAAACAGTCAGTCGAAATTTCCGGTCCATACTGGGAAGACATCCTACAAACGGAGTCTCGGACTGGGGGGGTGGGTGGCCCTGTGTTAAAGTTCCCTTCCCCAATTGCACATCCATGGTTCTTGCATATGAGGCATCATAAAACGAGTTGCTGGGGGGGGGGGGGGGGAGGGGGGGGGGGGGGGGGGGGGGGGTCCAACCCGGGGGGGGGGTTGGGGGGGGGGGGGGGGGGTGTGGGGGGTGGGTTGTGGTGGTGTGTCACAGTGCCGCCGTTCAGGTTATTGTATGTTGGGGGGGGAAATATGTCCCGGTCGGAAAACATTCCTTATCCTTCAGAATTGCCACGGAGCCCGGTTTTGAATCTACAGGAATGAAAAAATGGTCCGCCAGGTACAACGCCGAAGCCATTAACAACACAAGCAACGCGGCATACCGTGTGTGTCATCTTGCGTGATTTTACCGTCGGACCAATGTTGGGTGGAGTCGGTGGGTCTGAGGGGAGTTTACAGGGGTAATATGAGTATTGTTATCGGGACGAGATGGGGTTAATGTTGGGGACACCATGTTATGTTTGATCTGGAAGAGTAACTACGTTTGCTTGTGATAAACGTTTATCACACTAGTCGATAATCGCGAGAACCTTGGAGCGAAGCTCCTGACCGGTGCAAATGCAGCTTGGACTTCTGACCTCAGGATTCCCCAGACCTCGAGCTATGCAGCTGATTTCCTTTTATAGAGTTAAATACTGTGGGGGGCGTGGGGGTGGAGGGGTGGTAGGGGGGGAGTTCCAGCTAACTTCGTAGAAAAATCTAAGTAAATTATCACCAACTCACGGCCCGTTAGTAGGAATGGAACACCTATGATATGGCCATCGTGGGGGTATTGGGGGGGAATTATAAAACACCGTCATTAGAAAATTAAACTTTAATAAAATTTACGGGGGGGGGGGGGGGGGGGGTGCTAGCGGGGGGGAGTTCCTATTGGGGTGGGGGGTGGGGTTAGGGTTAAGTGTTATGGGGAAGGGTTTGGGGGAGGGTGAGTATAAAGCCGCGCTGGTGGGGGTGGGGCTTCGGTGTGGGTAGGGTGGCGACCAGTGTTCATGGGTGCAAACCCGGGCGTCGGGGTTGATTTGAAATGACTTATGGGCTGTGGGTGATGGGGGACTGAATGAGCCTGAACAGGCTTCCATGGTAAACCCTAAATGGATGGGAGAAACCTTGGGGAAGCTCCTGACTCGGGTTTGCAAGAAAGTGCTCAAAGGATTCCTTGTATCGCAAATACTAAGTGATATGGGCCGGAAGGGCTGAAATGCCACTGAAGTTGCTGCTGGTATATAGTGAAACCAAACAACCACCTTAGTGTCCTCTTAACACAGAAGTTCCTGACTCTCAAAATTCACGCCCCCAACACACAACCTACTCCCCCCCCCAACCCATTGTGCCCTAATAACAATACGATTTTTTAATGCTAGATCTATGTCACATGATGGAACTCCTACAACTGACATACAACCACCCCGTTGACCTTGGATTCAGCATCAAACCTCTAAGCATTCCACCCCTCAAAAACACTTATTGTCACTACCAACAAATAAATGTCCGCATCTACATATTAAGGACCAAAAGACTGATGGTGTCATATAACTGGCATTGACGACTATTGCCTGCCGCCACTTTCAGTAACTGATGTTATGTATTGCCAGCGACCATTTGGATTCATAGCGTTCACCTACCCGGGCGTCGGCTTTTTGAAGGAAAATGTACCAACCAGGCCGTCAATGTTGAAACTGAAACAGCCTGAACGGCATCCTCGATACAGGCCCTCTGTGGATTTGGATAGGAGCCGAATTGCAACCATTAGTACCGTCAAATTGCCGAAAGGAAAGTCAACTCGTACAGATTGTAAACGCCCCGCACGCCCTTCTATCAATGTGACATGTCCATACGGGTGCCGAAATGAGGCAGTGAAGAGACAGCATTGCCTTGGTTCTGGTTAGAGCGACAAAGATATCCTCCACCCAGCCTGGAAGAGAACCTACAATTTGGATCCCGACCAACACAGTGTCCCACCCCAAGCATTTTTTCACCGGCCCCAACCCCTAAGTATGTCTAATAGCCTGATAAATTAATGTCAATAGAGCTAATGTCAATGTTTAAAGCCAAAGACCCAGTCCCATCTAACTTTTAGTAAGTCCCACAGCGACCGTCACTTGACACTCAATTCAATAACTACAGAAATTGTGGGTCCAACGTCCCCACATGAGTACAGGCATCTAGTACGTCCAAGTTAATAACTAATATTCTCAGCTGGACAGGAAATAAGTCGAGGCATTGAAGATTTCACGTGTGCTGCCCGCCACCATTGCAATACTCGAGCGGATATTAATGCCAATGTCTCAAGGAATATCGCTCACCATACCCTACCTTCATTGCAAGGAGTAAAGATCGTATCCACTGGGAAGTGACACAGGAAACCGAAACAGACTTTCCAGAAATCGTATCAGGCTCCACTTAGACAATAGTAGACTCATGTAAAACATAATGCTGATCCAAATTTGCGGAAACAAAAGACAACTCGTACACCATGTTTAAAACGCCCTTGTGGATGATACAGTAATGACAGCAGGCTGGCAAAATGTACAAGATCGACAAAGAATATGGCTAACAGCTATGGAAGAAATGAACTCACAAAGAATTAATGAAACGGTTGTGAATCTGATGAATGATGCTATCCAAGCAAAGAGCCATCCATAATTTCAAGAGCTTTGTTCCATAGATAAGCCCAAAGACACAGTTGTGGGTAGAACATTAGTGTATTACACCGGAGGTTCACATACCCAAGCACATACAGAAATTGATGGTACATCCTAGAAACAACGCAGATATGGAAGTAAATTTAACAGAGGCAGGGTCCGACCCAAAACCAATATATTCTCATCAGATTACTAGTAATTAAGATTCTGAAGACCGTTTGTCCGAGAATGGACATGCAATACTCGAGCTTTAATATATTTAATCAGGAGCAGATTAACTATGTAGTAATCGAGAGCCAGACCACCGCAAGAAGTTTTAAAGTATCGTAAACCCTGAGAAAAGTGACAGAGAAGAGACGACATATAATTTCGGATCACATAAGCCTAATGCTCTGCCGAAAAGATGCAACTTTAGCGAATCCAGAAGGAACATTGGCCCCGTGGGTCCAGATTTAGGTTGAAACAGTAAAACACCATCATTGAAACAGGCTCGATGACACAGGTCATAAATATAGTGTGGTGAAAGTGAATTGCAAACAATAAACATGCGAATCCAGCATACGTTAGCTCAGAATAAATGTGCTTCAAACCTAACTTAATACAACGCAAACTGGCCACAATCCAAAACACGCGGACCCGACCCCCCCACGAATATGAACCGCAGCGTACAGAATTTAGTCACGCAGCAAAGAATGTCCTAAATCCGGTAAACAAACTAAGAAAAGTATCAGAACCAAGGCACCAAAAAAAATGAAAATAGCTATCGAAAATGCAGCAGTATCCTACCAGATACTATATTCAGCTATAGGCCCATGAAAGTAACATGGGGGTAACTTTGCCCTGGAACATAATGCAAATGATGAGTGAACGATTTGTATCCGGATATATTGCACCTAAACCCTCCCCCTAATAGCAATCGTACTGCCAAAGCCCAACACTGCTTAGCACACACCCGTGGTGATATCCCTAAGCAATCCCCTCAATACCACACCATATAACCATGGCAATGCCCGGTAGTTATACCCCAAGGTCAGTTATACAAGAAAGGAAATCAGCTTGTCCAAGATTAACCTGTTAGAGATCATCGCAATTTTTTCGCGTCGGCGCATATCGCTTCAAAAAACAATGGACACATCACGACCCGGTGCTATTAACATCTATACAGCAAAAGTAGCCACTATTCAGCCAACTGCGTTGGGACGAACACTGACTTTAGCTGATAATAAATTCATTTACAGAACTGGCGCTGACCGACAAGAAATTATTAATAGCATACACGAGACACTACAGGAGGTGTCTAAATCGTTCGAGGAAACTGGCTTCAAAGTCAATCCCAACAAGGCCTGCGTGATGTGGTGCTCCTTGAACAACTCCATTGTGAAAACAGATCTCCCAGATATTAATATAAATGGACAGAAAATTGAACGGCAAGACAAGTGTGGTAAAGTGGGATGATATAAATATTTATAGGGGACTTAATGTACTGACTGAGATCAGCTGTGAAGGTATCTGTATCTAATAAGTGTGGTGTATTACAGATGACCCACTTTGCTACCACATTTAGACCTCAGTCAGACTTATTCTGGAATATTGTGATGACTACGTTGAATGTCTAGGGTTATGAGAGTGTTGAAGTGTATGTTCACAACAACCAACAGACAGATAAACAATTTAATTTAATCCACAATACTTTACAACATTGTGACACTCACATACATAGAACACTCTATAAGACTATCTTAATAAGTCAAGTGTTAACTTTTAAAATATGTATTAATTCCTTTCAATAATAGATATCCTGATTCAACTACAAAGTGAACCAGGAATCACAATCAAATGTAATCACAAGTTGTATGTACACAATTTATAGTTAGGATCTTTGTATTGCCATATATTATTATTACAATATGTGTGTAAGTTGTGATGTAGTACTATGAGGTAATACTGGCTTTCCAAGCTAGGTTGTTGTTTGTCATCATGACTTCAAGTGTTTGTTTCTGGTGGAAATAATATTGGAAAGGTTCACAGTTTCTTTTTATTTGAAACAAATAACTGTCCCTCTTGATTTAATGTACAGTCAATTTTAGAGGGGGGTATACACAAGATTGAGCTGCTCTGGCCAACGAAATCTTAACTTCTGTGTGGGCGGCAGGAAACAGTCTCCACTGCTCGCTTGCTTCACCGTTTTCTTGAGAAACAACACTGGTCGATATCTTGACCAAGGAGTATGCTACCAGCCTCTGTATTCAGCAAAACTCAGACCAGGTGCTGCTTTAATATTTTAGTACCACGGTCCCTGAAACAAGAAGGTTGTACTTCCTACTTTAGAACTAATTTATAATAGGCTTTGCCTCATGTTTGTTACTGAACCACACACATACAGACATAAATTATCAATTCACATTCAATTTTCATCTAAAAGATATCAAATATGTCTAGCTTACCACAATTCAAGGAAATATTAAACATGTACGTTGACTGGCGATGAGTTATGGCACAATTCCGATCTGCCTCTGTCACAGGCTTTTATTAGAAAATATGAGCTGGTTCTCAACGCACTTGCTTCTACAAAATTTATTTTCAAAAAGTGGCACTGAACTAACGCTCCTAATTGACTATATTAAATGGTCTAGCCAATGAGACCATGTTTACAAAAGCTTTTGAAAAAATGTACCCTTCCTATCGTTTCCATTAACAACCAAAAATAGTATTTGCAATCGACTAATCATGTTTCGCCTTACATATTATTCTAGCCAATCAAATCGGATTTAACGTGGTGGCCTCATTTTCTCTAAAGCAGTGTCCAAACACGCCATTATGAGCAAATATGATCCTGTGTTGTCAGACAACACCACTATAGTATTTTGGCTATAATTTGTTAATTATTAGACTATTTGCTTAACACCTAACATATTCTTTGTCAGCAAGTCCTAAGGCACCCAAATATATAAGTTTAATGGAGCTAAGTGGCTGCGTTCAAAATATGTATTTTCTTCTACCACCCGTTCACTTCTATACGATGGGGTGTCTTCTGTACTGTCAGGCTAATGTCAGGATTTCAGACATAAAACAGTATTGTGTCATGTTTCCTAATAAGCATTAAACATGTTTTTTTAAAACCTTACCTCGTATTGGTAGTGTTTTTTATTACTGTCTATTTAAAAAAATTTAAGTCTGCATGCCTTTCGCGGGGGGTGGCATTAATTTTAAATCGCGAAGCGACGTGGTAGTATTGCATGCGTTCCTTCGTACATCTCTCTCTCTCTCTCTCTCTCTCTCTCTCTCTTCTAAGCCCGTCTGTCTTTTAGTTTACGTAGTGCATAAAATGACATTAATGGAATATTAAATCTAGGTCATTACGCAGTGTGTCTATCTCAAGGTTTTCTAAGAAACACAGTACCAGTTTTATTTTTAGAAACGCGTGTATTTGATGCAGTAGGCTTTACTAGCAAACGTGAAAGCGTTACACATATGCAGACGAAGTAGAAAAAGGGGATTTCTTGTTTAGCTAGTATGACGTTCTATAATACAGGCGTACGTTATTGTGACCGCACTGTTCTTTTACCATTCTTCTTTCCTTTTATTGAATTAATTCGTTAGGCTTTACATTTACTTTCTAATTTAGATATGTGGATTAGAATGTTCTCACGACAACAAGATGAAATACCTTGGAGTTACATTTGATCGCGGGCTCTCGTGTAAGTGCCATGTTGAGCAAATCACACTGAAATGCAGGAGAGATCTAGCAGGCCCTGAAAATAATGGGCGCGGACCGTCTGGAGCAGAGAGTACTATTTCTTCTTTACCATCAGCTAGTCATATCGGTCATTGAGTATGGGCTGGAAACACTCATGCTGTCAGTAACCCGGTGTGAACGACTAGAACGCATTAAAAATGAAGAGATGCGTATAGTCTTAGGCTGTACGCGAGGTACCCATATTATGAAAATGAGGTACATGCTTGGAGTGCTGTCGATTAGATCCAGATATGCGATAGCCCAAGCAAAAGCCTATATGCGAGTAACCACAGATAAACGGCATCCCCTGGATGGAAACAAAGCTGACATTAAGGGAGCAAGAATAAAGAGAGGGATGTCATGGATGGCACAGGCAGAGACAACGATCAAGCAGGTGGCCACAGTTTAAAATATATTCAAAGGGGAAGAGTGGAGTATGTCAGATGAAAACTGAATTAATTATCAGCAAGTCATCATCAGCCTTGGCAGAGAGTGTAGAACATGGGGCAATGGAAAAGCAGAACTAGAAATCAATCAACATATACATGATTATGCCGGGGATAATGATGCCATCGTGTATACAGATGGGTCTGTGATCCGTGGTGAAAAATCAGGCTCGGGCTTCTCTGCTTGGGTACAGGGCAGAAATTGACAAAACGGGGCGGCCAATGTCGATCTTTGTTTCTCTCCGGCAGTATCGGTACATTTGTGGTACTGATTTGTATTAAGTGCTGTCAATTATCGCACTTTTCTTTTTTTCTTTCTTTCGTCGTTATGTTTCTGTTAAGTAGCAGATATTTAATTTTATCAAATCATTCGACACTCCTCTCTGTGATGTCACCTGTTTGTTACCTGCCATCCTAGCTTGCGGTGAGCAACTGAGATAAGATAGTCGCAGGCGAGTTTAGATTGAACCGCTGATAAGACGACTCGTTTGGTAACCCAGATTGGCAGACACATAATTTTGCGTACTCATACGACAGATAACGAGATTACTGTCTGTGTGACACATGTGGGCAGACAAGTGTGACATAATCGTTTCCTGGCCGAATTGTTATGACATTACTTTCTAATAAAGTAATAAGTATTACATCTTACCCATGTTGTCATGTGTGTCCACCGATCTGCCTGTGAGAGTGTATGCAAGGCATCAGATGTCCATATATGGTAATACGTGACGTTTGCAGGCACGCACCTTATTTCACGTGGGACTATTTTGAAATCATCACACCCTATCCGCATGATTTGAAATGATTGGATCTTTCTGATTAGATTCATAACAACAATGCGTGGAAAGATAGGAATATAGTCTGACCATTTCGCAGTTTTATTTCACTGTGAATTTCACGCTCGCCAAGGCAACATCAGACCTCGCCAGAGTGAAGACTAGATTTATAATTTCCGTTTTTTAACCGGACCTTTCATTGGAGAACCAAATAAAACTTACAAAGCACAGGAAATCTCTACATTTTAATAAGGAACACAGGGACTAGGAAACTGAAGAAACACACGGAGTCAGAGAGGGAATCTATTGTCGAATTAAAGATACCCCAGACGCGTGTAAGAGACCGACTCGTGTCTTTTATTCATCTGAGCAACAAGTCTGAGCCAAGATTGGCGTAAGTAGTGCATTTACATTTCACATTTTATTACTAACATGTGAACTAGCATATATATATACATATATATATATATATATATATATATATATATATATATATATATATATATATATATATATATATATATATATATATTACCATGTTAAGTTTAATGTGTAAAACTCGCTATTGGATGTCAAAGTCATTTGAGGCTTGCAGCGTATAGAATGATGATTCATGAACCACCACTGCACGGGCTGGTGATTGCTTTATTGATAGTTTCTTAAAGAGAATCAAAGCATAAACTAGTTCGAAGGTCCCTATAGAACAGAGAGAGAAAACTGAAAGAAATGATGTACATTCTAAATATAATACTTACATTTTCAAAGCAGTGTAAATGTCCCTATAAACATAGTCACTTTAAAATTAATGTAAGTTTTCAAGCTTAAACCAGTGTAAGTGTCTATGTGAAAATATTCATTTTAAAGTTATGGAAGTTTCAAAATTTTCAATCAGAATAAAACATAAATGACAACATATTCAGTTTATATTGTGAATACTTTTCAATCATAATAATAATAATAATAGCCCCTTCAGTCATAACTGACTATGGGAATGCGCCCCTGAGGTGACAGCCCTCAACTGCTTATTTTCCTGGTGCTCCTTTCGACGTTTCCTCCTCACCTCTGCTTCTTGTGTGAGCCTCTCTTCGCCCAATCTGAGGTGGTGCCGTAAATAGCATCGCCACTTAGGGCGATCGGCAGCTTCATCCTCCCATGTTGCTGAATCCATCAGTGGAGATGTATATGTAAGTAGACTCTATCTGTATTATTACCCTTTTCATTTAAATGTATTGTAAAGCTAAATCTATTCTATTTAAATCTAAAGGAATTATTATCCCGAGGGATTAAATTTAATTCTCATCGAGGGTAAAGTCTGAGTAATTGGGATGGTGGTATGGGAAGATAGGAACCCATAACTATGGGGTGGAAAACGCCATACTCAGAAGAGCGTTTCGTTCTATTCTTTACCATAGTTATTTGTGGTACCAGCAGAAAGTACTACTAGAAGGGAACCGTGACCTAAGCTTTAAGACGAAGGACGGACGTGGTAAAATCTTCATGACGTTTCTGGGAAACGAGCTACCCCCGACAACCTTGATCAGAGACGAGCGCGAGCAGAGTGAAAAGAACCAACCCATAAGAAGAAGCAGAACCGTCATAGGCAGCTAAGTTCAAATGTATGCTGCCACTTGAACTTCTTGTAACATCTCACATTTCCTAAAGACTGTGAAGATAACTTTTCTTGATCCTTAACTATTCAAATTATTTTTCAACTGTTAAAACCTGAAGTGATTATTAAATTTTGTTACATGTAATGTTACAAATTTAACTCCGATTTAATCATTTTAAAGTTACTGCATGTTTGTCTCAGTCAAATTACCACACATACACTAAACAGAGCTGTACTAGAATAATAGAATTCCACTGAGTAAATCAGGGGTGGGGGATTAAACGAGCTGAAAGTAATAAGTGCTTAAATTCTTCACAAAAGCGTCGGCAGAATTACAGAGTTAACATACTCAGCCAAAGCAGTAGTGTTATCGCTTATTCTGAATATCTTGTGAAGACTCCCTTTGTAACAGAAGTGTCATCACCCTTCTATCTACATCTCTGCGAAGAGTAATCTTGTTCGAAATTAGACACCTTTGAAGTCCCACATTAGATACTCTAGATTTTGGCCACTGTTGGACCACTACTGAAGAGCCAAGGGGAGGCAACCCGTGACAATTACCCGAGTCCGCCCCACTGACACATTAGCCAGCAGCGAAAGGTGTAAATATGGAGGTTTTTATATTTACTTTGATAATAATCTTTACGTTTTTTCGTTGCAACAGCTTCTGTAAAATATTCGCTACTGGTATTTAACTTCCAATAAGAAAGTTAGTAAAATTCAAACAACTATATTTGTGTTCTTTTTGATTATTTGCGGAAAATAATAAAATATACGGACATCGTACTAGCTATTTGAACTAATTAATTGTATATGCTGATTGAATAATTAAGCATACATATCGTTTTCTTTCATATCTTGTCTTTCCATTGCAAGTTATTCGGAGTCAAATTAAATATTGGGCTCATGGCCAGAAACTCCAACCCCAGAGATATGAAAATGTTGACCTCATCTTGTTACTTCACTCATTGATTTCTCACATCGTCCAGTCTGAAATATTCCCCACCCATCTCCACAAGAAATGTAATATTGTCTGCCGTCTTAGATCGTTGTTGGTCTGCACATCGTCGAAATAACCGCGCGACGTTGTAGTAGTCATAGCAAGAGAAAGGAGAATTGGTGTGTTTGAAACACATTCAGGACAGATATTGCAAACATTGCGTGACTGAGCTGAATATGTGTGTTTGAAACATTTCATGGGCACATTGCGATGAGAGAGATTGGTTGCCTTAAGTTACAGTACACATTAAGAAACTTTTCTTTTCATCAAGGAAATGCTTCTGCCTTCATTAGAGCCATTAATGTAGAAGTCTGAGGGCCAACGAAGAAGGATAATAAGCAAAAAAAATCAAGTAGCAGCTACGTCACTTACTTGGCAAGATTTTACCTATGCATTCTCGCAGAGAATCCCAATCCTGATTTCTCACCACGCACTACAGACCCATCAGTGTACACAATGGCGTCATCATCCCCAGCATGATCACTTATCAACTCATTAATCTCCAGCTCTGCTTTTCCATTGCCCCAAGCTCTGCACTCTCTGCCAAGGCTAGTGATGTCCTGCTGGTAGTTTATTCAGTTCTCCCTTGACTTCCTCCACTCTTCTCCTTTGGATACATTTTCAACCTTGGTCATCTGACCAATCGTAGCCTCTGCTTCTGTCATCCAAGGCATCCCCCTCTTTATTCTTGCTCCTTGGAGTCAGCTACGTTTTCGTGTATCTTACTGTCACGATGGGGGTTGTTGCTGTCATTTTTGACGGTGAGAAAAACACCAACCTAATTTATGTTTGGTTTAATGTGATCAAAGAGAGATAAATGTTTATTATCTTTCTGTGACAGGTTTGACTGGTGATTATCTTCCCCTGTCTTATGTTGTCCTGTCTCAGGCAATGTCTTATAGTTGACATATGACATATCTTAAGTCTATTTATAGGACCATATACGGAGTATCTTTACCACCCGTTTGGGCGGAAACGCCTGGTCTGGTTTAGCCTCAATCTGGTCTATGCTCTTTGGGCATACGCGGGTCTTGGCGCAAAGACCGAGAGACTGAGGATTCAACCAGAGTGTACCTGAGGCTTAGAATGGATGTACCGATCCGTAGATTTCTCTCTGCCAAGTTTCGATAGGGATTTTGAAATTCTGGGAATGACTGTTTTGTCATTCTTCCTTCCCTGAGTGATTCTTTATGTTGTGTTACCTTAGAGTGTAAGGATTCTATGAGAAGGTAACTGAAACATTATTCGATCTTTTTCGTCTCGATTAGATCTTAAAGGTACATTTATCGCTGATGGCGACATAGTGAGCGAAGCTCACGAGGAGTTAATATACTGTACCCCAGTATGGCTACATATTTGAAAGACTAAGTCTAAGTTGACCTGTTATACATATAAGCCTAAGAATCAACTTAATGGATCCGCAACGCAGGCGGAATATTGTTTGGCAGAAATATATTTATTCTCAGAAGTTTATGTAAACTGAGAGTCACCTGATTATCGAGGCCCGAGACCCGCGGCCTGATTTCGTCGTCATTATATTGGTCCTTGGTTACGGCCAATCTTCTTCACCAGAATGAAGTACCTGGCATGTGAGGCCAGAATGAAGTCTTTTGCTAGTTGTAGGACAATAGCATTGACTTTGTTAAATAACTGATATCGCCCGTACTAGGCAATATATTTGCTAGGGCTTACCTGACGCGGCTCAGTCAGGGATTAGAGCTATTGCATGAACAGTAATTATTGGTCAAGACATTGCTACATGTCTAAGCTGTTCGGGATCTGTGATGCCTGATGTTAACCTTCATAACTACACATATAATGTCCATGATCTTGTACTATTGACTGTTTCGTCTATCATCATTTTATCGTACGTCATGAATAAATATTGTAAACGTCAGCAGCATTCCCTACTTCACTGACTTCTACTTGTGGTTGTGTGAGTATATGTAAAGTCGTCCAAGAGCCTATACGGCCTTCGTGTTGTCAGCACTACTATTCACTCACCTACACGATCAACCACAGTCTTATACAAGCACTACACGTCTGTATCTACACGTATGCTGACACTATGAGTGTCTCTACTATACCCTGGCGGCACCTCATGCCGGTGACCTAGATTACACCGCATCATTGTGACACGCCCACTCTGCCATCTTTACAACACACGAACACAAACGGGCAGTTATACATGGAGCGAATAGAACGTTACATCTCTACATCTCCAGCCTTAAACAGACAGTAAACAGACTTTTACAGGGGTATCATGCGTACAGCCCAAAACCAGTCACATATCTTCATTTTGAATGCGTTCCAGTCGTTCACTCTGTGACACTAGCAGCGTGAGTATTCCTAGCCCATACTCTATTACTGAAATCACAAGCTGATAATACAGGAGAAACAGTAGTCTCTGTTTCAAGCGCAGCAGTCATTGTTTTTAAAGCTGCCAGTCCTCGATTGCATTTCTGTATGATCACTTTGACATGATGCTTGAACGATAGCCCACGATCAAACGTTACTTTCAGAACTTCAGCCTGTCTTGCCTTACAATGTTATGCCCATTGAAAGTGATGTCTGGTAGGTCTGCTTTCACCACGGAGTTGTTCAACGAGCTCTATTTCACACAGGCTTTGTTGGGACTGACGTTTGATCCGCTTTCCTCACACCATTTAGAAACCACCTGTAGTGTCTCTTGCATTTTTTTTCTTAACCAGCGGCACTTGGGCTTTCAGCCCTTCGGCCCAATGACATGTCATTGCGAGGCTGGGGAACCTGAGGTCTTTCCTTCCAACCCGGTCAGGAGCTTCGCTCCTTCCCATCCACAGAGGGTTTATCACAGGAGCCGTTCAGGTTATTCAGTCAAATTTCCGGTCGGAAACATTCCTTCAAACGCCGACGCCCGGGTTTGAACCATGAACACCTGGTCGCCAGTACAACGCCGAAGCCATTACACCAGCGCGGCTCCCGTGTGTGTCTCTTGCATACCTTAGACCATTTCCTGTCTGTCTGAGCCAGTTCGGTATATGAGTATGTTATCTGCGAAAGTTAATGTTAGCCCCAGTCCTGTTGGTTGAAAGGTTGCTACTTTTGCTGTGTAGACGTTGAACAGCACTGGTAATAATGGAGAACCTTGGGGAAGTCTCGGGCAAATGCGCATTGGTTCTGATGTTCATGTTCCCAAGCGAAATGCAACTGGTCTCTTTATAGAGGTAAATACTTCCTCAGTGAAAGTTACTTGGAATTAGCTAACTGCTAGAAAAATCTAATTAATTAACACCAACAAACTGCCCTTTGTAAAATGTAACACCTAGTGTATTGGCTCGTGGGAAAATTATTAGAATTATAAAACACCGTCATTAGGAAAATTAACTTTAATAAAATTTACTCGTGGTCATTTACAATTTAAAGCTAGCGCAGTTATTTTATAACTAAGTGTTCTTACCGAAATTCCTGACTAAATTGTCCGAAGAACCTAACAAGATGTGCGTAATTGCCGGCGATTTTAATGCTAGATCTATGGAATGGGGGAACTCCACAGGAAATAGATAGGGTGTTGCCTTGAGTCAGGCCTTACTCAGCTCAAACCTATGCATTTTAAATGATGGACGCCCAACAAGACTGGCATCTAGACCAGGGGATACTGATGGTGTCATATATCTGGCATTGATTTCTAGTGCTGCCGCCACCTTTGTACGTTGGGATGTATTGCAAGCTCAAGAAAGCGATCACCTACCCTACCTCATTGCGAAGGGAAAGACCACCAGACACAGGAAACCGAAACAGACTTTCCAGTATCGTACAGGCCCACTTGACAATAGTAGCCCTGTGCACATATTGCGTCAAATTGCGAAACAAAAGACAACTCGTACACATTTTAACGCCCTGGTGGAATGAGACAGTAGAGACAGCATGGCTGGAAAAGGAAAGAGCGACAAAGATATGGCTAACAGCATGGAAGAGAACTACAATGAATGATGAAGAGGTGGAAGATTTTTAAGGAGAAAAAGCAAAGAGCCATCAATAATTTCAAGAGCTTGGCAAGAGAAGCCAAAGACACAGTGTGGGAGAACTTTGTGTCACAGGTGGGCACTGACAAAACACTACAGAAATTGTGGTCCTAACATCGCAGAATGAGTAGGAAAAGTGCAGGCCAACCAATTCCTAATATTCTCAGCTAGACAGGAATAAGTCTGAAGACCGTTGCCGAAAGGGACATGCATTACTCGAGCGTTATATTAATCAGACAGATAAAGGTGACGAAGCTGACCACCAAGAAGTTAAAGATCGTATCCTGGGAAGTGACAGAAGAGACGACATATATTTCGATCTCATATCCGAAGAAGACGTTATGTGCACTTTAGAATCCAGTAGGAACATTGCCCCGGGTCCTGATGGTGTACAGTATCACCACATTAAACAGCTCGATGACACAGGCATAAAGAGTGTGGTGAGTGATTTCAACAATATCATACAGAATGCTTAGGTGCCAGAAGAATGGCTTCATAGTTACCTACGGCCACTTCCTAAACCAGGTAAAGACCCCACACTTTTCAGCAGCTACAGAATTATCACAATGCAGAATGTCTACGGTAAACTACTAGAAAAGACAGTAGCACGAAAAATAATGAATAGCTTCGAAAATGCACAGATCCTACCTGATACTCTAGGCAGCTATAGGCCCATGAAAGTAACATGGGGTAACGCTGGAACATTTGCTTATGATGTGTACGAGGGGTTCCAGGATAAGCAAGAAACAGTTGCTGTAGCAATTGACCTAAAGGATGCTTATAACAGTGTGAACTTTGCAACATTAATAAACTGTGTAATGGCTTGCGGTGTTAACCCTTGGCTTACAAGATAGATAGCAGCTGCCTTAACTGAGAGATCAGCGGCATTTCGCTTCAAAACATGGACATCACACCCAATGCCCATTTGCCCGGGACTACCCCAGGGTTCTCCACTATCACCGGTGCTATTAAACATCTATACAGCAAAAGTAGCCACTATTCAGCCAACTGCGTTGGGACGAACACTGACTTTAGCTGATAATAAATTCATTTACAGAACTGGCGCTGACCGACAAGAAATTATTAATAGCATACACGAGACACTACAGGAGGTGTCTAAATCGTTCAAGGAAACTGGCTTCAAAGTCAATCCCAACAAGGCCTGCGTGATGTGGTGCTCCTTGAACAACTCCATTGTGAAAACAGATCTCCCAGATATTAATATCAATGGACAGAAAATTGAACGGCAAGACAAGCTGAAATACCTTGGAGTTACATTTGATCGCGGGCTCTCGTGTAAGTGCCATGTTGAGCAAATCACACTGAAATGCAGGAGAGATCTAGCAGGCCCTGAAAATAATGGGCGCGGCGCGTCTGGAGCAGAGAGTACTATTTCTTCTTTACCATCAGCTAGTCATATCGGTCATTGAGTATGGGCTTGAAACACTCATGCTGTCAGTAACCCAGTGTGAACGACTAGAACGCATTAAAAATTAAGAGATGCGTATAGTCTTGGGCTGTACGCGAGGTACCCATATTATGAAAATGAGGTACATGCTTGGAGTGCTGTCGATTAAATATGCGATAGCCCAAGCACAAGCCTATATGCGAGTAACCACAGATAAACGGCATCCCCTGGATGGAAACAAAAGCTGACATTAAGGGAGCAAGAATAAAGAGAGGGATGTCATGGATGGCACAGGCAGAGACAACGATCAAGCAGGTGGCCACAGTTGAAAATATATTCAAAGGGGAAGAGTGGAGTATATCAGATGAAAACTGAATTAATTATCAGCAAGTCATCATCAGCCTTGGCAGAGAGTGTAGAACATGGGGCAATGGAAAAGCAGAACTGGAAATCAATAAACATATACATGATTATGCCTTGGATAATGATGCCATCGTGTATACAGATGGGTCTGTGATCCGTGGTGAAAAATCAGGCTCGGGCTTCTCTGCTTGGGTACAGGGCAGAATGTGACAAAACGGGGCGGCCCATGTCGATCTTTGTTTCTCTCCGGCAGTATCGGTACATTTGTGGTACTGATTTGTATTAAGTGCTGTCAATTATCGCACTTTTCTTTTTTTCTTTCTTTCTTTCGTCGTTATGTTTCTGTTAAGTAGCAAATATTTAATTTTATCAAATCATTCGACACTCCTCTCTGTGATGTCACCTGTTTGTTACCTGCCATCCTAGCTTGCGGTGAGCAACTGAGATAAGATAGTCGCCGGCGAGTTTAGATTGAACCGCTGATAAGACGACTCGTTTGGTAACCCAGATTGGCAGACACGGAATTTTGCGTACTCATACGACAGATAACGAGATTACTGTCTGTGTGACACATGTGGGCAGACAAGTGTGACATAATCGTTTCCTGGCCGACTTGTTATGACATTACTTTCTAATAAAGTAATAAGTATTACATCTTACCCATGTTGTCATGTGTGTCCACCGATCTGCCTGTGAGAGTGTATGCAAGGCATCAGATGTCCATATATGGTAATACGTGACGTTTGCAGGCACGCACCTTATTTCACGTGGGACTATTTTGAAATCATCACACCCTATCCGCATGATTTGAAATGATTGGATCTTTCTAATTAGATTCATAACAACAATGCGTGGAAAGATAGGAATATAGTCTGACCATTTCGCAGTTTTATTTCACTGTGAATTTCACGCTCGCCAAGGCAACATCAGACCTCGCCAGAGTGAAGACTAGATTCATAATTTCTTTTTTTATCCGGACCTTTCATTGGAGAACCAAATAAAACTTACAAAGCACAGGAAATCTCTACATTTAAATAAGGAACACAGGGACTAGGAAACTGAAGAAACACACGGAGTCAGAGAGGGAATCTATTGTTGAATTAAAGATACCCCAGACGCGTGTAAGAGACCGACTCGTCTCTTTTATTCATCTGAGCAACAAATCTGAGCCAAGATTGGCGTAAGTAGTGCATTTACATTTCACATTTTATTACTAACATGTGAACTATCATATATATATATATATATATATATATATATATATATATATGTATATATATATGTATATATATATGTATATATATATGTATATATATATATATATATTACCATGTTAAGTTTAATGTGTAAAACTCGCTATTGGATGTCAAAGTCATTTGAGGCTTGCAGCGTATAGAATGATGATTCATGAACCACCACTGCACGGGCTGGTGATTGCTTTATTGATAGTTTCTTAAAGAGAATCAAAACATAAACTAGTTCGAAGGTCCCTATAGAACAGAGAGAGAAAGCTGAAAGAAATGATGTACATTCTAAATATAATACTTACATTTTCAAAGCAGTGTAAATGTCCCTATAAACATAGTCACTTTAAAATTAATGTAAGTTTTCTAGCTAAACCAGTGTAAGTGTCTATGTGAAAATATTCATTTTAAAGTAATGGAAGTTTCAAAATTTCAATCAGTATAAAACATAAATGACAACATATTCAGTTTATATTGTGAATACTTTTCAATCAGTGGAGATGTATATGTAAGTAGACTCTATCTGTATTATTACCCTTTTCTTTTAAATGTAATGTAAAGCTAAATCTATTCTATTTAAATGTAAAGGAATTATTATCCCGAGGGATTAAATTTAATTCTCATCGAGGGTAAAGTCTGAGTAATTGGGATGGTGGTATGGGAAGATAGGAACCCATAACTATGGGGTGGAAAACGCCATACTCAGAAGAGCGTTTCGTTCTATTCTTTACCATAGTTATTGGTGGTACCAGCAGAAAGTACTACTAGAAGGGAACCGTGGCCTAAGCTTTAAGACGAAGGACGGACGTGGTAAAATCTTCATGACGTTTCTGGGAAACGAGCTACCCCCGACAACCTTGATCAGAGACGAGCGCGAGCAGAGTGAAAAGAACCAACCCATAAGAAGAAGCAGAACCGTCATTGGCAGCTAAGTTCAAATATATGCTGCCACTTGAACTTCTTGTAACATCTCACATTTCCTAAAGACTGTGAAGGTAACTTTTCTTGATCCTTAACTATTCAAATTATTTTTCAACTGTTAAAACCTGAAGTGATTATTAAATTTTGTTATATGTAATGTTACAAATTTAACTCCGATTTAATCATTTTTAAAGTTACTGCATGTTTGTCTCAGTCAAATTACCACACATACACTAAACAGAGCTGTACTAGAATAATAGAATTCCACTGAGTAAATCAGGGGTGGGGGATTAAACGAGCTGAAAGTAATAAGTGCTTAAATCCTTCACAAAAGCGTCGGCAGAATTACAGAGTTAACATACTCAGCCAAAGCAGTAGTGTTCTCGCTTATTCTGAATATCTTGTGAAGACTCCCTTTGTAACAGAAGTGTCATCACCCTTCTATCTACATCTCTGCCAAGAGTAATCTTGTGCGAAGGTAGATATCTTTGAAGCCCATATTAGATACTCTTGAGTTTTGGCCACTGTTGGACCACCACTGCAAATCAGGTAAGGGGGGGGAATACCATCACACAGAATCGTCGCCAAACATAGCGGGGCTTACAAGATAACAATTTCCAGCATGAGAATGGAGGTCAAGTCTGTTACTGCAGCCTTAAGGTGGATAACTGAAACTCCATAACAATGGCAGTCATTTTGTCGGACTCACAGTCCATGCTTCGAAAGGTTCAAGATGGTTGGTTCATAGAAGCTTCGAGACTACAAGAGCTGGTGTCCTTGTCATGCAGGAGTAAGTGGTAATGAGAGAGCTGACAGATTAGCAGCAAGAGCACCAACAGTGGGGACACTGGATATGGATAAGAGAGAAATACTGAGAACAATTAATGATCGCCTGTTAGAGAATGACACTGCAATAGAAGAATCATCAAGGTTAAGACTGTTGGAATATGGCATTAAACGTAAGGCTAGCAGAGATGGACTATGAGATGATGCATCCGTCGCGTAAACAACCAGCGAGCTACAGGAACAGTTAGCATTCACACTCTTCGACATATACTGAGGGAGACTGAGCTTCTATTCGTTTGCCCAGAGCGCAATGCTGTCGATTCTGAATAACAATAACCGAAATTGCAAGAAATGTTCCTTTCAAAAATGCATCTGGTTTCAGGCTTAGTAACACTAATTCCACTCTGCAGATAGAAGATCCTTACCACTCTGGACCAACAAGCAACGACTAACGCTTGAGTCCCGATTAAATAGCCAAAGTCTACCGTAGGTCGCTCAACACCTGGCAAGCACCTGGACGATAAAGCAGCATGAGGGACAGGGGAACAAAGACATCGAGGAACCATGAGTTTTCCCGCGGGATGAAAGAGGTAATCGCTGATGACCAGGGAAGTAGCGAGGGGCTCACTCGTCGATGTCCTGGCCAAAAAGTGTTCCGAGAGACGAGGGGACTGGGGACAAGAAAAAGCATTTCAACTCGCCTGTTTTCGCTTTTCCCTTACTCAAATAACACTAAAGACAGACCGCTCATGACCGCTCCCAGTATGAAAGAGTTTCGGTCGCTACTATGAAGACAAGCAAAAGAAACATGACTGATGAAACCTCCTAAGCTGTCTAGACCACTGACGTTGGCGGAGTCTGGAATTATACACAAAACTTAAATGAAAAGAGGGGAAGAGACCAAAATCAAAGGTAAGAATGGAGCGGTCCAAAAGGGATGAAAATCGGCAGAAATTCTGATTCAGCTTACGATAAGGATTAATTAACATGTGTTTTCATTGGAGAGCTAAAAGGTATTGACTGATTGATTGACTAATTGAATCTATCAATAAATCTATAACTCAGTAGTTCGATGTCCCCATCTGACTCGTAAGATCAAGATAAACTAATATGAGACGTATCGTGGCGACAGCAATTGTTTAACGCTTACTTTTATTTTATATTTCCTCTTTTTCTTTGATCCTGTCAAAGCCATAAGTGGCCATCACGCCTGGTGGCGTCTTGTAGTGAATCAACAAATTGCTTCCACTTTGCTCGGTCAGCGGCCATCCTTCGTGCTTTCCTTTAGGGGTCTAAAGCATAAATGTTCTTGTGATGGCATCGGGGTCTCTTCTGAGGACGTGGCCAACCAAACTCCAGCGTCTGCCAGCTATCAGGGTGTGCATTTCCTCTTGGTCGCTCCGCGTGAATAAGCAGTTCTGGGTTTTATATTTACAAATATAAAATTCCCTGTGTGATATTCTGTCACCTTATCTTTTTCATATTCCTCATGGATGATGTCATCAAAGCATGTAAGGAGAGGACAAGAAAGTATTCATTGGGGTACTGGAAGATGAGGCATCTGTGTATTTCAGAGCTGGCATTTGCCGATTATGTTGCCTTGATTGGCAAATCAGAGACACATCTTCAATCCAACCTGTTAGTCTGGAGGGAAGAGCCGGAGAAGATAGGGATCGTAATCAGCAGCTTCAAAACAAAAACAATGGTGATATCACGAGAGGAAAGAAGACACCAGATTATGTTGGGGGAACAGATCCTGAAGCAGGTCAACCACTTTAAATACCTTAGAGCTGTCATAGACTGGAAGGGAGGCATCAAAGAAGAGTTAGCTACCAGATGATCAAAAGCTGTGAGGATTTTTCGGGCCTTAAATCGAGGATTCCACAGAAAAAAAGAAGTTAGCAAGACGACGAAGATGGCTGTATCCCGCTTCTCCTTTGTTCCAGTCTTGACTTATGGATGCGAGTCATGGGCAATTACTACTGTCGTAGATTTTTGATAGGAGAGTTAAGACTTGGGTTGGTGTTGCGCTCATATTCTTATGGGACGCACGGATTACTTCAGAGAGGCATACAATTCATTTAGTATGTCTATTTAATATAGAAAATGTATATTTGTATTTATTTGTGTACGAAAATGCATTTCTTTGTAAAGCTAGATAATCCATGATTGATTTATACTTTTGATTATATGAGTGGTCTCTCTTGAATATTGACTTGGCGGATTAATACGGAATTTGTCATTTCTCATTTGGTAGGGCCAGAAAATGGATTAATCTTGCTTAGAATGTTTATGCATTGAATTCATATGTATTACTTGTCTAGAACAAGAAGATTCAATTTTATATTGTATCTCTTCGTATGTTTAAGTCGGACTATATTCTTTCTGCCGAAATTCTGAGGCAGGTGTTAGTTTTTGCCTAGGAAGGTGTAATGAGTCCTGACGAAGTCGCCGATAATGGCTGTTGTGCATTTGGGCTGGTCCTGTAACAAGCTTGAAAATGATCTGTGAATGATCATTTCTGTAGGAGATTGTGTCTCTACGAGATTCTGTTGTTAGAGATCCTCCTCACATACTTTGTTGTGTTTAATTCGGACTCCAGGTAATTCCAGACCCTTTTCGATGATCTCGATTCGATTAGACCTAGTTTGAACATTGTGCTTCGTATATCTAGGATCGTTAATATATCGATGAAGATGACAGGTGTGCCAACAGTTCTTGTGTACTACATAAAGCAATCTCATTGATATGGAACTGTTTGGAAACGCTATGAGAATATTTATTATGAATTAACGTTGGCTTATCATTTACCCTTCTTCTGAGTGAGTGAAACTCAAGAAGGTAGCCATCTTGAATTCCTGTCATCATTTTTTGAATCACTGTCAAGAGAACAAACTTTGCATCTTACTATCGGGCAGTGGTATAGAGATCTTGTTATGATGTGAAAACCCACTATCGTGGTTTATTATGATTATACAAACATTGGACATATTCAGCTTAAGAACTTAGCCAAGAAATGAAGGTTCGTGCTATGAACTCTTTATATGTTACCAATCCTCATTGATGCGTTCAGTCAGTAGGGGATACGGCGATAATTGTCCAGAACATTGAATGCTGCCTTATGTTGCCCACTATATCTGAAGGCTGCATGAAAATATGCTCCACGATTCAAATGCCTAATGAATGTATGTCGACATGTACCTATGACTGTATTCGTGCTGTCCTGATGTGTGCGTCCATATTAAACCATTGAAACCTCAGCTGTGGTTCAAGCAATCCTTGACTTATACCTGTGAATGGAGTGAGTGTCCTGTAAACCTGTCGAACTGTCATCCATTCGCGTCTATTACCATTGATGTTTACACTCACCCATTACATCAGAAAAAGCACTTCACAGTACACATTGTCAAGGCACCAACAGGAACGAATCCTTTACAGTTGGAATAACGTTTACATTACTTTACAGAAGTGGTCGAAGGCTAGACTTTATCGACGCCGTCTTTTACAGTGATGAGCCAGATTCCTGGGGTTATTATAACCAGACCATCCCTGACGTCACATACGACACGCATTAACACCAGTGGACAGATTTGAAGTACAACAAAGAAATCGATGTCAGCGTGACCTGTCTTACCGATCAAATACAGTATCTAGGTCAGCGGTTGTTGACAGTTTTTCGCTGTACAGACAGTAGTATACAGAACAGTTGAATCAAGTGTATGCAATATCTGGATCAGTACTTGTTGACATTTCGCACAGTACAGAAGATAGAACTGATTGTTTATTCTGTTCAAGAAGAATCACAGTGTTGTCAGAAATAGAAGTACATATTTATTTCATCGTTGGATCTTCTAGGGTGCTCAAAAAAATTGAACTGTGTAATAGTTAAAAATTAAATCTATTACTCAATAAAGTGGCAAGTTACTATTATTAAAATAAACTGTGCCTGCTTTGCAACACTATACCTGCAACACATTCCATTCATGATATAAATTACATTGTATGCTATATGCTATTTATGTTTACATGTTATTTGTTTATATGTGTAGGTGTTTATATGTCGCGGGCCTGGATGGGAGGTGACTAGTACAAGGTATACCGAGTGACATTGGTCTTGTACTAGTGTTCTATAGGTACAAATTTTCTTAATTGGAAATTTGTTAGCAACAATTTGCTGCTATTTTCGTTAGCTGTGACGACTGTGTTCATATTTGTTTTTGTAATATTTTTTCTGTTCCTTAGTTTTGTTTGATTTGTTTGTATAATTGTAGGTCTTATCTTTCCTTTCATTAAGTTCTTTACACCCTTATATTTATACACTGTAGCGTCATTTGTTTTGTTTAGTTCTATTGCAGTTATCATCACAGATTCTGTGATTGTTTACTTTAGTTTCCTATTTAATTTAATTTGATTTCTGCAATTGTTTTCATATTGTCTTTTCTTGTTTGTCCTTGCTAATGTCTTTAGTCGACATATGATATATGAGGTATAGTTGAATACAATTATATTATAGTACAGAACAGTACTTAATTACTATTAGTGTAGTACAAGGAAGTATACAAGACCTTTGTAAGGCTTGTCTCCCACAGTGATTGGGATAGAAACATATTATTCTCCACAGGTACTCAAGTGATCATTTGTTACATTATAAACAAGATAACTATATAAAGTATATAAGTCTATAGGATAGACTTGCCTCCCATTTAAGTGGGACAAGGTAATTTATTTACTTTTTCAGGTTACTGATCTCACATTATCAGACATGATGGATGTTGTACATCATTTTCTTCAGGAAGGAAGAAAAAAATTACATTTATTTGGTGAAGACTGTGAGGATTATGCCACAGAGCATTTCCTACTTCAGGCGAGTGATGATCTTAGAGAATATGCTATATGTAATTATAGAAATGGCTATTCTAAAGATAGAGTATTTAGACTTTCTAAATCACTATCCACACTCTTTTATGATGAAGGCAATGTTGTTGAGTTGGATGCGTTGAAAAAAACGATAAATGATCTTCAGGGTGATAAGAAAGCTCTTATTGATGTGTTACAGCGATTTGAAATGCAGCTGATGAAAGAGAAAAAAAGAGCAGAGGGATTAGAAAAACAATTAATACAAAATAAACTTGACAAGGAAAGAAATGAGTTACTTAATAATGAGGTCACCTCATTAATGAACATAAATGTTGAAGAAGAGAGTAACGATGATTGCAATACACATGTGGCTCAAATTCAGAGCCTGGAATCTGAGGTAAATCTTTTGAGGGAAAAGATTACTAAGCAAATCACGATGGAGCAGAACATGAAAGTTCTGGATAAAAGGGAAGCAGAGCTTGATTGGGTTAATCAAGAACTCAGAAAAGTTTTAGGTCAACAGGAGAAAGTGACTGAGGAAAAACAAAAAAATATTGATACATTACTCATTGAGAAAAAGGACCTGGAAGATGAGATTAGCTCAATTAAAAATAAATACTTATGTAAAGAACAAGCTCTTGTTAGTGAGCTGGAACAAGTCAAAATGGACAATGAGAAATCAAAGGTTGAGTTGATGAAAAATAATGATACATTTGAAACTCTGATTCGAAATTTGAAATTAGAGCATGAGAAGTTGGAGGCAGATTATGTAGATTTGAAATTAAAAAGTGAAAAACAGAAAATAGAAATTGAGACTAAGAAATTAGAGGCTGAAGAAAAGATGAACTTGCAGGAGAGAGTCTCAGCTGTGGAGCTGAGGAAAATGAAGGTATTGAATGAGAAAGATATGGTGACTCCTGAAAAGATTGATGAACTTATGACCACTCATTATAGTGCTATGGAAGCACTCAGACTCGAACTGATTCAGGAGAGAGCTAGGGTTTTAGAAACTACATCTCAGATGACAAAATTGAGAGAAAATCTTGAAGATAGTATTGCTAAGGAGAAGACTTTAGCTTCTCAGTTACATGACACAACGTTGGATTATTACAGGGAAGTTAAAACCAACAAGAAAATTCATAAAGCGGTTTCTAGAGAGAAAGCTGTTGCAGAAGTAGAAATTGCAAAACTTCGCAACAGAATTGATGGTTTGTTAGATATTGTTTTAAACAATAAAATGTTTTCTGCTACCAAGGTGAATAGATTTGGACATAAGGCTGATGATCAATATGCTACAAATGCAAAGAGCCAGCCACATGCACTCAATGCTCATGGTAACTCTAAGCAATATATGAATAAATCTTTTCGTGGCAAATATGGTTTCCCACGAAATAACGATACTGCCTCTAATGGGAGTTAGCGTGAGGCCAACAAAGGTAAATCAAGTTTGGATCACGGTGAGGACTTTGATAAGTGTCATGATAAGATTCCTCAGGAAAACCGTACATCGAATTTTCAGATTCCTGTTAAGTTAGAAAAAGAAAACAAAACTGTTAGTACCCATCGTTCTCAGCCCAGACAGTACGATGTACATATTAAGCACAGTGACACAGGAAAAAATAAAAACAATTTTGCTAGGAAAGATAGGCGTGATTATGAACAGCGCCAAGGGCGTTCATCAAGTGGTAATCTTCCTTTTTCACGTAATGGTTCTTCTTCAAAGAACTGGAGGCAATTTGATTGTCCTCAACATTATGGTTCCACTAACTATAAGAACTTTGATAGAGGTTACCAATCTCATAATAATTATTTTTGTGGACAACAAAATCCTACTAATAGGAATTTTGATCATAAGGGTAATAACACAACTTTTCATAACTATGGTAAACGGAGTTCAAATAAGAGCAATGGGCTCAACAGAGATAAGAATTTTGATAGATCTCGTTGTGATGGCACCTCTTTCTTCCTTGCTAAAGAAAGGGTTTCCTAATATAGTCCATTTGACTCAAGAATGTCAATCCTTTTTGGATAAAATTAAAACTATGTTTTCTACTTCACCTATTTTGGTGTTACCTATTACGGATAAGACATTTGTTCTTCGTAGTGACGCTTCATCCACAGGGATTGGAGCAGCACTAATGCAAGAGTACTCAGGAACCCTGCATCCTGTGATGTATATTTCTCGAAAACTAAATGCCGCAGAGAAGAATTACTCGGTCCTAGACCGTGAATTATTGGCTATGGTTTGGTCAATCCTTAAACTTCAAAGATTTCTTCTTGGCGCGCATTTCATTGTGGAAACTGACCAGAAAGCTCTTACAGCTATTCAAAGTAAAAATCTGAAGAGCGCGAGATCAACGCGATACGCGATTGCTCTTCAGCCTTTTCATTTTTCGGTGCGAGCTATCCGTGGGTCAGAAAATGTGATGGCAGACATTTTGTCTAGATGCCCACATGATTCCACCTAACTGTTAGATCCTGAGATTTCTAACAGGTCGAACTTTGCTACAGTTTTTTTTTCCCTATGTTAAAATATGTACACATATGTAATATATCATATATTGATTGTATCACTACTTAGCGGTTCCTTCATATATATAGTCACCGCTGTCTTTCTATGTTTTTCTTCTTTGGTAATCATCATGTTAAAATACCTAAGATGAAAGATTTTGGATAAACTATTGTAGAAATTGTGACATTGCAATATTGTAGTATGCGTTGGTGACACCTCCCTGGAAATATTTATATTCAGAGAAAGATTTTCTCTGGATCCTGAAATATATTCTCACTTGTCGTACCATAGGACGACTTAGCCTCACATTAGGCGTTACATTTGTTTGGAATGCTTATCATCTGCGCATTGTTACTCGTGCGTTGTGAGCCTATTGTATGTTGCTCCTAGATGTATTTCAAAAAAAACAAAAAATGTACCATTTTTTTCCGGGGGGTGTGGTAATCTGTTGCGCTCATATTCTTATGGGACGCACGGATTACTTCAGAGAGGCATACAATTCATTTAGTATGTCTATTTAATATGGAAAATATATATTTGTATTTATTTGTGTACGAAAATGCATTTCTTTGTAAAGCTAGATAATCCATGATTGATTTATACTTTTGATTATATGAGTGGTCTCTCTTGAATATTGACTTGGCGGATTAATACGGAATTTGTCATTTCTCATTTGGTAGGGCCAGAAAATGGATTAATCTTGCTTAGAATGTTTATGCATTGAATTCATATGTATTACTTGTCTAGAACAAGAAGATTCAGTTTTATATTGTATCTCTTCGTATGTTTAAGTCGGACTATATTCTTTCTGCCGAAATTCTGAGGCAGGTGTTAGTTTTTGCCTAGGAAGGTGTAATGAGTCCTGACGAAGTCGCCGATAATGGCTGTTGTGCATTTGGGCTGGTCCTGTAACAAGCTTGAAAATGATCTGTGAATGATCATTTCTGTAGGAGATTGTGTCTCTACGAGATTCTGTTGTTAGAGATCCTCCTCACATACTTTGTTGTGTTTAATTCGGACTCCAGGTAATTCCAGACCCTTTTCGATGATCTCGATTCGATTAGACCTAGTTTGAACATTGTGCTTCGTATATCTAGGATCGTTAATATATCGATGAAGATGACAGGTGTGCCAACAGTTCTTGTGTACTACATAAAGCAATCTCATTGATATGGAACTGTTTGGAAACGCTATGAGAATATTTATTATGAATTAACGTTGGCTTATCATTTACCCTTCTTCTGAGTGAGTGAAACTCAAGAAGGTAGCCATCTTGAATTCCTGTCATCATTTTTTGAATCACTGTCAAGAGAACAGACTTTGCATCTTACTATCGGGCAGTGGTATAGAGATCTTGTTATGATGTGAAAACCCACTATCGTGGTTTATTATGATTATACAAACATTGGACATATTCAGCTTAAGAACTTAGCCAAGAAATGAAGGTTCGTGCTATGAGATCTTTATATGTTACCGATCCTCATTGATGCGTTCAGTCAGTAGGGGATACAGCGATAATTGTCCAGAACATTGAATGCTGCCTTATGTTGCCCACTATATCTGAAGGCTGCATGAAAATATGCTCCACGATTCAAATGCCTAATGAATGTATGTCGACTTGTACCTATGACTGTATTCGTGCTGTCCTGATGTGTGCGTCCATATTAAACCATTGAAACGTCAGCTGTGGTTCAAGCAATCCTTGAATTATACCTGTGAATGGAGTGAGTGTCCTGTAAACCTGTCGAACTGTCATCCATTCACGTCTATTACCATTGATGTTTACACTCACCCATTACATCAGAAAAAGCACTTCACAGTACACATTGTCAAGGCACCAACAGGAACGAATCCTTTACAGTTGGAATAACGTTTACATTACTTTACAGAAGTGGTCGAAGGCTAGACTTTATCGACGCCGTCTTTTAAAGTTGGTCCCTTCTGAATATGTTGCAATGAGTGATAGTCACAGTGTGAGATAGAAATACAAAATAGATTTCCACGAGTGAAGTGGTAGAATAGTGATAGAGGCTGTCTCTGAGAGCGGGAAATCTTCTCTCTCTCTCTCACCTATCTTCTACGACAGATCTAAAGTAGTCAGACAGTCTAACACATATACATTAAATATATATATATCCACTCACGTGCACGCACATTCAAGTGACGACAGACGTGGGAAACTATAACAAATGATTATATAGATATTTAGAACGAGCTGACCAACATGCTGATTAATTTATTGTTAAGTTTATTTATCAGAGTAAACTTACGTCACAACATGTAAAATTACATCAAAAAAGCATATACACAAAGTCATAAACAAATCAAGGAATGCTACAAGAACTGGTAGACCCACAGTTATGATCTTCCCTCGATGGATAGCCCACAGTCCCGTTAGGAGAAAGATGATAACACAAAGAGTCCCAGATACATATGATTGAGTCTAAGAGTATTTCCCCCTTTAAGGTATGAACAGACCTGATACTATAATCTAGTTTAAGGTAAAATATTATTAGCAAAAAAAAAAAAAAACTTGCATGAAGAAAGTTATGACAGCAAATAGGTGTCAAAATACAACGGTAAAATAACACTCAGACCTGCGTACACTCCTATTCATTCAGCCATGGCCACGTGCGCACATTTATACTTACAGCTTTGATCGCTGCCTCTGGGAACATAATAAATTCTAGGACCTCCACACAAACCGTAAATGCAGTCTCGACCAAGAAATCCCCAGTTCCAAAAAGACTACTGAATTCTCTGTCTCAGGGAACGATTCCTTGGGTGTTCTTATTTTTCGGATGTCTGTTAAGTCACATAAAAATTGTCCAGGCACGAAAGTTAGCAGAGCACAGTGTCACTAGCTTAGGTTTCTAGAATTGAGGAATGTCAGATCGGTGTCTACTTTCAGGAAAGTACTATATTTGGTCACCACAATACTAGTCAAAACTCTGTCGGGATGTTGCTGATATTTTGCTTGCCACAGCGGGCTGATCTGTACTAACGTGTTATTCTGGAAGAATTAATTCTGGCGCGAAGGCCTTTTACTTCATTTAACTGTTACAGTTCATGTAATGAAAGTGCTTAAGTTCTTCACAGATAAGGTTCACGTACTACAACGCTGGCAAAGTTTGGGTACCACAGTATTCACTGAATAAAGAAAAACCACATATGAAATATTTTACATAGTATGTACTCAATATAACATACATTTTTAAACTGCAAGCGTATAGCTTGTCTTATAGTTTAACCCTTCCCGTGGAATAAGTTATATTTTTTTTAAAAAAGTCATCAATCCTCATGAATTAAGAACACGTGCGTATTCCGTCAACACTCATGATGCTTCTAGCATTATAAGTTAGTTTAGAAAAATATGTTCTCGTCTGATTATTTAGCAGTAAAATTAAATTCATTATAGCTACATTGTTGTTTAAGCTAGAAATTATAATTTATTCTGCTTTCCACTGAAACACGTCACTAGAAAATAATACAGACTTATGTATTAAGCTCTCTCCACCAAATCTAACTAGTGAAATAAAATAAGCGATTTAACACTTTAAACACTTCACGAAATACTAGATAATATATATAATATCTATTTTTACCTCACACAGAACTACAGGTAGTCGCACAACTTAGAATCATACGCTGAATATTTATGGAAGTCTAGACGTTCGACAAATTGTCGAAACAAACTGAGAAACTTCGCTAAACAGCTTATTCTGTTCCGAGCAACCTGTCTCCTGAGAATTTAGAGGACTGAATGAAAATAAAATCTAACTCCCTCCAGTATATATGAAACGCCAGAAAAAGATGTCCACTATTTCCATAAACTACGCAATAGCCTCCCCCTTTCCGTCTATAACACTACGTTTAACACCTAAACGCATGTCGTAACTGCCACCTACTGACCGAGAGGGCGCGTGTCAGTTGCGAATCTCAGACGGCTAGTCTCCAATGCCCCGGCAGTTTTCACACTTCACGCTGACCATGGCCCACAATGAGGGTCGTGTCAGATGGGATTTCCAGACAAAATGTCTCAAACTGCGCCAAGGAGACGTCATTTATCGCGCCTTTCTGAGCGTTCAGCCGACACCACTCGTTGTGGCAGGTGAAAATGCAGACAAATTTGTCGCCTATATGTCTGGCGAAAACGAATATGCACAGTTTACATCCACAACGCGATAACCTCCCGAGCCTGGCATCTACGTAATAACCTCACTAGTGCGTTTCAAAATGAGAAACTAAACCCGGCGAAAGTTAGAATGGGAAAATAGTAATATATATATATATATATATATTCGCAAACGAACGATTGCGAAAAAACACAGGAAAAAGGTAAAGAGCGATAATAAAAATAGAGGATACGGGTGAAAGAAAAAAAAGAAGAGGATATAGGCAATTTAATTATCATAAATGTCTACGTGACAGAACGTCCCCCCTTTAAGATATGGAAGCACTCCATGTCTACGTTATGGAATAAAATTTCCTATATCCGTAGCTTCAGGGTGTCTGTCTTCCTCCATCTCATCTCCCCCCTCCATCTCTCTCCAATTCCTACTCAAGTCTACTCCCAAAGTTTCCTTCCTCTGGAATGTCTCCCATGCGCGCTTGAACGAGCGTCGCCGCTTCTGACATTTTTCAAAGATTTCGTGTGTGTGCAGTGGAGTTTCCGTGCCCCTATCGTCATCTTCGTCAGTTTTGGCGATCGTCAGGAGATGGTCGGAGGTCGGCACTGGTCTTTCCAAGTATCTCTTTAAGATATTTAAATGGAAAACCTTCTCCTTTCCTTGAATAGAGATCTGGTAGTTAGCCTTAGAAATCTTTTTCAGGACGGTAAACGGCCCTTGCCATCCGATCTTCAGTTGGTTGTTCTCGGTAGGGAGTAACACCAAAACTTTCTCTCCTGCTTCCAGTTCTCTCTCTTTCGCGGCTTTCCTGTATCGGTTAGCGTGCTTTATGCGTGCTCGTTTAAAGTTAGTCGTTGCTAGGTCCCATCCTAGTTTCAACCTATCCTTTAAATCCGATACGTATTTACTGGCTGAGACAACTGTCTCATCAGCCTTCTGGTCTGTCAGCGACCAAAGTAAGGCTTCAAGCGGCCCCTTGATAGGTCTGCCGAATAAAAGCGTAGCTGGTGGAAACCCTGTGGAAGTATGAGGAGATTCTCTGTAGCCAAAAAAAGCTGCAGGAATACAAAGATCCCAATCTTCAGGTTTCACTTGTGCCAGTTTACTTAACATCATGTTGAGGTTTCCATTAACACGTTCCACGAGCACATTTCCGGCCGGAGTATAAGGCTTTGTGTAGATGTGTTTGGTCCTCAAGATCTTCACGATCTCATCCATTAACAGGTTTCGGTATGGAGATCCTTTATCCGTCAGCACTTGCTGAGGGAATCCCAACCGAGTGAAAATTTGCACGAGGGCTTCTGCGACATGCTTGGCATCTGCGCATGTTAGCGGGATAGCTTCTGCCCATAACGTGCATGTATCGACTGAGGTCAGGATAAACCTGTTCCTTCTTTTAGTCCTTTCAAGGGGTCCTAAAATGTCGATCACAACCCGTTCGAATGGTGTTCCCACTATTGGAATTTCACCCAACGAGACTGGGGGTGTCCGTTGCTTGGGTGGCACACGTTGGCACTGGGCACAGGATTTGACATACCTGATAATCTCAGTATTTACTCCTGGCCACCAATAATGAGTGGTTATCCTTTGGTTTGTGGCGTTCTGTCCCATATGTCCGCTGAAGGGAAGAGAGTGCCCCATTTCTAGGATTTGGCTTCTGTACTGTTTCGGTACTAGGAGCTGGTTGTAACCTTGGTCAGGCTTGCCCGTTCTGCGATAAAGTACGCCATCCTTAGAAAAAATGTCCCCGTGCTGTCTGGGTTCCTTAGCCATGGGCAGTTTCCTAAAGCAGGGTGCCAAAGTAGGGTCCTTGTATTGCGCTTCTTTCAGTTCTATGGGTAACAAATTAGGCGCAGGGTCCCGTTCCTTCATGGTTTGCCCTCTTGTAGGTTCTGCTGCCACAATCGGCTCTTTCGGTTTCCCAATACACACGTATCTCCCGCCAAGTATGACTGGGTAGATGGGGTCATCCATAACAGCCGCTTTGATCACACCTCTGACAAAATCAGAGAGGATCTCCACCAATGCAATGGGAAGCGCTGTAGGTGCATCACTCTTACGAACTCCACAAAATTGGACGGTCTCTGCTGTCTCTTGACCGGGTTTGACCAGGTTTCTGGCAACAATGCAATCATGAGAAAGCACCGTGTCAAATAAACAAAAAGTTTGAGAACCGTTCAAAGTAACAGTACCTCGCGTTGAGGGTCTATCCCCAACAGGTTTGGAATCACTATCAATAATTCCGCCTTGCGAGACTGTTAATAAGCATCCGATGCGTTTAGGCTCGGTGTGCTCACTCTGATCATTAGTCCCGTGCTCAGGGGTTCTCCCTTTGCCACCTTGTCCTTTCTGGCTGCGCTGCCATGTAGGGCGGTTGGGTTGATCAGACTGCTTACTGTGGTTGGGGTACTTGTTTTTGTAGAACTTGGATTTTTCAGGAGGGGGGTTTTGAGGTCCAGTTTCTCGGTGGTTATTCGGGTTGGAAGCGTGAGAAGCATGAGAAGACTGGTCTAGATTATTTTTCCGAAAATGCTCCTCTGTCGGTTTTCGTTTTGTGGCCGGCAGTTCAGCCAGCGCATTTTGATAACGCTCAGACTTTTCTAAGATGTCTTCAAGCTTTTCTGCCCCCTGCTCGGCTCGGAATCTCCGGGTATCAGCAGACAAAGTGTTCTTTATTTATTCTGTTAAAACAAATTCCTCCAGACCTTCATAGGTAGAGGGGAGCTGTGAAAGCTCAAGGCACTTTTTTAGGTATCCTTTCAAACGAGACGAGAACTGTTGAAAAGTTTCAGAGCTCTCTTTCCTGCTGTTGCGAAACAGTTGCAGAAATTTGCGAGCATTCATTTCAAAGCGCTCCAGTAACGCTTTCTTCAACACATCATAGTTGTCTTGTTGGCTGCTTTCCAGTTTGGCGTAAACATCATACGCACTGCTTTTCAGCGCCTGAGAAAGCTTCATGTTCCAACGCGATCTGTCTAAACCGTACAGAGTTGCAATTTTCTCAAATTTTTCCAACCATGTGTCAATCTCATTAGGACAAGGGAAAGACTCAAGAGTGAAAGACATAGCGTTGAGTTGAAGAGATTGAGTGTTAGAAGGATCAGTTAAGGAAGAATGAGGAGAAGACGCTCCATTGCTGGAGGTAGAGGCAGCACCACGACTTTGGAATTCTAGAGTCTTAAGTGCCAGCTCATGCTGTCGTCGTTGCTCATTTTCTCTTTCCTCATGCTGTCTTTCCTTCTCTCTTTCCTCCCTCTCCTTCTCTCTTTCCTCACGCTCCTCCCTCTCCTTTTCATGCTGTCTCTCCTTCTCTCGTTCTCTCTCCCTGCGGATTTCCATTTCCTCATCCATCTTCTTCTGTTCTCTAGCTTCAGCTGCTTTCCTCTCCGCCTCATATCTCTCAAGTTCGTCTCTGACAAACGCTTTTGCTTCCTCTCCTTCCAAACCTTCTTCTCTCGCCTCGTCCCTGAGAAGCTGTCTAAGCTTTGCCCTCTCGGCCATATTAAATCAGTGGCTGAGACGTAGACGAGAAAAAGATAAGAATAAGGGTACACTGGTTCCTACCACTTACGAGAAAATACCAAAATAAAAGATGATATACTTATAACCTGGGATACCTCCTCCAAAATAAAGTATCTAACTATCGCTGCTATTATCGGCAATAAAGCCCCTAATGCAGACGACTACGCCAAATGAATGGTAGTTAAGACTACTTACTGAAAAATAAGTTGCTACAGTGGAAACAAAATAATTTATTGAAAAATATATAAGGAAGAAAAAAAAATCCCCTTAATTTTCCTTTCCACTAAAAGTTTACCCCTGAAGACAGTTAGGGTAAGGGAGGCAATTAATCTGGACAAATAGTCCGAAACGCACTCCTTAGCTTTGCTCAAACACCTACTTCTTCAAAACCCTGTGAATGCTTTACACTCACAAAAACTTTATCAGCGTTTAGTATTACAAAATCAGTAATTAACATATATTCCGACAAAATTAACTAGTAAACCAAATGTATAATGCTTAATAATGCTGTGGAAAAACAATTATTAGCCGTGTGGTCAGCACGTCCATAAAACAGATCGATATGTCTAGGGGATAGTTATTTTTTTTTTAAAAGATGCAAAACTCACAAGACATCACACTCTTACTCTATATCAGAATAAAGAATCTTAAAGACGAGCTGATATTTGTCGTCTCGTCTTCCTATTCTAAGTTCAAAAACCGGAAACGAGCCCACATATGTCGTAGATTTTTGATAGGAGAATTAAGACTTGGGTTGGTCCCTTCTGAATAGGTTGGAATGAGTGATAGTCACAGTTTGAGATAGAAATACAAAATAGATTTCCACGAGTGAGGTGGTAGAATAGTGATAGAGGCTGTCTCTGAGAGCGGGAAATCTTCTCTGTCTCTCTCACCTATCTTCTACGACAAAACTAAAGTAGTCAGACAGTCTAACACATAAACATTAAATATATATATATATCCACTCACGTGCACGCACATTCAAGTAACGACAGGTAGACACACAGACGTGGGAAACTATAACAAATGATTATATAGATATTTAGAACGAGCTGACCAACATGCTGATTAATTTATTGTTAAGTTTATTTATCAGAGTAAACTTACGTCACAACATGTAAAATTACATCAAAAAAGCATATACACAAAGTCATAAACAAATCAAGGAATGCTACAAGAACTGGTAGACCCACAGTTATGATCTTCCCTCGATGGATAGCCCACAGTCCCGTTAGGAGAAAGATGATAACACAAAGAGTCCCAGATACATATGATTGAGTCTAAGAGTTTTTCCCCCTTTAAGGTATGAACAGAACTGATACTATAATCTAGTTTAAGGTAAAATATTGTTAGCAAAATAAAACAAACTTGCATGAAGAAAGTTATGACAGCAAATAGGTGTCAAAATACAACGGTAAAATAACACTCAGACCTGCGTACACTCCTATTCATTCAGCCATGGCCACGTGCGCACATTTATACTTACAGCTTTGATCGCTGCCTCTGGGAACATAATAAATTCTAGGACCTCCACACAGACCCGTAAATGCAGTCTCGACCAAGAAATCCCCAGTTCCAAAAAGACTACTGAATTCTCTGTCTCAGGGAACGATTCCTTGGGTGTTCTTATTTTTCGGATGTCTGTTAAGTCACATAAAAATTGTCCAGGCACGAAAGTTAGCAGAGCACAGTGTCACTAGCTTAGGTTTCTAGAATTGAGGAATGTCAGATCGGTGTCTTCTTTCAGGAAAGTACTATATTTGGTCACCACAATACTAGTCAAAACTCTGTCGGGATCTTGCTGATATTTTGCTTGCCACAGCGGGCTGATCTGTACTAACGTGTTATTCTGGAAGAATTAATTCTGGCGCGAAGGCCTTTTACTTCATTTAACTGTGAAAGTGCTTAAGTTCTTCACAGATAAGGTTCACGTACTAGAACGCTGGCAAAGTTTGGGTACCACAGTATTCACTGAATAAAGAAAAACCACATATGAAATATTTTACATATTATGTAATCAATATAACTTACATTTTTAAACTGCAAGCGTATAGCTTGTCTTATAGTTTAACCCTTCTTGTGGAATAAGTTATATTTTTTTTACAAAGTCATCACTCCTCATGAATTAAGAACACGTGCGTATTCCGTCAACACTCATGAGGCTTCTAGCATTATAAGTTAGTTTAGAAAAATATGTTCTCGTCTGATTATTTAGCAGTAAAATTAAATTCATTATAGCTACATTGTTGTTTAAGCTAGAAATTATAATTTATTCTGCTTTCCACTGAAACACGTCACTAGAAAATAATACAGACTTATGTATTAAGCGCTCACCACCAAATCTAACTAGTGAAATAAAATAAGCGATTTAACACTTTAAACACTTCACGAAATACTAGATAATATATATAATATCTATTTTTACCTCACACAGAACTACAGGTAGTCGCACAACTTAGAATCATACGCTGAATATTTATGGAAGTCTAGAAGTTCGACAAATTGTCGAAACAAACTGAGAAACTTCGCTAAACAGCTTATTCTGTTCCGAGCAACCTGTCTACTGCGAATTTAGAGGACTGAATGAAAATAAAATCTAACTCCCTCCAGTATATATGAAACGCCAGAAAAAGATGTCCACTATTTCCATAAACTACGCAATAGCCTCCCCCTTTCCGTCTATAACACTACGTTTAACACCTAAACGCATGTCGTAACTGCCACCTACTGACCAAGAGGGCGCGTGTCAGTTGCGAATCTCAGACGGCTAGTCTCCAATGCCCCGGCAGTTTTCACACTTCACGCTGACCATGGCCCACAATGAGGGTCGTTTCAGGTGGGATTTCCAGACAAAATGTCTCAAACTGCGCCAAGGAGACGTCATTTATCGCGCCTTTCTGAGCGTTCAGCCGACACCACTCGTTGTGGCAGGTGAAAATGCAGACAAATTTGTCGCCTATATGTCTGGCGAAAACGAATATGCACAGTTTACATCCACAACGCGATAACCTCCCGAGCCTGCCATCTACGTAAAAACCTCACTAGTTCGTTTCAAAATGAGAAACTAAACCCGGCGAAAGTTAGAATGGGAAAATAGTAATATATATATATTCGCAAACGAACGAATGCGAAAAAACACAGGAAAAGGGTAAAGAGCGATAATAAAAATAGAGGATACGGGTGAAAGAAAAAAAAGAAGAGGATATAGGCAATTTAATTACCATAAATGTCTATGTGACAACTACCATCCACAATAGCCAGCTCCAAACTTCAGAAATGAGGTATCTGCGTAAGGTGGTAATTGGTGTTTGGTTTAGCTTGGTGTTTAAGGACTATTTTCATCGCACACGGACAACTCCATCAGCGCTCCGATCTTCTCCCTTATATCACACAAGGAGGATCTCAGCACAGGTCACGAACTCCGTAGCACCAGCGAGAATCCCAATGTGTGTATATAAGAAAAAAACATTCTTTGTGGTGGGTAGGTTTCTAATTTTTAAATGTTGCCAGGGCAGCGGCCGTGTGGTCCTACTCTTTACGAGTTCCAAATGCCGTGGGATTTTTAACGTGCGCAACTTGCATACGTGACCTCTTATTTTTCGCCCTCATCCGAGAAGGCTAGGCATCCGATCTCACTACACAGGAGACCGGGTGGGTGGGTGGGGGGGGAGGGGGGAGAGGGTATGACATCATTAGGACCACTGGTTCTGAAAAGAAATTTCCATAAATTATCTTCCCTCAACTGGGTACCTGTAGAATTCGAGGCGGACGCCATACCTATTGGACACTACGACGCCCAAAGTGGTTCAAATAACAAGGAGGGACATGGTCCACAACCAGGCGATACGTCACGGCCTCAAAACCCAGTCCCTGCAGACCCAAGTGGAACAGTCCCAACTTCGATGGTTTGGCCAAGTCTGCAGAATGGGAGAAGATCGGCTACCACGACAATGAGGTGCGCCAAAACGTCAAGTCGTTTCTCTGCGAATCTGTGTCATTTTTAACACACTCGAAATCTTATCTTTCTCATCCGATTCTATCATTTTCGTTTTCAAATCCAAAACGTTTCTCTTAATCAGAACTAATGCTAGTGAGGCAGCTGAATGTTCTCTTGTAAGCAGATTACCTATACGTTACTTATCTCTTTCCCGAAACCCATGATGCAAAGAAGCAGCGTATTTCGTTACCGCTAACTAGTGATACATTCGTCTTGGGCACTACCGCTAACGACACGTTCTGATTACTCGCAGCCAGATTGCTGGTTTCAGTTCCTGCGCTCTCTGTTCCATTGTTATTGTTATTTTTAATCAGAATCGACCTCACTGCACTCAGGACAAACCCATAGGTGCTCAGTCTCCCTCAGCAAATGTCGAAGAGAATGAATGCTAACTGTACCTGTAGCACGCTGATAGTACACACGACGGATGCATCCTCTCTCACGTCCATCTCTGCTAGTCCCACGTTTGATGCCAAAATCCAACAGTCTCCGCCTTGTTGATTCATCCATTACAGTGTCATTTTCTAGCAGACGATCGTTAATTGCCCTTAGTATCTCTCTCTGTTCAAAAAACAGTTTTCCCTACTCAATCTGCAGCAGCAGGCAGTCTAACCATATGTTGTGAACTGTGTGTTATGTATTTAAAATATTGTCTATTAGCGTTGACTTTTTATCACTGTCGCATAGTTTCGTGCATGTAAGGACTTGAATTAGCTACTTGATTCGATAGTTGGCGACATACTGAAAGAGTGAAGGAACACGAGAATAGGCCAAGCCACAGACTATTTTTACCACATGGAAGGAAACAGTGATGAGAATTTTCCACGGCTTGTTAATTAATGCAAAAGGTTGCGCAGGTGGAGCATCAGGTGTTGGTACATGACTTTTTATATAAGGAAATACTCATTGCGCAGGTGGAGCATCAGGCGTTGGTACATGACTTTTTATATAAGGAAATACTCATTGCAGGTGGAGCATCAGGCGTTGGTGCATGACTTTTTATATAAGGAAATACTCATTGCGCAGGTGGAGGATCAGGCGGCGCGGATGACTTTTATGTAAGGAAAATGTGCCGGCGCGCTGTGGCGGCCCATGACTTTTTATATAGCGCTATATTAGTTCGCTAATAGTGTGTTGTGGTTATGTGTTACACCATTTATTGTGGTTTATTTTTCATATATTTAGGTATACATATATTTATACAATAGGAAGACGATGTTATAACAGTTATACGATATATTTAGACAAAAAGTAGGCGATATATTTAGACAATACATTTAGACAACAGTTAGACGATATATATTTACAACAGTTAGACGATATTTATGTTACAATATTGAGACAATAGTTAGAGGTATATTTGGACTTGAGATAACAAGAAGACTTAGATAATAAGAAGACGATATATTTAGTTATACATATAGACACACACATATATATATATATATATATATATATATATATATATATATATATATATATATATATATATAAATATATATATTAATATAAATATATTTAGACTGACTTTTATATAGTAATATATTTGTTCGATAATGGCGGATGCGTTGTTTATACAAAATACTTAGACAATATATATATATATATATATATATATATATATATATATATATATATATATATATATATATATATAAAAATATATATATATATATATATATATATATATATATATATATATATATATATATATATATATATATAATATAATATAGTATAATATAAAAATATAAAAGTCGATAATGACGGATAATATTTAAAAAAATCGATAATGACGGAAAATATAAAAAATCGATAAATAAAAAATAAAAATCGATAATGTTGGATTAGGTTACTGAGAGGGTTTTTTGAAGCGAGTGGAACCTTTTTGTACTGACGTGGGTGACGATGTATGGTGGGGTGTGTTGGGGTATGGTTTTTTTTGTGTGTGCCGGTATTTTAATTGTTGTGTATACAATATTTATATATGGGAGTGAAGTGTTAGAGACCTGTACTAGGTCTACCATCGAGAGGTGGGAGCATTGAGAGGTGGGGGTGAAGTGTCGATTGCGCAGGTGGCGCGGCAGGTGGAGGCGCATGACATTTTATATAGCGATGTGTTTTAGTCGAGGTGACTTCCTCTGACGCTCAGCTTGGGTCCTATATTGTGTGTAGGTTGTTGTTGTGTTATGTGTTACAACAGTTAGACAACAGTTATACGAGATATTTATACATATATTACAATATTTAGTTATACATACACCATACATTTACAACAGTTAGACATATATTTCAACAGTTATATAGACATAGAAACAAAGATGTTAGTTAATATATTTTATTTTTCAAATAACAATATCATATAGTGGCATTGTACAATATTTTATATATATTTATATTGGTAAGATTCGTGAACAGTATTTTTCAAATTACATTATATGAGTATAAATTGGTAAGAGGTGTGTACATTTTGTATATATTGGAAGACGGAAGGTGTGTTTTCAAATAACATTATATGATCACAGATTGGTAAGAGGGAGGGTGGTTTTATTGGAAGACATAAAAGGTAATATCACCGGGTACAGCTGCAGACCAGCCCAACTATAGAGGTTGAGTGAGATGTGTCGTCACATTGTCGTCATTGTCGTCGTAAAAAATAGGACAAAGCGTGTATTGTGTTGGGGTGATGACTCATGGGTGTGTGTGTGTGTTCGTCTGTAGGTATCTGTGTGGTATGGTTTTTGGTTGGTGTACATAGTGGAAGAGAGATATTTTTGGGTAGGGAGTTTGTGTATTGTATTGGGTTTGTTTTGTCTTGTGAGTGCGCGTGCATATACCTCGGTATCTGTGTGTGTGTGTGTACATGGGTGGTATGGTTTTTGATTGGTTTACAGAGAGTATAGACGTTGAGGGGAGAGGTGGTGACATTGTCAGGATGCACCTGTCTTTTGATGTAAAAGTAAGACAGGGAGTTGCGGTGTTGTTCATATGTGTAGATGGCAGAGTTGTGTGTTCGGAACCCAATATTTTTTCCCGCCCTGGTCTTGTTGGGTGTTGAGGACTTCTAAAACGTATTTTTGTCTATTTTGTTGTGGTGTTTGATCAATCGATTGGGTGGTCTTGAATGTGGTAGAGGTAGAACGAGGTCACCGGGACTGCTTCGACATAATATTTTGTGTTTGGTCTGTTTAATTGTGCATGTGTGATAATGTCGCTGTCGTGTAATTGTGAGACAAAAGACTTGAAATCTGTAATGTTGTTTACTAAGTGAGGGTGTTCTAACACACACGCTTTATTATGTGAGGCATGAAATAAGCGTAATTTGTTTGTTTCTCTGTTTCTCAAAACTACGTGGTGACTGAAGTTAATCTTGAAGCGTTTTGTCTGTTGTGTAAAGACAGGGAGCAAAAGACTTTCCCATTCAATTCTTTGGCTATTATGGAAAAAAGTGAATGTGGACAAATATTTGTGGTTGTTTGTATGTGTCTTGATCGCACTCCAATTCTGTGTATATATTTCTTTAATGTCAGCTGGTAAGTCACCTAAACTGTCTTGGTCAGAGGACAAGCGAGTTTTTTTTATTAGAGATTTGATGACTAGACATTGGTCGTTTCTTGGTCTGGCCTCCAGCTTTTGTATAGGCTGGTTGAGATGGGGTGGAGGGAATTGTTGCAGCTGAAATGGCACCTGATGTTAGTGTGTGTTGGTGCGCTGATGTTACAGGTGCTGATGATGATGTTCTGGAAGAGACTGTGTCGCCTGCCGCAGCAGATGATGGTTGATAGTACTGCGCCGATGTTGAAGGTGGTGACATTCTCGATAAGTCTGGTATTGCTGTGGCACCTGAGGATGTTGGATTCTGTGTTGTAGCTGACGTGAAAGGGCTCATTGTCGAAATAGGTGTTGTGGGACCTGATGGAGCTGGTTTCTGTCTTGATGGTGGAGTAGGGATAGAGGCGTGTTGTTGTTTTAGGTGTACCCGTAGGTTATCAGCCCGCGTAAAGTTTTTGCCACAGAGCGCACAAGAGACCAGAGTCAACGAGTGCGCGACCTTGCAGTGACGCAATAGGTCGGCACGGCGGGTGAAAGTCTGTCCACATCGGATACATATTATGTTGTTTTGTACCACTGATGTGTCTGTCTGTTCCATGCTGGAAACGGGTCTATGTTTATTTTCTATGTGCCGTTTCAGATTGGTCGATAGGGTGAAGTTTTTACCACATAAAGAACAATCGTAGCTCTGCTCCCCATGCACCGTGTTCATATGCCGAGTTAGGTCGCGGTCACGGGTGAAAGACCGAATGCAGTGTGAGCAAGTATATCGAGATGAAGACATCTGAGAAAAGAGGAACAAAAGAAGTTAGTCATAAAATTTAGACAACGTTAAAATTAAACATATAACAAACTGAGAGAGAGAGAGAGAGAGAGAGAGAGAGAGAGAGAGAGAGAGAGAGAGAGAGAGAGGAGAAGTAGTATACAATGCGCAAAACAGGTATCATTCTGCAGGCGCGCTGCAGGCGCGTGACTTTTTATATAGGAAAAATAACAAAAAACTCGATCGATTTCAGGCGTTAGATTTCAGGCGGAGGCGCAAGCGGATGCGCGTGACTTTTATATAGCGATATATTTTAGCCAGGGGACTTCCTCTGACGATCAAACGCATGACTTGTTATATAGCAATAAATTTGTTCGATAATGACGGGCGTGTTGTTTACTAATTGGAGATAAGTAGGTTGTTGTATTGCATGACTTTTTATGTAAGGAAATACCCATTGCATCAGGGCACTGCACACAACCCGATAGGGCAGACCCAGTTAGAAATGGTACCAGAGGAACTCTGGGACGGTTAAGGCAGCCGGCTCGATGCTGACGAGAGCTGGCTGACTTAACACCACGTGCATCACACATACCTTGTGTATATCATCAATGACAAACTCTCTCTGGCCACAGAAATTGCTAGTCTCATTAACAAAGCTGCAGCTACCTTTGCCTGCCTCACATCACGGATTTGGGGAAACTCCAAACTCGCAACGATGACCGAAGCTGCATAATATAACGCCTGTATCATCAGTTTACTTCTACATGGCAGTGAGACCTGAACAATCTATGCTAAGCAAGAAAGAAGGTTCAATACCTTCCATCTACCGTGTCTGCGCCACCTCCTCGGCATTTCGTCGAAAGATAAAAGTGTACAAACTCAAAGGAACATAAACTTGTTTTCGCTAGTCTATATTTAGCGCTGGCGTTACCCACCCTAACCGACTACAACAGTATGAGTCATTCATCGACTACATTTGATAATGTTTTCCTCGGGAGCGCAGACCATCGCTCGATTTTAACAACGAGTAGTAAAAAGCACGTGGGTGTTGGGTTTTCTTAAAATGGATGAAACTGACCTCGATATTGTCCCGATTGGAACTTGTAACACTAAGGAGTATCTATTTGGGTTTTCCTCTTTATTCTATAGCGGGTAGGAAAAGTGAACCTCCACAATATTTGGTCAATCTACACAACTCTTTAAAAGCGACAGTGAAAAATCATAATCTAACCGCTCCTGTACTTTTACCTCGCGTCGCGCACTCACGTTCATACTTTACTGAAGAGACGGTGTAATAACGACAGATACTCGCGCTCATACCTCGTTGAAGATGACTTATACTCCCGCTCATACCTCGTTGAAGATGCGTTCCATTTTTTTCACCAACCGAGTGTACATGACAAGAAGTGATGCAATACTTGTACCGTTGGAGAGTGGACTGAAGATCGCCGCTGTAAGTTTTACCGAGACCATCTTTGATACACGTGCGAAAATACTTTGGTGAGTTATATCTAAAGTTTTCTACCAAAACCGGCGGTCATATTTCTATTATCTTGCTGGCATATTTCTATCATCTCACATGTATATTTCTATCGTGTCGAGGGCCTATTTCTATCACGTCGAGGGCATATTTCTATCGTCTCGAGGGCATATTTCTATCATTTCACATGGATATTTCTATCACGTCGAACAAATTTTAATTGATAACGGTTTCCAATCGTTCTGAGTACGTCGCGTGACTAACAAGGCCGCACGTGAAGTTTTCGCCCGGAACAACTTGTACACCCATGCGCAGTGCGAACGCCAAAATTTTGTCTTAATCAAGAATTGTTTTAGACCTGTCTCATTATTTAACCATCCCGCGACCAGCAAAGACCTCCAGCCGTTTTGAAAAATCAAACGTTGAAACCAAGAAACACCCTTCTGAAAAACCATACCACGTCAAGATCACAACGAAACGTATGTTTCTTTTATATTTATAGTCGTCTGTATATTGTGTTAAATATCTCTATTTAGAAAATATTAGTTGTCTGTTTTCGTTAAGTGTACTCGGTGGAGAAATATTCTTTAATTGGTTTGTTTCTGTATTCGTTTATATACATAAATAGTCGTCTGTATATTGTGTTAACAGTTAAATATCTCTATTTAGAAAATATATAAAGTATTAGTTGTCTGTTTTCGTTAAGTGTACTCTGAAGAAATATTTTTATCTGTTTGTTTGTATTCGTGTGTTGTGTTAAATATAAATATCCTTTTCTATTTTAAAAATATTGTTGTGTGTTTGTCTTTTCGCTAGGTAGTGTTGTTAAATGTTAATCTTTTTTCAACATTATTATGTTATGTGTCTAGACTAATAGGTATTTAAATAATATTTGTTTGTTAAGTTGTTAAGTTGTTACATGTGTGTATGTTTTCGATAAGTTAAGACTTAGCCGGTTTATTTGTTATGTGTTAGGCACAGTCTTGTTTCTGAAAAAATTTCCTTAGTTTAAAACTGATCTGTGTTTCTCGTCTATTGTTAAACAAGTGCTTTGTTCATTGTATACATATAGTACGAGTCATCGAGATTGCATCATCAGAGTGCAATCATACTTTCTGATCGACAAACTAAAATCGTACGAAATCAAATTATATTTGGGTCTTGAAAAAAAAAATTGTCCGTGATACTTACAACTTCCAACCCGGACACAGAGTATCTGCTATAAAAACTACCGGTGGACACAAACAGAAAATCAATATCAAGTTTTTTATGAGCCCTGTTTTGTTCATAATTTGCGTTCAGCGCGTGGACACCTGCCTATTAGTCAATCGATATGGGACGTGAACATAAGAAATAGAGAGAGTCAGATAATAACTCTGTTTCATTGTTGTTAGTTTTTATTATCTTTCGTGAAACAAGAAAAGAGAGCTGACAGCTCAATAACTCTGTTTCCACTACTTCGTGGCGACTTATTTTAATATCACAGAATAAAAGAAAAAGCAATGAGATTGAAACACAAATGTATTACAATAAGGATCCGAGTCACTACATACAGATTAACCAGCCAGTGAAAATTAAAAAAAAAAACATAATAGTTTAGAAAATAGCATATTTTTGGATTTAAAAGCAATACTGAGCTACACAAGGAAAGACGCCTTGCTATAACCAGCAACCATGGTTGACAGTTGGTTGGTACAAACTAGCAAAACACGTTAATATTTATATTTTCGTTATTTTAAAAGATAGGTTAGATCGTCACTTGTCTCGCGAACATGGTGGTTTTTAAATCAATATCTTTGCTCCCACAACGAGCGCGCGCGGGCCTTTGTGATATGTTAACACCTCTTTCATTTGATAACAGAATGAAAATATAAGACTGGTTATAACTAAGAGTAGGCGTGTGTATACGTGTCTGTCTATAAGACTGGTCTTTCTATTTACCTGTTTATTCTCTCTCTCTCTTTCTCTTTCTCTCTCTTTCTCTCTTTTTCTCTCTCTCTCTCTCTCTCTCTCTCTCTCTCTCAGTTTGTTATATGTTTAATTTTAACGTTGTCTAAATTTTATGACTAACTTCTTTTGTTCCTCTTTTCTCAGATGTCTTCATCTCGATATACTTGCTCACACTGCATTCGGTCTTTCACCCGTGACCGCGACCTAACTCGGCATATGAACACGGTGCATGGGGAGCAGAGCTACGATTGTTCTTTATGTGGTAAAAACTTCACCCTATCGACCAATCTGAAACGGCACATAGAAAATAAACATAGACCCGTTTCCAGCATGGAACAGACAGACACATCAGTGGTACAAAACAACATAATATGTATCCGATGTGGACAGACTTTCACCCGCCGTGCCGACCTATTGCGTCACTGCAAGGTCGCGCACTCGTTGACTCTGGTCTCTTGTGCGCTCTGTGGCAAAAACTTTACGTGGGCTGATAACATACGGGTACACCTAAAACAACAACACGCCTCTATCCCTACTCCACCATCAAGACAGAAACCAGCTCCATCAGGTCCCACAACACCTACTTCGACAATGAGCCCTTTCACGTCAGCCACAACACAGAATCCAACATCCTCAGGTGCCACAGCAATACCAGACTTATCGAGAATGTCACCACCTTCAACATCGGCGCAGTACTATCAACCATCATCTGCTGCGGCAGACGACACAGTCTCGTCCAGAACATCATCATCAGCACCTGTAACATCAGCGCACCAACACACACTAACATCAGGTGCCATTTCAGCTGCAACAATTCCCTCCACCCCATCTCAACCAGCCTATACAAAAGCTGGAGGCCAGACCAAGAAACGACCAATGTCTAGTGATCAAATCTCTAATAAAAAACTCGCTTATCCTCTGACCAAGACAGTTTAGGTGACTTACCAGCTGACATTAAAGAAATATATACACAGAATTGGAGTGCGATCAAGACACATACAAACAACCACAAATATTTGTCCACATTCACTTTTTTCCATAATAGCCAAAGAATTGAATGGGAAAGTCTTTTGCTCCCTGTCTTTACACAACAGACAAAACGCTTCAAGATTAACTTCAGTCACCACGTAGTTTTGAGAAACAGAGAAACAAACAAATTACGCTTATTTCATGCCTCACATAATAACGCGTGTGTGTTAGAACATCCTCACTAATAAACAACATTACAGATTTCAAGTCTTTTGTCTCACAATTACACGACAGCGACATTATCACACATGCACAATTAAACAGACCAAACACAAAATATTATGTCGAAGCAGTCCCGGCGACCTCGTTCTACCTCTACCACATTCAAGACCACCCAATCGATTGATCAAACACCACAACAAAATGGACAAAAATACGTTTTAGAAGTCCTCAACACCCAACAAGACCAGGGCGGGAAAAAATATTGGGTTCCGAACACACAACTCTGCCATCTACACATATGAACAACACCGCAACTCCCTGTCTTACTTTTACATCAAAAGACAGGTGCATCCTGACAATGTCACCACCTCTCCCTTCAACGTCTAAACTCTCTGTACATCAATCAAAAACCATACCACCCATGTACACACACACACACACACACAGAGATACCGAGGTATATGCACGCGCACTCACAAGACAAAACAAACCCAATACAATACACAAACTCCCTACCCAAAAATATCTCTCTTCCACTATGTACACCAAGCAAAAACCATACCACACAGATACCTACAGACGAACACACACACACACACCCATGAGTCATCACCCAAACACAATACACGCTCTGTCCTATTTTTTACGACGACAATGTGACGACACATCTCCCTCAACCTCTATAGTTGGTCTGGTGGGCAGCTGTACCCGGTGATATTACCTTTTATGTCTTCCAATAAAACCACCCTCCCTCTTACCAATCTGTGATCAAATAATGTTATTTGAAAACACACCTTCCGTCTTCCAATATATATAAAATGTACACACCTCTTACCAATTTATACTCGTATAATGTTATTTGAAAAATACTGTCCACGAATCTTACCAATATAAATATATATAAAATATTGTACAATGCCACTATATGATATTGTTATTTGAAAAATAAAATATATTAACTAACATCTTTGTTACCTATGTCTATATAACTGTTGTAATATATGTCTAACTGTTGTAAATGTATGGTGTATGTATAACTAAATAATGTAATATATGTATAAATATCTCGTATAACTGTTGTCTAACTGTTGTAACACAAAACACAACAACCTACACACAATATAGGACGCAAGCTGAGCGTCAGAGGAAGTCATCTCGACTAAAACACATCGCGATATAAAATGTCATGCGCCTCCACCTGCCGCGGCACCTGCGCAATCGACACTTCAACCCCACCTCTCGATACTCCCACCTCTCGATGGTAGACCTAGTACAGGTCTCTAACACTTCACTCCCATATATAAATATTGTATACACAACAATTAAAATACCGGCATACAAAAAAGAAAAAACCATATCCCAACACACCCCACCATACATCGTCACCCACGTCAGTACAAAAAGGTTCCACTCGCTTCAAAAAACCCTCTCAGTAACCTAATCCAATATTATCGATTTTTATTTTTTATTTTCCGTCATTATCGATTTTTTATATTTTCCGTCATTATCGATTTTTTTTTAAAATATTATCCGTCATTATCGACTTATATACCTCTAACTATTGTCTCAATATTGGAACATAAATATTGTCTAACTGTTATAAATATATATCGTCTAACTGTTGTCTAAATATATTGTCTAAATATATCGCCTTCCTATTGTCTAAATATATCGTATAACTGTTGTAACATCGTCTTCCTATTGTATAAATATATGTATACCTAAATATATGTAAAATAAACCACAATACATGGTGTTGTCGTGAAATATTCTAATCCACATATATAAATTATCAGGTAAATATAAAGCCTAACAAATAAATTCTAATAAAGAAAAGAGCAATGGTAAAATAACAGTGCTGTCACAAAGAATGTACTCGAAATCCCCTTTATTTTATGCTTCGTCTGCAAATTGTAACGTTTCCACGTTAAATATAAGCCACTGCATAAATACAAGCGTTTCCACAACACATTAAAACGGGTATTGCATTTCTAAGAAAAACATTGAGAGGCAGACTGCGTAATGACCTAAATTAATCCTAACATTAATTATATTACGTTACCAAAACGAACGAACAGATGGACTCAAATAGAAAGAGAGAGGGGAGGGCTGAAAATCAGGAACGCATGCAAAATTGAACACGCGTCTCGCTATTAATGCCACCCCAACAAGCGTAACGCGATACACAATTACTACTATCACGCGTGTAAGGCCACATGCACTAACTTTTTTTCGGACGGACAGTGATAAAAACACTAACCTTCCCAGAGTTAGGTTTTTAAATCCTGAAAAACTCTTATTAGAAAAGATGACAATAGATGGGTTTACGTTTGAAAACATTACAGTACCCAGACAGCACATCTTCGAAACAGGAGGTAGAAGAAATTGCATATTTTGAACGCAGCCACGTAGCTCTTTTAAATTTGTATATTTGGGTTCCTTAGGGCTTGCTGACAAAGAATATGTAAAACGTTACGCAAATAGTCTAGGAATTAAGAAGTTATAACCAAAATATAATAGTGGGGATGCCTGACAGCATGAAATCATTTCTGCTCATAAAATTTTTTTATAACGTGTTTGAAAAAACCTTACGTACGGAAATAGCCTACCATGTAAACTCCAAATTGATTGGAGCGCAACAAACATAAGACTAAACACGATTGGTCGGACTATAAATACTATCTTTGGTTGTTAGGGGAGACGTAGGAAGGTAAAATTTTTTCAAACACTTGTCGAAACGTGGCTCCATTGGCCAGACTCGCTGATATAATCACTTAGGAGCGTTAGTTCGAGACCACTAGTTCAAATAAGCTTGATAAAGCAACAGTGCGTTGAAGCCAGCTCATATTTTTGCTAAATAAAAGCCTGGAACATAAGCAGATGGGAATTTGTGCCAGAATTCATTGCTAGTCAACGTATCTGTGTTTATTCTATGAATTGTGGTAAGCTTGAAACATTCAGTATCTTTTAATGAAAATTGAATGTGAATTGTTAATTTATGCCTGTATATATGTGTAGTTCAGTAGCAAACATGATGTAAAGCCTATAATGCTCCAGCCTGAACAGAAGGTGTCGGAGGAAAGTAAAACGGCATGGAATGACCAAACAGTACACTGACACCTAGATGATTGACTAGAAAGAAATAATGCTGGAATTGCAGAGGCGTAGTAACCATTAAGGAGGTTAATACTGGTATAAAGTATTTCAGATGACGCTGACAGTTGGCCTAACGCTCTGAACTCAATGTTTGTGATGTATTGTGCTCAGTGTAGAACTAGAGTATCAATTAGTTGTGAAGTAGAAGGTACATCCTTCTTGTTTTCAGGGACCGTGGTCTTGATGGTATTGAGCAGCACCTGGTCAGAGCTTTGCTGAATCCAGAGTCGGACAGCATACTCCTTGGTCCATTTAGCTATCAGTGAGGTGTCTCCAGAGCACAGGGGAGAAATCGAGCAGAGGAGTCTTTTCCTGCCGCCATCACGCAAGATAAGCTGATGTGGCCAGCTGAGCTCAAAATTATGTACCCCCATCTTAAAATAACATTGTAACATAAACTTAAGAGGGGAAGTAAATTGTTTTAATATCAGGAACTGAGAACATCTCCAATACTAGTTCCAATAAAGACAAACTATTGAAGTCATGATGACAAATACCAACAGAGCTTGAACAAAACAAAACCAGTATTACCTCATATTACTACTATACAACTGACACATATAGGATACTTTTAATAATATATGTCACTACAATATTCATATTGAGAAATTCTGTACATATAACTTGTAATTAAAATTGATTGTGATTCCTGGTTCCCTTTGTATTTGAATCAGGACACATATTCATTCATGACAGCAATGAATACATATTGTTATTTGAAAAGTTATCAGTGACTCCTTTAAGATATCCTTGTAGAGTGTTTTATGTATGTGAGTGTCACAGTGTTGTCAAGTGTGGTGGAATAAATTAAATTGTTTATCTGTCTGTTGTTGTTATGACTTACACTTCATCATACACATACCCTAGACATACAACGTAGTCATCACACTATTCCAGAATAATTCTGACTGAGATATATATATATATGTGGCAGCAAGTAAGGTTATCTATAATACACTACTCTTATTAGATATAGATACCTTCACAGCTGATCTCAGTCAGTACACTAAGTCCCCTATAAATATTTATAACATCCCACTTCACCACATATATTGGGGTCTCGCTCTTGGGATTTTGAATCTTACCCTATTAAAAATAGTGGGGGTAATTCACTTCTGGAACAAGTCAAGAGCTACGTATATCTTGGTCATATAATAACAGAAGATGGCAGATGTGAAACAGAAATCAAGAAGAGAATAGGAATGGCCAAAGCTACATTCAACAACATGAAACATATACTGACATCCAAACAGTTATCTCATAAATTAAAACTGAGAATCATAAAGTGTTATATATATTCTGCATTTCTGTATGGTGCAGAAACATGGACGATGAATAAGCATTTGAAAGAAAGAATTGAGGCTCTTGAAATGTGGATATATAGAAGAATGGGGCGTATCTCATGGAAAGAGATGAAAACAAATAAGGAGGTCCTAGAAAATCTAGGTATGAAAAGAGAACTAATGAGAGAGGTCAAAGTTCGGCAGCTAAAATACTTTGGCCACATAAAAAGGCATAACACCTTGCAGAAGACCATAACAGAAGGGAGAGTTGAAGGTAAACGTGCAAGGGGAAGACAGCGCTATAAGTGGGAAGATAACATCAAGAGATGGACGGGAAAGAGTCTATCAGAGTGTACCACCAAGACAAGAGACAGAAGACGTTGGAGATCCATTACAGCCAACCTCCGTTGTGGAGATGGCAACTGATGATGATGAATTCACTTCAGGGAATATAAGAATTAAAAGGTATCCTTGGGTGGAATTAAATAAGGTTGAGCTCACGGTGCCTGTGTTGTCCATTAGATATATATTTAGAGATTGAATTGTTGGTTAGACATTGTATAAATTTACCTGATAGACAATGGCGGACCTGGCCAAATTTCGATCTGCTGCTGTTCAGACTGCAAAAGAGTTAGGATTAGATGGGCAAAGTATGGTTGCCTATGTCACTACGGAATGTGACAAATTTATTGAACGGGAAGAAAGAAGATTAGAAAAAGAGGCCGAAAGAAAAATTGAGGCTGAGGCTAAGAAATTGGAAGCAGAAAGAGAAGACAAGAGATTAGCCGCAGAAAGGGAAGACAAGAGATTAGCTGCAGAAAGGGAAGCAGAAGATAAGAGATTACAAAGGGAACATGAGTTACGACTAAGGGAGTTTGAGTTTCAGGGACATGCTCCTGAAAATGGTGCCAGTCCCTTTGCCTCTGATGCCACTGCTAGCCAAGGAGCCTCAACCTCAGCTATGAATTTCCATTTAGATCATTTTGTTGAGAAAGACGATGATATAGAGAGCTACCTAAATAGGTATGAACTATTAGCTACCACGTATGGGTTAGAGAGAGAGAGAGAGGTGGAGCTTAAAGTTATCTCAAGGACTTCGTGGGGCAGCTTATGAGGTTTTTGCAAAAATGAGCAGAGGTGATCAGGAAAATTATGACATGCTAAAGCAGGCTCTTTTGTTAAGATATGAAAAGAATGCAGAATTTTATAGGAAAAAATTTAGGAATGCTAAACTACTGTCAGGTGAAACCTATCACCAGTTCTCTGCACGAATAGAGACATACTTGGAGAAATGGACTTCTCTGGGGAAAACCCAAGATCTTAAGGAAATGGTCCTTATAGAGCAGCTAAGAGAGTCCATGGCTCCAGACCTGAGAAAGTTTCTCATGGAACAAGGTGCAGAGAGGCTGGGTGAGTTGCTAAATGTTGCTGAAAGGTATCAAGCAGCTCAAGCAGAGGTAACAGGTAATAAAAAGAAACAAGTGGATAACTTTAGGGCACCACAGAACTTTAATCAATTTGATCCTAGAGATCAAAACAAAAGTAAGCACCAGTTTGATAGGCCACGGTATGAAAATAAAAATAAATTCCCACAATTCGATGAAAGGAAATATGATGAAAGAAAATCTTTCAACCAAGGAAAAAGGTGGTGTAAGAATTGTCAGATGGACAATCATGACACTGACCGTTGCAGAAGGAAACCTGTATATATGGCAACCCTTCAGGTCAGGTCGATCTCAAGACAGGAGGAGGATATTATGTTAGATACCACTCCAGAAGAGATGAGGAAGGCACAGGCTGGAGATAAAACACTCAAGCCTTGTTTCAGAAAATTGTCAACTTGTCATACAACTCCAGGCAAGGGAGATTTTTACATGAAAAACAAGTTGATGTATAGGAAGACTGGAGCTAGATCCAAAGGTCAGGGACAGCTGGTACTTCCTAAAAGATATAGGGCAGACTTAATAAGGAGCCTACATGTGAAACCAGATGGGGACCATGAGAAGATAGGTACCATCATTCAAAAGGTGGCTCACAATTATTATTGGCCTAAAGCAAGATGGGACATTGAGAATTTTGTAGAAAGGTGTAGCATAGCACATGAGGGAACACCCACAAGTGGGAACATGGATCAGGACCTGGACACGCCACGGGGCAAAATTAGGCCTGATAATAAAAAAAAAAATAGATTTGATAAAGTGGACCAAATGGAATGGGAAGCCCCTTTTCACGGACAAGCTTCACTTAACTGTTTTACAATGGCCACTATGCGGAGAGTGCAAAGAGATGTCTTACCCCAGGATAAGCCGAAAATCCCTCAATCGGACTTAAACAAACTGGAGGAAGAGGATGTAGAGAGGAAATCTCTCATCAAGAATTTTAAGTGGGGAGACAGCCCCAAGAAAAGAATTGGTAGCGGTCGTTTTGTGCATGATAATTCTGGGAGGAAAAATCATCACTATAAAGCTTCGAGTGGAAGAGACCATACCGGTGCATGGACAAATAGGTCCACACAATTAAAGGTCCATATGTAGCTTTGTTAAGAACGTGGACTGATGAAAAGGCAGAGGAAAACATTACATCTTCATACCAATATGTGAATGAGCTGACCACTCGTTTAAAAACTGGCTGGAAACTTGCCAATGAAAATTTGAAACAAGCCAGGAAGAAACATGCTGCTTATTATAACAGGAAGGCGAAAGACAGAAATTTGGCTGTGGGAGAGAAAGTACTGCTTCTTTTGCCCGGGAGTCAGAATAAGTTACAAATTGGATGGCGGGTCCATATACAGTTTTAGAGAAGGTGTCTAGAACAAATTATAAGATAGATAAGAAGGGGGAAAAAAAATCTATCATGTGAATCTCCTGAAGAAATATTTGGAAAGAGAACATTAGGAAGAGACACACTTGTTGACCTTGTCCATCGCCATGGAGATGAAAAAGGAACCACTTTCATCATTTGAGTATCCATTACACCCCTGTGAGACAGCAGCACAGGTGAAAATCAGTACACATTTAACGAAAACTCAGAAAGAGAGAGTGCAACAGGTTCTAAATAATCATGCAGAGGTGTTAACAGACCGACCAGGGCATACAAACCTATTGGAATATGATATGAAACTGATAGACCCCACACCTGTCTGTATGAAACCATATTCGATTCCGTTTGCTAAGGGAAAGCTTTGAAGGAAGAGATAGACTATCTGTTGAAGGAAGGAATTATTTCGCACAGTGAATCTTCGTATAGTTCCGGTGTTGTACTCTTAAGGAAGCCCTCTGGAGAACATAGACTCTGTATAGATTACAGGAGACTGAATGCTATTACAGAAGGACAGGTGGATCCATTGCCGGATACAAATCAGCTGTTTGCCAGACTAAATAAAGCTAAATATTTCTCAAGGGTGGATCTGAGTAAAGGATACTATCAGATTCCAGTAAAACCTGAGATCAGACAAAATTGTTGGATGTAAACATTTCGGAGGAACGTAATGAATCCCTGAGTTGCCTCTTTGATTGAGGATATTCCGAATGTTTCATACAGGATAATAAAAAGATTATGGGATCCACTACGAAAACTCTGCTATCACCAGGTATATGTTATCTCCTCATAAAGTACATTTTGAGGGAAATATAATGTTCTCTGGACATGCAGACTCAGAGAAGAGAAATGGTGAATACGGGTTGCGAAGCAGCATTAAGACAAGCACTCACACTTGCGGCTGTTCAGTAACATAACCGAAATATATTATTGGTTGTAGAAGTCTGAGGCAGATTTCATGAGCAGTGCCTACTCTGAATGGACCCAACTACATAAAACCATGATAGCACCACAGCAGAGTAAAGTCAAGTTGACTTACATTTATCTATGTGTATATAGAATAAAGGACTGACATGGGATGTCTGTTTTAAGAGGGGAGGTGTCGTGAAATATTCTAATCCACATATATAAATTATCAGGTAAATATAAAGCCTAACAAATAAATTCTAATAAAGAAAAGAGCAATGGTAAAATAACAGTGCTGTCACAAAGAATGTACTCGAAATCCCCTTTATTTTATGCTTCGTCTGCAAATTGTAACGTTTCCACGTTAAATATAAGCCACTGCATAAATACAAGCGTTTCCACAACACATTAAAACGGGTATTGCATTTCTAAGAAAAACATTGAGAGGCAGACTGCGTAATGACCTAGATTAATCCTAACATTAATTATATTACGTTACCAAAACGAACGAACAGATAGACTCAAATAGAAAGAGAGAGGGGAGGGCTGAAAATCAGGAACGCATGCAAAATTGAACACGCGTCTCGCTATTAATGCCACCCCAACAAGCGTAACGCGATACACAATTACTACTATCACGCGTGTAAGGCCACATGCACTAACTTTTTTTCGGACGGACAGTGATAAAAACACTAACCTTCCCAGAGTTAGGTTTTTAAATCCTGAAAAACTCTTATTAGAAAAGATGACAATAGATGGGTTTACGTTTGAAAACATTACAGTACCCAGACAGCACATCTTCGAAACAGGAGGTAGAAGAAATTGCATATTTTGAACGCAGCCACGTAGCTCTTTTAAATTTGTATATTTGGGTTCCTTAGGGCTTGCTGACAAAGAATATGTAAAACGTTACGCAAATAGTCTAGGAATTAAGAAGTTATAACCAAAATATAATAGTGGGGATGCCTGACAGCATGAAATCATTTCTGCTCATAAAATTTTTTTATAACGTGTTTGAAAAAAACCTTACGTACGGAAATAGCCTACCATGTAAACTCCAAATTGATTGGAGCGCAACAAATATAAGACTAAACACGATTGGTCGGACTATAAATACTATCTCTGGTTGTTAGGGGAGACGTAGGAAGGTAAAATTTTTTCAAACACTTGTCGAAACGTGGCTCCATTGGCCAGACTCGCTGATATAATCACTTAGGAGCGTTAGTTCGAGACCACTAGTTCAAATAAGCTTGATAAAGCAACAGTGCGTTGAAGCCAGCTCATATTTTTGCTAAATAAAAGCCTGGAACATAAGCAGATGGGAATTTGTGCCAGTATTTGTGCCAGAATTCATTGCTAGTCAACGTATCTGTGTTTATTCTATGAATTGTGGTAAGCTTGAAACATTCAGTATCTTTTAATGAAAATTGAATGTGAATTGTTAATTTATGCCTGTATATATGTGTAGTTCAGTAGCAAACATGATGTAAAGCCTATAATGCTCCAGCCTGAACAGAAGGTGTCGGAGGAAAGTAAAACGGCATGGAATGACCAAACAGTACACTGACACCTAGATGATTGACTAGAAAGAAATAATGCTGGAATTGCAGAGGCGTAGTAACCATTAAGGAGGTTAATACTGGTATAAAGTATTTCAGATGACGCTGACAGTTGGCCTAACGCTCTGAACTCAATGTTTGTGATGTATTGTGCTCAGTGTAGAACTAGAGTATCAATTAGTTGTGAAGTAGAAGGTACATCCTTCTTGTTTTCAGGGACCGTGGTCTTGATGGTATTGAGCAGCACCTGGTCAGAGCTTTGCTGAATCCAGAGTCGGACAGCATACTCCTTGGTCCATTTAGCTATCAGTGAGGTGTCTCCAGAGCACAGGGGAGAAATCGAGCAGAGGAGTCTTTTCCTGCCGCCATCACGCAAGATAAGCTGATGTGGCCAGCTGAGCTCAAAATTATGTACCCCCATCTTAAAATAACATTGTAACATAAACTTAAGAGGGGAAGTAAATTGTTTTAATATCAGGAACTGAGAACATCTCCAATACTAGTTCCAATAAAGACAAACTATTGAAGTCATGATGACAAATACCAACAGAGCTTGAACAAAACAAAACCAGTATTACCTCATATTACTACTACACAACTGACACATATAGGATACTTTTAATAATATATGTCACTACAATATTCATATTGAGAAATTCTGTACATATAACTTGTAATTAAAATTGATTGTGATTCCTGGTTCCCTTTGTATTTGAATCAGGACACATATTCATTCATGACAGCAATGAATACATATTGTTATTTGAAAAGTTATCAGTGACTCCTTTAAGATATCCTTGTAGAGTGTTTTATGTATGTGAGTGTCACAGTGTTGTCAAGTGTGGTGGAATAAATTAAATTGTTTATCTGTCTGTTGTTGTTATGACTTACACTTCATCATACACATACCCTAGACATACAACGTAGTCATCACACTATTCCAGAATAATTCTGACTGAGATATATATATATGTGGCAGCAAGTAAGGTTATCTATAATACACTACTCTTATTAGATATAGATACCTTCACAGCTGATCTCAGTCAGTACACTAAGTCCCCTATAAATACTTATAACATCCCACTTCACCACAGGTGTAACACATAACTACAACACACTATTAGCGAACTAATATAGCGCTATATAAAAAGTCATGGGCCGCCACAGCGCGCCGGCACATTTTCCTTACATAAAAGTCATCCGCGCCGCCTGATTCTCCACCTGCGCAATGAGTATTTCCTTATATAAAAAGTCATGCACCAACGCCTGATGCTCCACCTGTGCAATGAGTATTTCCTTATATAAAAAGTCATGTACCAACGCCTGATGCTCCACCTGCGCAATGAGTATTTCCTTATATAAAAAGTCATTTACCAACACCTGATGCTCCACCTGCGCAATGAGTATTTCCTTATATAAAAAGTCATGCACCAACGCCTGATGCTCCACCTGCGCAATGAGTATTTCCTTATATAAAAAGTCATGCACCAACGCCTGATGCTCCACCTGCGCAATGAGTATTTCCTTATATAAAAAGTCATGTACCAACGCCTGATGCTCTGTAGCGGGAGGTTATTTAAATTTATTTATTATGTAAGAGTATGCCAGTAAAGAGTTCTGACCTTACAAGTAATACCCCAGTCTTAGAAATAAGCACTGGTGTATTGTTATCATAACAATAGTCAGACTGTGAAAACCCTGGCCCAGTTGGTAAGAAGTAGTACCAGGATTTAAGGTGTCTCCTCCCTGTGACTATCTTATGATTACTTATATGCTAGGGGATAAGTAAAATGTACATTCACTGAACCCACAAAATGGAAGAAGTGAATAAATCCTCAGGTACAGTTAAAATAGTTTAATAATTACACTAATATTCTATTTCTACTAGTTGGAAAAGAGCATATACATATATATATAAAAGTATTCACACAATTACTATTATGGTCTGTTTATACTTCAAGATCTTAAATAATAAAGTTACTGAAATCACTGTTATTAGTCCTTTGAATTTAAGGATAACTGTCATCAGTTGACTGAGTTTCTGTATGGTTACTTATTGTTTTCAACTATTGGCTGTTTCACATGTATAGGTGGTCAGTGTCAAACAGGACACTTATCTTTCCAACTTGATACTGCTGAAAATGTCCTTTGCTGATATCAGACTTGGTAGGCCCAACAGTAGGGATGCCAATGATCAGTTGAAGTTCACTCTTTGGGGTCCTGCACTTTGGTGGGATTGCCTCGGATGAACTACACCGGCTTCTGATACTGGACAGTCTGGTTTGAGTTATTTCATGGAACCCTCAGACTTCAGATACTGGACTTAAAAATGTTTCTGGCGATCCGCTCACAATTCATGGGTCGTGGCGAAACTCTGCCTCCAGTCTGTCTGAACCCTCTTTCGTTGTCTGTAGCTCAGTTTACCGACACGCTTTAAATACGTATAGCGCGGACGTATCGGAGAGTACCGACGTCACAGCTTAAACCTGAGCCTGAAAAATCCTTCCCGAACAGTGATTTCGGCCGAACTGTGCGTCGACTGAAATTTTGCCTTTATCATTCTCGGCATATATAATATCCATATAGTTCCATCTTATCTAGTTTTATACAGCTGATAAAACTCTATCTTCCTTTCCATGTAATTTCCCAAACTGTTATTTGTTGATTTTAATATTTAGAACAGAAGTGGGTTTACATGCTTTTAGCGTAACTGTGGGCAGCCGAAATACGCATATATCTCCGTAAATGAGAACTTCCTACCGTTCCATCTTATATGCAGTTATACACCATCCTTCCCTGTACTGAAATGTAAAATCCTTTTCATACGGATTCCCTTCTGTTTTTATTTATCGTTGGCGATTTCCTCTGTCCGATACACATTTCGCTGATACGCCGCCATTTTGAAAGCGGTCACTCGATCGTAGATGGGTTTATAAATCTAACTGAAAACGTTTGCAATGACTTGAAACCAATTTTGCGACATAGCTCCCCCATATTTTAAGCTGGATGATATCTAGCTTAACTATTGGGTACAAGACAATTGCAAAACGACCATTCCGAGGTTAGTTTTCCTTCCTTCTATCCTCCTCAAGCTCTGTGGGATGACGACTAAGAAAATCTGCGCCCACATTCTGTTTTCCAAGAATATATTCATCCTTTACTATCTCTCTCCTTCCTGTTCGGCTTTTCATCCAGGCTCTTACTGCTGGTGAAACCGGGTCGGTAGGTTTCCCATGAAGTTTACCGCCCTCTTTTCGTTGATAGTTGGATGTGGTTTTCCCTCGCAAATCCGTAGGTGTTTGATTTTCGCTACGTGATTTGTTCCTTTTTTTCCCGCGCATGGGGTTCAGACTGCAATTGAACCTGTGTGGGATGTTTCCTTTCCCCTCCCGTGCAAATCTCGGGAGTACCCCTGATTGCTGGTTTGCTTGTAGATTTTTGATGAAGACTCTTCCGTCGACTTTCTGAATCTACATAGGTGCACTCTGGACAGGAATTTACATACTGATTTATGTCTTCCGTAATGCCCGGCCAGTAGTACTGGGTGGCTACTCTTTGTTTTGTGGCACCATTACCCAGGTGTTCACTCAAAGTTGTTATGTGCCCCCAACCCATAACCTTATTTCTATAGGTGGATGGTACCACAATTTGACCATGACTTTTCGTCCCTCTGCTAGCTTTCCTGTAAGAGAGTCCATGTTCCATATAGAAATGTCCTTTCCTTGGAGCGTTATGAGTTTTAGACAATTTTCCAAATCAAGGCTTCAATGTGCTGTCTGCTTCTTGAGCCCGTTTCATTTCAGTCGAATGAAATTTTAAGTTGGTGTCCCTCTCTATGTTCCTGGAGTTAGACCTGGTCTGGGTTTCTGCCATAACCATAGGTTTTACAGGGTCTCCCAAGAAAACATATTTACGCCCCAACATTAGGGGGTAAAAGGGATCATCTATCACAGCTGCATTTATCTCCCCTTCCACATAGCGACAACTGACATGAATCTTTGCTATGGGTAAAGTAAGGGGTGATGTTCCTTTTAGTGGCCCTTGAATGTCTACTGTTTCTGTGGTGATTTGTTCAGGGCTCACCAGAGATGCACACACGACTGCGTCATAGGACAAACCTGTGTCATACATTCCTGTGACTGGTTTGCCATTCACAGTCACTATCTCCTGTGTAGGTGGGTGATGGAGGCTATTCTGACTCACAGTCAGTTCCTTCCTATCAGAAGTCCTCACCTGTAGACATGCAGCATGATGAAGGGGTTTTTTCCTCCCACATTCATCCGTGTTGTGGTTGCTCATCTTACAAAATTTGCACCACTTAGCTCCCTGTTTATAGGGTTTATTTTCCTGAGTCTGAGGGTTCTTGTCCTTATTATCAAATCTTTGCTTGTATCTGTATGGTTGATCCATCTGGTCAAAATCGGTATTCTGCGGTGGTGGCTTATATCCTTCTACCTGCTTCCTTTTTGTTCCTACCAATTCAGCTTGAGCTGCTTGGTATCTCTCTGCACATTTCAAAATGTCTTCCAGCCTCTCTGCTCCTTGTTCCATAAGGAATTTCCTCATTTCTTGAGACATGGAATCTTTCACTTGCTCTAACATAACCATTTCTTTCAGATCCTCGTAGGTTTTCTGATACTTACCTAAACTACTCCATTTCAACAAATACGTTTCTAGCCTAGCTGAGAACTGGTTATATGTTTCTCCAGGTAGAGGTTTAGAAGTTCTAAATTTCTTCCTATATTCCTCTGAGTTCTTTTCATACCGAATAAGTAAGGCTTGTTTTAGGATTTCATAATTCTCCTGATCTTCTTTGGGGAGTTTCAGGAACACATCATAGGCAATACCTCTCAATCCTTGAGATAACTTTAGACTCCATTTTTCCTTTTCCAGTCCATATGTAGAGGCTAGCCTTTCATACCTATCCAGGTACGACTCAATTGCGTCCTCCTTTTCAACAAATGGATCTAGGTGGAAGTTCATGGCCCCATTTGCTGTGTTCTGAAAAGAGCTATTCGCAGAATGAGGTGAGCTATTACCATGGGTGATAGTCCCAGCCTGAAGTTCAAGATCAAGCTGTCTCATTTTCAGCTCATGGTCTCTCTCTGCTTGTAACCTCCTTTCTTATCTCTCAGCTTCTAATTTCTTGGCTTCTCTCTCCGCTTCTAATTTCTTGGCTTCTCTCTCTGCTTCTAATTCTAATTTCTTGGCTTCTCTCTCTGCTTCTAATTCTAATTTCTTGGCTTCTCTCTCTGCTTCTAATTCTAATTTCTTGGCTTCTCTCTCTGCTTCTAATTTCTTGGCTTCTCTCTCCGCTTCTAATTTCTTGGCTTCTCTCTCCGCTTCTAATTTCCTTGTTTCTCTCTCTGCTTCTAATTGCTTTGCTTCTCTCTCGGTGTACTTTTCACATTCCGTCGTGACATACCGGATCAGAGCGTCACCATCCATGCCAAGCTCTTTTCCCACCTGCAGTGTAGCCGACCTAAATTTGACCAAGTCAGCCATGATGTATCTGTAGTCTAGTAGGGAAAGCGATCTTACTCCAACTAATTTACTACAATATAATTAACTTAGTTAAAATTAAAGTTAATTAAACTGACTTCACCATATATGAAACAGCTTTCTTTATCTGTACTCAATGGTACTCCTAAAAATATAATTATTTCCTACTATGTTACTCTTTCCAAAAAATTTTACAAAACAAAATTTTCTACACAGCAGAAATGGAAAGTTGGCTCAGGAATATCAAAGATATATCCCGCGGACGAGCCCCCACTGTAGCGGGAGGTTATTTAAATTTATTTATTATGTAAGAGTATGCCAGTAAAGAGTTCTGACCTTACAAGTAATACCCCAGTCTTAGAAATAAGCACTGGTGTATTGTTATCATAACAATAGTCAGACTGTGAAAACCCTGGCCCAGTTGGTAAGAAGTAGTACCAGGATTTAAGGTGTCTCCTCCCTGTGACTATCTTATGATTACTTATATGCTAGGGGATAAGTAAAATGTACATTCACTGAACCCACAAAATGGAAGAAGTGAATAAATCCTCAGGTACAGTTAAAATAGTTTAATAATTACACTAATATTCTATTTCTAGTAGTTGGAAAAGAGCATATACATATATATAAAAGTATTCACACAATTACTATTATGGTCTGTTTATACTTCAAGATCTTAAATAATAAAGTTACTGAAATCATTGTTATTAGTCCTTTGAATTTAAGGATAACTGTCATCAGTTGACTGAGTTTCTGTATGGTTACTTATTGTTTTCAACTATTGGCTGTTTCACATGTATAGGTGGTCAGTGTCAAACAGGACACTTATCTTTCCAACTTGATACTGCTGAAACTGTCCTTTGCTGATATCAGACTTGGTAGGCCCAACAGTAGGGATGCCAATGACCAGTTGAAGTTCACTCTTTGGGGTCCTGCACTTTGGTGGGATTGCCTCGGATGAACTACACCGGCTTCTGATACTGGACAGTCTGGTTTGAGTTATTTCATGGAACCCTCAGACTTCAGATACTGGACTTAAAAATGTTTCTGGCGATCCGCTCACAATTCATGGGTCGTGGCGAAACTCTGCCTCCAGTCTGTCTGAACCCTCTTTCGTTGTCTGTAGCTCAGTTTACCGATACGCTTTAAATACGTATAGCGCGGACGTATCGGAGAGTACCGACGTCACAGCTTAAACCTAAGCCTGAAAAATCCTTCCCGAACAGTGATTTCGGCCGAACTGTGCGTCGACTGAAATTTTGCCTTTATCATTCTCGGCATATATAATATCCATATAGTTCCATCTTATCTAGTTTTATACAGCTGATAAAACTCTATCTTCCTATCCATGTAATTTCCCAAACTGTTATTTGTTGATTTTAATATTTAGAACAGAAGTGGGTTTACATGCTTTTAGCGTAACTGTGGGCAGCCGAAATACGCATATATCTCCGTAAATGAGAACTTCCTACCGTTCCATCTTATATGCAGTTATACACCATCCTTCCCTGTACTGAAATGTAAAATCCTTTTCATACGGATTCCCTTCTGTTTTTATTTATCGTTGGCGATTTCCTCTGTCCGATACACATTTCGCTGATACGCCGCCATTTTGAAAGCGGTCACTCGATCGTAGATGGGTTTATAAATCTAACTGAAAACGTTTGCAATGACTTGAAACCAATTTTGTGACATGCTCCACCTGCGCAATGAGTATTTCCTTATATAAAAAGTCATGTACCAACACCTGATGCTCCACCTGCGCAATGGGTATTTCCTTATATAAAAAGTCATGCAATACAACAACCTACTTATCTCCCCTTAGTAAACAACACGCCCGTCATTATCGAACAAATTTATTGCTATATAACAAGTCATGCGTTTGATCGTCAGAGGAAGTCCCCCGGCTAAAATATATCGCTATATAAAAGTCACGCTCATCCGCCTGCGCCTCCGCCTGAAATCTAACGCCTGAAATCGATCGAGTTTTTTGCTATTTTTCCTATAAAAAAAGTCACGCGCCTGCAGAATGATACCTGTTTTGCGCATTGTATACTACTAAGGGGAAGTACAGATTCAGACTTATAGACAAAGATGGCGTGACGTGTTGAAATGAGCACTGGCTTGTGTAAAGTTCGTCGCTTTCCAAAATCTGGCACTACGTGGTCATGAAGAAAGTCTTGCAGGCAGCGATTAAGTAAACAGTGGACATTTTCTTACTATTCTCAGACTATAAGCTCAGTTTGATCCTGGTGTAATCAACCACTTGCAGCATTCTAAAGAAAATCTGAGTTTTGTTTATTATCTACTATAATAATTCAGAACGAATTCATCGGTCTTCTTGCATCAGCAATCAAAGACAAAGTGCTTAGTGACACTAAAAGAAACAAGTGTTGTGATATCATAATGGCTTCAACTCTCGACCTTGGACATCGGTACCAAGTGTCGGAGGTAATCAGGTTTGTCTCTCCTTGGCTTTATTGAACGTCATGTCAAAGATGCAGCAGCTCTTGAAAATGTCATGCTCGAAAAACTGCAGTCTGATAACTTGCCTCTAGCTTACCCTTTAAATTTCCTTTCTATTTGTCTACAAAATGAGCATGCATTTTATCTGTCTACATGTGAGGCTAATTACACCCTCAATGACTCTTGAAATCACCCTCACATTTTCAGGGACTCCCTGTGTGGTGAAACATGTTGAGAACCCCGTATTACACACTATACTTGGAGGAGTCACTTAAGCCCAAGATGTAACTCTGACTTTTACCTGGTTGGCTACAGGAAGGAGGATCTCACTATGAACCCATGATAGGCAGAGTGAGCTGTGCTGTGGCTGAGTGTAGGACGTAACAATTCCTTAAGAGAGCCCAGAGCTATGGCACATTATTTTATCTCTACACATATTTACAGCTCCCTTGGATGACGGTGAACGTAATGCGTGCCACGCAATTCTTCCTCCTAGCTCGGGACCAGATGTCATTGACCTGTAAATGCAAGCCTAGCAGGATAAACTGGGGCTCATGACTTCAACTCAACACGTTTCGGAATGACAGAAAAACCTAGATCTACAGTCTAGATAATAAATTAATCTTCACCTTGGTATTGGCTGCAAAAGAGCGAGCAGCTCAGTAACCTTAGTTCAACAGCAGCAGCATCTGGCGGTGTCTGGTGCATTCTTCCTAGCTCGCCCCGGCTGCTAAAAACCCTCCGTACGCCACTGAGTAAGAGGGAGCTTTACAAGGTGAATGTGAGAACACCGTGATGGTCATGCACTCGGGTGAGAAAGTCATCGTCATATTGGCAAAAGCAACAGATTAAAATAGAAGGATCGGATGTCTTCTGTCACCTTTCGTGTATTCGTTACATGGAAACTTGACTGTATTAATGTGGAAAGGGCAGTGTTGAGAATACAGATCAAGAAAGCATACAGCTGAGTAGTCATTTGCGTGAAATTTTCCATACATCGATTTTTTACTTTTGTTTACTTCCGCTTGGGGGGGGGGGGGGGGGGGGGGGGGGGGGGGGGGGGGGGGGGGGAAGGAGGAGAGAGAAAATGAAGGGTACAGTCACTTACACTATTGCATATTACATTTTTTAATATGCCACATACACATTATAATAGCCTACTCCAACGTGATATAAACGCTCTAAATACATTTTTTTAACCAATGCTTTTAAAGGTTGCTACGTTTGGGATGACTTTTAAGCGAGATTTTACCATTCTTAAATGTATTACAATAAGAAGTAATTGAAAGCAATAGTGAATATTTTCATGAGCATAAAGACATCGTCTTGAAAATGAATTAGGTGCAGCTACAAATGGGTGTACCTATGTCTTGTTTCTTTGCAGTTAATATAAATTATATTACGGTTTTGTCCTATTTCAAGTTCTTTTGAAATATTCTACAAAGCATCTAGGGATTTGGAAGTGGAACGGGAGCCCGTCTCGCAAAGCGAAAGCTCAGGGAAGTAAATTGCCTTCCCGACAAATTGGCATCAACTCAGAAGTGAAAGAAGTTGTGGGTCGCGATTGGCAAAATTCCATCACACTGAAGATTTGGGACGGTCTGGCGTCTCAGAAATCGTCTTTCCTTGTCCCGTGGGTCGTAATAAACGGTATTTGCCCTTAAATAGCGTGTAACTAATCTCGTTTCAGTAAACACCCTGATCGATTGGTCCAATTCGCAATAGAGACGCTCTGCGTTTCGACGCATCAGCAATTGAATGGCTTTCAGTAACATAATACGAGTGCTCTTCACTGTCGGATTTTAAAGAAAATGAACAACATTGGTATTGACTAGCTGACTTGGAAGTTTGGAATGAACAGCTAGATTAAATACTGCAAACATCAATATGTTTAGAAAGCTTAGAAAGAAAAGAAAATAATCCTTTCATATTTCAGCCACAGTGTGAAAATTTGAGAAGAGAGAAAAATTGTACATTTCTGATCAGGAGACGGCGAAAAGGTTAAAAGAGTCGCTTCCATTGCCGGTGTCTTATCAATTTTTGTGTCTATAATAGATTAAAGCATTAAGAAGAGCCAGTATAGACCATCAAGTCTGCATTAACATTTGGTGTAGTGCTGCTTGATATATGCACCTTCCTTTACCAGTTGTCCGCTTTGGTCACCACAATAGTAAATGTCAGCACAACGCCTTCAACACTGATATACAATAGTGTCGTACAATTATACTAGGCGGGGCACCAATTGTCGCATCGCTACAGTATGATGAGGATGGTCTATGGAATGTTATCAATAAGGTCTCCAGAAATGGGCTCGTTAAGAAAAGAAACCTAGTCGAGATAAGGATATGAAGAAGAGAAGGCGAATGCTCTCCACTAGATAGTGTTTTCTAATAAATCATGAACAGTTTTTGTAATATCTATAACATATAACTACCCTCCCTGAATTCTAGATAAAGAACGAGCCCCCAACCTCTCAAATAAAGGATTTTGCCCATAGATAAATACCTAACACAGACAGCAGTAGTGTTATGACGCAGCAAATGTTCATTTGCAAAAGTCGAACTGACTTTTGAAAGATTATTGAATAATATACTATAGGTTCTCAGATTTGGCTCGTGACAGAGACACCTACAGAGGTGGTACAGAGAAAGCGAATCCTCTCTAATGAAGTATTCCTGACGACAATGAGAGGGAATTCTTGGAACTCTTGCGACAAGGTCCACTCTGTGATCTCAGACAGACAAGCCCCCACTCCCCAAAGGAATAATTACAATATACATTTATATCACTACACAGATAGACATACAGCACTAGTGATAAATTCACTCAACACTGTGGTAAATTCACACACGCACAACAACGACTATTTATTATCTAAATATGGTGAGTATATGGATGTATGAATATATATATATATATATATATATATATATATATATATATATATATATATATATATATATATATATATATATATATATATATATATATATATAAAGAAGAAAACGATTAAAGAATGATGATGATGATGGCGGTTAGAGCACAGCGATTATAGTAAAATTAAACCCATAACCACATGTGAAATATTTAAAATATGAGAACTACTTATAACTAAGAGTTCTCGATAAAATAAATTGGAGCCTCCTCCTCTATTGTATACTAGTACTACTAAAGTACTGGATTTCAATAAAATATTAGTACACTACAGTTCCTGGCTCCTGTGAAGAATTGATAAAACTGGGTAGATGATAAACCGGAAAGCACAGGACAATATTCTAACACTGTCCTGGAACTACCTAACTTGCTCTGGGTAGCAGATTCACAGCACAATATTAATAATATTACTTACACTGTCGAGTATCAAGGGCTAATCTGGATACGAGTGCACCTCGAATACTGACGTTGAATACAAAATATTCAATATCTAGGCCTGGATAAACAGCTTATAGACGTGGATTTGCTCAGGATTATTAGCATTCTATGGAAATGAACAACAAGACTGAGAAATAAAAATACTTATGGATAGGAAGTATGAAGACTAGACCACGCTGCCTGCCTCGTGGGTTTAGTGATCTGGCGGTGGCAAGGTCCCACAAATCAGCCGGACGTACACAGACTGTACAGTCTTTTTCTGTCCGATGGTACACAGTGGTTCTAACAATGAAGAAGCCGTGTACCAGATTATGTTAACCTGAAGACAAAATTTTCCCTCATAAATACCAAGTTCGTAAAAAAAACACTCACTTCCTTTCAGTCTATCATATTAGAATTATGCTTAAAATATATTCCTTTCGATCTATCATACTAGAATTAGCCTAAAAGAGTCCTTTCGATCTATCACCCTTTCGTTCTAGCATACTAGATTAGTCTTAAAGAATCCTTTCAATCTAACATACTATAATTACAGAGTTAAAAAATCCTTTCCACCTGTCATATCAGAATTCCACATAAACAATCCTTTTGATCACACTAGACTTACATATTCCTAAATATTTTTACACTAAAACACGGGTGTTGTTATGCATTGTCGTGAACAATCACGTGGTCCAAAGTGTGCTTATTTTATATGTCATGATGGTAGTGCTTCAATGGCAGTATAACAATTAAATTAAATTATCGTTTTAAATGTGTTATCTGAAACCCTGTCGTACCACGATACTATAGCACGTTTCACTAGCTTTGCCCAACTTCAAATGTAATTATCTGATTAACCGTCTAACGTATTAATGCCATTTTTTGCATACGATGTTATATTGGGTTAGACCCAACAAATATTTACTTTATATCTGTGCATCTTGTCCAGTTCCCACAAATAGATGAAATCCTTTGATCTTTGTCGGCATACTAATTATTGTGTATCGAAAAAAGAAATTTTACCACTTCAGTCACAGATTCTGTGAATTGAATAGGCATAGGCGTGTCTACTATTACAATAATGTGGCCATCACGTTTGCATATGAATACCTGTTGAAGATGATTTCTTAAATGATCTGCATGGGAGATACTCGTGACATTGTTTGTCATTGACATTTAATGCGCTACCAAACTGGACCTTCATTGATCTGATTATTTCAATAGGTATCACCACTTTGCGGTTCATAAATATCATAATGGAAAGTTTCTCCTCTACTGTGCTTGTAAATAACGGTAAGGTCATCTTTAAAGCAATTAAACTAGGGAGCCGCGCTAGCGTAGTGGTTACAACACCGCTCTGGCGACCGGGTGATTCAGGATCAAACCCGGGCGACGGCATTTGAGGATTTTTCGTCAACCGGGATTTGTACTGGATTAACTCGAGACCTGGCGAGGACATTTGAAGGAGTGTCGTCGACCAGGGATTGGCGGCTCCTGAGCCGACCCAGCTGTAATGGGTACCTCCGAAATCGGAGAGTATTTGCCTGAATGGCGAGGGACACCTGTCTCTGTACAAGAAAAAAGGGATACTCACGTAAAATCAATGTCAGGTTAGACATAAAATAATAACCTGAGATTTCGCCTCGAGTATTAGCGGGCGTACAAAAAAAAAAAAAAAAAAAAAAAAAAAAAAAAGCAATTAAACTTCATCCGAATCATAATCAGATGTCTCTGAGAAATTGATAATCAATCTCGGCTGAATGAAGGACAAACCATCATTCGTCCAATATTCCTCTTCCTCTTGTAACACATGGTTCTCACATTTCTTCCAATAATCCCTGGCTATGTTCGAGATGGCGGCTTTTGTAAGTATTTCAACGTCTTTTAATTTGAACGTCCTATTTTCTGTTGCTACCTGTTCCTTAATTTTAGCCCAGACTAATTCTATTGGGTTTAAGTGAGAATGGTAAGGAGGCAATCTTAAACATCTGTGACCATGTTCATGGATTGCCTTGTCTATGTGAAATATCTTTGTATGCTGTGTATTTTTTTTACAATTCCAAGTAATTCAGGTTCAGGGACATTTCGTTGAATGGAATGTTGTTTTTGGTCAGCCAAATCTTTATTACATCTTTAGTACTTGATGAATTAGGAACTTTATCTTCTGGTGCCACAACGTTGTGATATGAAGCATTGTCCATTATCAAACACGACGGTCTATCCAAGGAAGGAAGTACATGATTCACAATCCAATCTTGAAATATCTTGCCATTCATCTCTGCATGGTAATCCCTATTATCTGTGGATTTTGAAACAAATATGAGTTCAGTATTATTTAGAAGCCCATGATGGCTGCTTCCTGCATGTGCAATTATTAGGCGCTGTCCTTTGCTGCTTGGTACTAGTCTCTTAGTTGTTCCATCAGATGATTGCCATTCTCGTTCATTACTGTGGTGCACATTGATCCAAGATTCATCTAAATACACAAAATCATAACAATCTCTTCTCATTTCTCTGACCTCGCGTAAATATTTGCTTCTCATTGCAACTATATGAGGCTTCTCACAAATAAGGTTCCTACCACCAACATATTTTCTAAAAGTGAATCCCAAACTCCTAATAGTCCTCCATGGCGTAGATTTGGAAATATCAATGTCATTATTCTTTCTTAACCAAATTTTCAATTTCCTTAAAGTCACTGCCTCATTATTGTGAAACATATTGCAAATTTCTCTGCGGATCAATTCTCTGTCAAAATTATCCACCATTCTTGGCCTAATTTTCGTGTGTAAAACACTGGAATTAGACATTTCAGATGTCGCTATCCAGCGGTGCAATGATCGTTTGCTTATCCCCAAGGCGTGAATAGTCCTCTTTTGTGGGTTTGAAATAGAATGATATAGTTTTCCTCGAGTAGCTTCATTGCAGAAATACTTTAAAATCCTATTTGTGATTTGCTGTAATGTCATAAAATGTACTCGCAGACTCATTTTTCCTTCTTAACCACACAATAATTTTTTGTAGACACACCTCTGATTGACAATGTGTGCGTTGCACCGGATATAAACTGTTTTATGTTCAAGAAGTGCGATTTCACGCAATTTCACTCAAAAATCATGCCAAATACTTGATAAACCAAAAATGTGCAAATGAGGTCGTATAATTTACTGTAGACATTTCAATATGTGTGCGTGTGATGTTTGTTGGCAAGTAGGATTTTATATTATATCGCAAAGAGACGAAAATTGAAACCAATGGCCGCATTTTAATGAAAAATTTAATTCATAGGGTCTATACCATTTCAAATTCACACACAAAATTTCACTTATATGCGTTATATATTCGCTGAGATATAGCATTTTGAAGATGGGCAAAGCTAGTGAAACGTGCTATAATAAACACCGCTAAAGTATTAACAAAGAAAATATCTACATCTCAAATCAGCCTCGCACTGTCGAATTCCTTTGTCAAGCCACGCTACTTTGACTACCCTAGGACAAGGGGAATTCTCACCGCTCTGGATCTAAGATGACTCGTGGTCTGCTGAATTGGAAAGGCTCGGCCAGCCAAAATCTGCGCTTTTAAATGGCTTCCAGTCTCGCGATTCACGAGAGTTCCGTGGTTATCCGCTACCAGCCAATCAGCAGCCGCCTAATAATTATGTTGTCCGAAGGTGTCTCCCAAGATTTTACGGGAGCGGTGAAGTTTTTATAAAATAGCGAACAAAATAGGGCCGCCCTACGACAGAAGCCCACTGCCCCCTTCAGTTTTACGTCCTGCAGGCTCATAAGGCCCTACGCTTCTCGCTTGTTCTAAATATCGCTTCGCGCGTATGTGAGTTCCTTATAGCATTCCCTCCGACTTTCTGATGTCTAGGATGTGTTTTGATGGTGTTTTAGATTGTGACATCCCCTCCTGTGCCGAAGTAGTGGGATGACGACTCAAGAAATCAGCCCCTACGTTTTCTTTCCTTGGAATGTATATTCGATGTGGAAAGTGTATGGCTGGAGCACGAGCGACCATCGCATCAGCCTTGAGTTAAGGTTATTTGATGATGCGAGAAAAGTAAGCGGCTGATGGTCACTTTGGATGGGGAATTTCTTACCATACAAGTAAGCTTGAAACTTCTGCACATACCAGTGAGAGACATTCTTTCTCGACAGTGGAGTAGTTCTGTTCTGCTTTGTTCAATTTGCGGCTAGCATAAGCCACAGAGAATAGGACAGAAATGGTTCCATCACCTGGCTGCAGAAGGGTGGCCCCGATTCCAATATTGCTTGCATCTGTTCTCAGTGTAAAATGTTTAGCTAAACCGGGGAGTTGTAGGACGGGCTTTGCAATGAGCTTCTCTTTCAGCAGAGTGTAGACCTGCTCACACTCGGCTGTCCAGATTATTTTCTCAGGGTTGCCTTTCTTGGTTAAGGCCGTCAGTGGAGCACAAAGGGTGTTGAAGTCCTTGATATACCTCTGATAAAATCCGAAGAGGGATACAAATGCCCGTACATCTTTCTTAGTAGAGGGCATTGGGGCGTTCTTCAACTTTTCAATGTTTTTTTTTCTCTGGATGCATGGCTCCATGAGCAATGGTGTGGCACAAGAATTCCAATTGTTCACAACCAAGGTGACACTTCGTTGGGCGAGCGGTTAACCCCGCTTCTTTGAGCCTTTCAAACACGTGGGCCAATGCTGAGAGATGCTCCTCAAATGTTTCCGTGGCTATCAGAATGTCATCCATGGAATTCCTGATAGCTGGGTGATTAAGAGGTCCCAGGAGCTTTCTCATCATTCGTGTTAAGACGCTTGGAGCATTATTTAATCCAAAGGCATTACGTTGAACTCGAAATGTCCATCCGGGGTGCGGAATGCTAATATACTCCTTACTTCAGCCTTCACTGGGATCTGGTAATACCTCTTACCTCCATCTTCGAAAAATACCGAGAATTTCTCAGCTTGGTGAATAGCTGGTTCGGATCGGGTAATGGTTCCGGCTGGAACTGGGTAACCGCATTCAGGCGCCTATAATCAATGCAAAGGCGGTGCTCCCCACTGGGTTCTCGAAGAAACACAACGCTAGCAATGTATGGGGACTCCGACTTGGAGATAATACCCTCTCGGAGTAAGTAATCAATCTCCTCCAATGCCGTAGCTTTAGCATAGGGGATGGGATATGTCTTCATCCTTACGGGAGTTGTGTCAGTGACTTCCATGTCAAATTCAGCCAGTGTAGTTCGACCAGGTTTGTCCGTAAGGGTGCCGACATGTTTTGCCAACAGCCTTCTCACTAGATTCTGTTGATCATCCGAGAGTGTGGGGCTTATTTTCACATCTAGGTGTGATTCACTCTGTTGCAGAGGGTATTCTTCGGATGTCAATGGTTCATTCTCCATCTAAGTCGCTATTTCCATAGTCATCACGTGAGTAGATTCTGTGGAGGGCCGCTCGTGAAATTTTGTCAGCAGGTTTATATGATAAACTGTCTGCTTCCCATTCACTGTTACTTTATAGTTCGTTCGAGATATCTTCTCAACGATGGTATAAGGTCCTCTCCATCCAATCGGTAGTTTATTATAGCTACTTGGAAGAAGCAATAACACTTTCTCACCTGCAGCCAGTTCACGATCCTTTGACTTCTTATTGTAATAACTGGCATGTTTGCGTCTAGCAATGCGTAACTTCTCCGTTGCCAGTTCCCATCCTGTCTTCAGACATTGCTTTAACTCAAAGACATATTGAGAGGATGAAGTGACGGTGTCATCAGCTTTGGCATCGGTCTTGGTTCTCAGAAGAGAACCGTCAATGGGCCGACCAAAGAGTAAGGTGGCAGGAGGTACCTCTGTTACTCTGCGGTGGTAGGGTGACGTGTGGATATGCCTGGTCTGGAATATCCTGAATATCTCCTTTGTCAATTTGCCCGTGAATTGGGACCCATTGTCCGTGAGAATTTGGCTGCGGAAGCCTAACGTTGTAAAGATATTGAGTAGCGCTTCAGCCACATGGACAGAGTCACCGGTGGGCATCGCGGCAGTTTCAGCCTACATGGAACACGTGTCCACCAAAGTGAGGTTATAACTATTCCTCTTCTTTGTTCTCACCAAAGGTCCAACAATGTCTACTGCTACCCTTTCAAAGGGGGTGCCAAGAATTTGCATTTCCTCAAGAGTGGCAGGTGCAGTCCAGTGCTTATGTGCTACTTTCTGGCACTGTGGGCAGTATTTGACAAATCGTTTATATTAATAATATAATAATAGTGGCAGGTGATCCGCTGGATTGTGGCACCTGTCCCCATGTGTTCACTAAATGGAATGGCATGTCCCATCTCGAGCACTTGGGCTCGATAGGCTTTTAGGACTACCAGCTGGCTGTGCTCTTGAGTTCCACTTCCAGCTTTCCTATGAATTAATCCATTCTTGTAGAAGAACCCTTTGTGAGGGGGGCTGTGAGCTTTGGGCAACTTCTTGAAACAGGGTGCAAGAGAGCTGTCGTCTCTCTGTGCCCTTTTCAACTCCTCTGGGAGAGGGTTGTCTAGAGTTTCTTCCGCATTATTCATTGGCTGTTCTCTAGTTTGCACAGCGGCCATGACCAGAGGGCTAGTGGATTTACCGAGAAATACATATCGGCAACCAAGGATGATGGGATAGATAGGCTCTTCCATGATGGCCGCACGAATCTCACCAGTCACATAACGAAATTTCACTTGAATCAGTGCTATAGGCAGAGTTATTGGGGCAATATCTCTTGATGGACCTTGAATGTCCACCGTTTCCTTGGTTATCTGCTCTGGATTGACCAGAGAGGCTTTGACCACTGAATCGAATGCCAGTCCAGTATCGTACAAACATTCGACAGAATGGCCATTAACAGTAATTTTCTTAATCACAGGAGGGTGAGAGGGGTTGCCCATTGATGACCCCTTCTCCTTCTTATTTGTTGATTGAGTCTGCAGGCATGCAGCGTGGTGAACGAACGAACGAACTTTATTTTCGAAGGGTAAAGAATTGGGCGCGCAGGCCGCGTCTAACATTCTGCCCTTCCACTCTTATTAATCTTGCATACTATATCCTTTCATTCTCACATGATGCTTTAAGTGAGGCGGAGGGCGGTGTTTGCTATCCTGAGTGTTATGCGTATTGACTCTGCAAAGTCGACACCATTTCTCCCATTGCCTTTGGTGGTGTCCTGGAGTCTTCTGGTTACCTTTCATAGGAGGATCATGTTTTTCCAGGCGTTTGTGATAAGCTGGGGCGCTTTCGGGTTGCCGGTCCAAGTATGGCCGTACTGATTGTTTGACGGAAAATTCCTGAAACTTTTTCCTCGCTCCCTGAGTTTCGCTACGTGCATTTTGGAATCGTTCCGCACGTGTGAGTATGGTATCCAGTCGCTCTGCACCATTCTCAATTAGGAATGTCTTCATCACTGTGGTCATACAGTCCTGCACCTGCTCAATCATCACCATTTCTTTCAGCCCTTCAAAATCCTGCTGGAAATTCCCAAGTGTGCACCACTTAATCAAATATGTTTCAATCCTGGCCGCGAATTGTGAGAACGTTTCACCTGTGTCCTTCTTTGCATTTCTAAATCTCTTCCGGTAGGCTGCAGCGTGCAGTTCATACCGCACCAGCAGTGCCTTCCTAAGGGTCTTATAGTCATCATGCAGACCTACCAGCATGTTAGTATACACATCAGAGGCAGCACCTCTCAATCCTTGAGACAATTTGAGGTTCCATTTCTTCTCCTCAAGCCAAAATTATGTACACATCATTTAAACCGGTCCACATACGTGTCCATAATGTCTGTTCTCTCTGAAAATGCCTCAAGAGGAAAATTCAAGACACTTGGAGGGATCCGTTGCAGTGAAAGCACCTCGTCTGAGCGTGACGATAAACCACCCAAGGAATCGGAGGCCGGTGTACTAAGACCTGGTTCCACTTGTTTAGCCCGAGCCCGGATATCCAATTCCTTCAGGTGTAATTCTTGGTCCCTGTCGCGTGGTGAGAAAAAATACGCAAGACAAATTCTTGGTTCGTGATACGTTTAAACCGAGCGGACGCGAGTGCCTCTCTCTATCATTTTCTAGCGCTGTGTACTGGCTACATAAACGAAGCGATATTTGTTTTTGATGGCTAACGAATAAAATTCATATAAAAAGAAGGAATGATCAGAAAGAGTTGATAATAGTATCGTTAGGAGCGGAGAAGGCTACATTTATTTCCTTTCAAACAACTAATTCCACCGTTGTTGCAAAAAGAAGATAGAAGCTTGAGAACAGACAACTTCGTCATATTTTGTCAAGTTAAGCCACTTGGAAAAATTATATAAATTCTAAGACAAACCCAATAGATGAAATTATTGGAGGGAAAGAAGCTGTTGATGGTACAATTAAAGTAAGGTATCAACACACATGATCCATACAAAAGATAAAAGGAACGGAAAGGATGAAGAAATTAAGAAAACACAAAACCGCCGCGCGAGCCGTTTGGGACGAACATTTTAGCCGCAGACGTGAGATGCTTTCTCGCTCGCTCGCTGGCTGTGTATAAATAGAGAGGAATCGTGGCAGACAGTATACACACGCAAAATTAAAACCTCGGAAGAGAGACGAATTGAAGGCAGAGAGAGAGAGAAGAATCAACACCTGAGCGAGACCATTCCTATTTGTTATGCCGGGCAGTTGAATATTTGCCAAGCCTTCAGTCAGTTCTACTTCTGATTTATCCTAAAAGGGGTATGTAATATTACGAATATATATGTATGTATGTATGCAAATGCTTCTTTTACAGGTTTGATAATTAAATTAAACTGCGAGACAACTTTTGAATTCAAAATGGAGAATGAGGCAATGACCAGGATGCATAATAGAGATGTGCAGGAATGGAAAGGCAGAACTAAGGGAAGGCCTATGTTGTATAACATTGTTTTATTGATGACTAAAATTCAAAGTGACTGTACAAGGAAAATGCAGCATCATGACTGTGTACAGAAATTGTATTATGTATTTTTGAACATGTAATCACTTAGACTTGTCATTGCCTATACACTGCCATTGAACCAGAACTTATGCCATACCTATAAGCATACACTGAACACATCACCTCACAACACGCAGACCCGTGAGAAATTACCACATAAGGACTAGCCACATGCTACATATTTTGCAGGTTTACTGGTCTAGTTTGGAACAGCCTAATCTGAAACTACCATCCACTCAACGTATACTGTGTGCGACGGAGTTCAAGTGTTTTGGCTCCATCATTCCTTGGCTAGCCAAACATAAGATCCAAGAAGCTGTATTCCAACTACACTCGTGTGTTACCAGACATTGTCCAGGACTGTAAAGCTAAGTCCAAAGTGTTAATATTCCAAAACCTTCTGTGAGATCCCAAAGAGACCATGTAGTGATGAAAAGTGCAATCTGTGTTAACCCAGTGCAGGCAAAAGACATTAAGATTAACGTAGACATGAACTTTATGTAAAAAGTTATAAATATCGTTGATTTTTGTATTTTTCATTTTAATTGAGATCTTCCGATTTTCAAAAGAGAAAGAAGAAACTAGATGTACATTAATAAATAATTCAGTAAATTGTAATTTTATGACTTGTCAATTTCTTATTGTTGACAGTTATATTTTGCTGTATTATTGGTGTCACAGTATAGTTAGGTGGCGGTAGCACTCTAGAGCTCTTGATCTATACTAATTACATCCAGACGTGTGCTCTTTACAGCTATAGCTATACCTGTGCCATCCTTACACCAGTGCTCTTCTCCGAGACTGGGATATACCTGTCTAGACTAAATTTTACTTGTCTAATCTTCTACACTATCAACATCTGCCACTCTTATTAACTCATTTCGTCACAGTCCCATTCCTCTTTTCTCTCTGCAGCGTCAGCCAAGCTTTGCGTTCTGCTGCCTCAGCTGTCGCTGCTGCCCTCGCAAGTCTTTCTTTTTCTAGTGCAAGCTTTTCCCTCTCAAGTTCATTTTCTCGGATTTCTCTCCTTTCATTCTCCTGCTGAATTTGTGACATCTCTTCCCGAACATACTTAATCAAGTCTGCACCTGTGAGCACCTGTGACTTTTGCCTTCTTCTGTGAGGCTAGCCTAACGTTTTGCTCTTTCTGCCATAGTGCGGGATAGTGGTTTGCTAATGAATGTTGGTTTGACCTGAAATCAATCTTATTTACACCGTAACCAATCGCTACTATACCTTTGGAAAAACCAATTAATGACTCTTAATCCCCTATATAGCAATCCACAATTAGGTTATAGATATTAAAATTTAAATCCCATAATTCTATAAGTATTTATGTTAACTCAGTATTAACTCAGTATAAAATTTTTTGTAAATATTAACTGTGACTCAAAAAAAAAAATCAATATTACCATGAAATCCCTAGTGCTGAAATGAAGTCAGATCCTAGAGATATATGTTCTCAGTGAAGAACTATATAAATGAAAGAGGTAGGTTCTTTACAGTTATAATCTAGATCCCGGACATTGACCACCAATTCTCGCAGCAAATGTTAAGTCAACTGACTTTTGAAAGATTACTGAATAAAATACTATAGGTTCTCATATTTGGCTCGTGACAGAGACACCTAAATGAGATACAGAGGTGGTACAGAGAAAGCGAATCCTCTCTAAGGAAGTAATCCTGACGACAATGAGAGGGAATTCTTGGAACTCTTGCGACAAGGTCCACTCTGTGATCTCAGACAGACAAGCCCCCACTCCCCAAAGGAATAATTACAATATACATTTATATCACTAGACAGATAGACATATAGCACTAGTGATAAATTCACTCAACACTGTGGTAAATTCACACACGCACAACAACGACTATTTATTGTCTAAATGTGGTGAGTATATGGATATATGTATAAGAAAGAAGAAAAGGATTAAAGGATGATGATGATGATGGCGGTTAGAGCACAACGATTATAGTAAAATTAAACCCATAACCACAGGTGACATATTTAAAATATGAGGACTACTTATAACTAAGAGTTCTCGATAAAATAAATTGGAGCTTCCTCCTCTATTGTATACCAGTACTACTAAAGTCCTGGATTTCAATAAAACATTAGTACACTACAGTTCCTGGCTCCTGTGAAGAATTGGTAAAACTGAGTAGATGCTAAACCGGAGTGCACAGGCCAATATTCTAACACTGTCCTGGAACAACCTAACCTGTTCTGGGTAGCAGATTCACAGCACAATATTAATAATATACTGTCGAGTATCAAGGGCTAATCTGGATACGAGTGCACTTCGAATACTGACGTTGAATATTGTCGCAGATTAAAGATAATTTGCCTATTTGAAATGTTCTGTCCATCCTGGATATTGCTTTATTTTCTGTCTATCTTTAGTTTTCTGAAAAAAAATGTATCTCACGCACTTGCAATTCCCACCCGAACTTCGGTCAAGCGAGCGTCCAACTATGCTTTCTAGATATTTATGGCTTGTCTTCTTTCCCACTGTTAATACTTTTGAGCTCGGAACCACAGCACGTACAATCGTGACATTCAATATGCAAACTAATTTGCGGAGATACTTTTGCCGGTGGATATCGTGGGAACTTAAAAGTGTAGCGGGTAAATGGAAAATAATTCCTTCTTTCTTAAAGAAACTAGTTTTAGACTTCACTTGGTGATAGCATACTGAAGGAGAAAGACGCACTTCTTAGTCTTGTAAACTAAAACTGTGCATAGGGAGACTTGAGTTAAACAAACAAAGGGCCCTCTAGTTTATTAACTTACAGACTAAATTCCTGTGCATGCCCAAGCAAATGTTTGATTGGATTCAGGGAACTTGAATTTTTAGGACATCCGATCACGCATGGTTGCTTGTGGCCCGTAGAGAAAAACGTTGAAAAAATTCGAAATGCAACGCGACCCATAACGAAAAAGGACACTAGGTCGTTTTTGTAACTATGTGGTTATTATCAACGGTTCATTGAGAACTTTAATAGTTTGACTGCACCGTTGACTGACCTCACAAAGAAAGGTCAACCTGAAAAGGTAACATGGACGGCTCAGTTTGAGTGCGCCTACACCACACTCAAAGAAAGGCTGACCACGAAGCCCATGTTACGCCTCCCTGACCTCACCAAGACCTTTGTGCTAAGAGTAGATGCCAGTAATATTGGAATAGGATCAACGTTGCTACAAGCTGATGAAAACTACCCGGAAATGCTTTTTCCCGTGGCCTATGCTAGTCGAAAATTGAACGCTGCAGAACGCAACTATTCAACAATTGAAAAAGAATGCTTGGGTCTAGTGGCAGGAGTAAAAATACATAACGAATTTCTTAATGAGTCTCATTCGTCGTGCAAACGGATCACGCACCCCTCACGTTTCTAGCAGCTTGTACAAATCAAAATGCAAAAGTAATGCGATGGGCTATTTGGCTAAGTGTCTACTCCTTCAGGGTCGAGTACATCCCCGGTCCTGAAAATGTAGGAGCAGATTTTTTTAAGCAGACATTCAGTAGAGAAACTCACTGATAATGGAGAAAATCATATTTTAACGCCAGCAGATAAGAAACAATCTGAGGGAACATCGGAAGAAGGAACAGAGAAAGAACTAAGAGACGACACCGGGAATGATACACAATAGCCAAATTATCATCTCTCTGTGATTTAGTTGGGCAACTAACTTAAGTTCTGGGTATCTGTCGCAGATTGAAGATAATTTGCCTATTTGAAATTTTCTGTCCATCCTGTATATTGCTTTATTTTCTGTCTATCTTTAGTTTTCTGAAAAAATATATCTCACGCACTTGCATTTCCCACCCGAACTTCGTTCAAGCCAGCGTCCAACTCGGCTTTTTGATATTTATGGCCTGTCTTCTTTCCCATTGTTAATAATTTTGAGCTCGGAACCACAGCACGTACAATCGTGACATTCAATATTGTTACGGTATATGATATTAACGCCGTCTGCTAAAGGTTAGCGGACGTGCAAATGTAAAGGTTAAGACATTTAATATATTGCGATAGATGTTTCAATTATTGAACGCTCCATATACGATCGATTATGACGTGTCTAGCGTTGTTTGGGACACAGTTGGTAACTAGGAGACGCTACCCTTTGTTACTTGACCGCCAAGCTGAATAGCTGCGTTTTGTTAACCTTCCAATTCAATGGCATGATATAGCCATTTATATGTGCATTATGATGGACCAGGGTCAGTCCTAGAACTCTACATGAGAGGAAACTTATGGAGGTTAGTGATTAACTAAATCCTTGGAAGGAGAAAGATAATCGTCTACTTTATACGAAGTAATTAGACTCACAGTCTCACTGTCGGCAGGTAGCCATCCTATCTGCGCGTGCATATAGCTGTGATGTTCTGACGACAATTACTGCATTGTATCCTTAAACGGACATTGACATGTAAAACAGCAGTCTACGCTATTGATTGATTGATGCATGTACCTCATGTGTGAATTGAACTGTTTATGTATGTGTGTAATCCATATTAAATTGTGAAGGACTCGAACCGGAGGCATTATTCGTTGAATCACGTTACACCATTCAACCATTATGAATTATGTATTTTATATCAAGTTGCTGAGTTAATAAGATGAACAGTTGTTTACATCTTGATGCCAAGTTCAGGCATTACGACAAACCAAAGGTGAGGTTCACCCCATTCGCGTACGAATATTAGCACGATCAGAATTCAAGCAACACAACCAGTAACCACACACGAAAGTCCTTCAACAAAAGTGGCGGCCGAATACGGGGAACGACAGAAAAAAGAAACAAACTTCTGTTCCTTACGCACATGTTAACCACAAATATTTACGATCAATTTTCGATCACATGATCCAGTCGAAGATGACGCAGTACTCATTATAATGCCTAACAACGTGACGTCACCGAAAGTCGTGTAGGTGAACTTTCGGAGAAACCAAAGCCGTTTCTAAGTCTAACCAGGGGAAACATGAGCCATTGAAGCAAACACACGATATGGACTACAGGAGCAGACAGTCAAAGGCACAGGCCTAGCCGTCGACGACAACGAGCATCAAGTGAAGCAGCAAATAAAGATAAGTTTAGCTCAATAACTATTGTCGTTAACGTGACAGTGCTAACTGAGTCCATGCCCTCTGCCGACATCGGCATGTTTTTACCTATGTTTAATGTACTTTTTGTTGTTTTAAGGTGTTGTTAACTAGTGGGCGATAGGGAGGATGAACCGAAATTAGATTCTGTGGCTCTCACGATGCCTGAATTGATTTCGGTCGTTTCTTAGGGCAGTTAAACGATTGCACTTTTGGAAGCCCCATTGAGGTTTGCCATTGGACTACCTGTCCAAATCTGCTGTCGTCTGACGATTTGTGTTAGCTGTGCCGTTCCGTAGATAACTGGTGTATTTTATTTGTACTAAGTTCACATTTTTATTCAGTTTTGTATCATGTTCGTTAACTATTTCGTCCAGTCTACTCTTACTATCAATTTATTTTATGATTGTTAAATGTTCGTCCGTTATGAGTCCTGTGATGTCATCATTTTTTGCAGTCATTTTTTTGTGTGTGTACTTTGCATATTAAGTTGACCTCGGGTCAATCTTTGACCCTTCGTTTTCCGTGTGACACTTCCGCTTGTTTTATTTAGTTCATAAATTCATTTTTAATTGTGAAAATGTCTTGTTTGCGTCTTGACATTGTTTGTACCCTTTAGTTGCATCATTGTTTTGTTTGTCCTCATGATATATATTAAATGCTACATTAATAATATAACATTATATTCAATAATACACTTGTAATTTAATTTAATTAATTTTTTCTGACATTTAAGGTTAATATGGGACATTGCATAATTATGCAGTGATAGTCCAAGAAATTAGCACTGCAATTTATAAGAGATGCCTAGGGCATAATAATATAATATATATATTGACCAAATAAAATAATCTTATAGTCTACCTTTGAGGTAATAGACCCATTGTATATTATTTAATATACTTTTCTGGTACTAAGAGAGTGACTTAGTACATTGAACAATATAATTACTAGGAATCATACCCAACATCATTGGATATTGAGATTAATTATGTGCTGTAATTACATTATAGTTAACAGATATCATAACTATTTATGATATAGTTAGTACTTAGATACAATATTGTTACCAAATATTGTCTATTAGTTGAAATTAGACATTAGAGTTCAGTACTATTGTGATTATTTATATTGAATATTCCTAAGTTGAGTAAGTATAATAATTACTCTGAAGCTACTATTGACTATTTTAATCAGTAATTACCAATAATTACTTACCAGATAAAAGTCAAAATGCTTACTATAGACCATTTCGTTAAAATTGGTAAGGAATATGGTTATAAATCTCAAGAACTTCGTCAGTTTGCTGAGGCAGAACTGGAAAAACATAAAGCAGAAATAGAGGAACAAAAGGCTGCATTAAAGAAAGAGGAGGAGGAACGTGAGATGAAGCAAATTGCCAAGGAAAATAGATTAAGAGAGATTGCTCAACGTGAAAGAGAAGAGCAAAGAGCAATTACCAAACAGGAAGAAGAGAATAAATTGAAACAAGAGGAAATTATTTTACAACAAGAAATGGAATTGGCGCGTATTAAATTGGAGACAGCAAGATTACAAGCACAAAGTGCTGATGCAAACCAGAATAATAACGCACAAAATGGATCGTCATCCAGCCAAACTAAACATTTCTACAACTTTAAATTACCCACTCTCAACTTAAACGTGGACGACCTTTCATCGTTCCTGTCACGTTTTGAACAGACTTGCAAAACAAATCATTTGCCTGAAGAGTCATGGGTACTCAAGTTAAATGAATTCTTGGTTGGAGAACCATTGACGGCTTCTCAAAATGCTGACCAATCAATAGCAAATAACTACGGTGCTATTAAGTCCTTGCTTTTACGAAGGTTTCACCTGGACGAGGAACACTGTAGGTTGAAATTTAAGGGAATTTTACCTGAATCCCCAAAAGATTTTGCAGGATTCATTGCGAACATACGCAATACATTTAATAGATGGGTTGAACTGGCAGAAGTCAACAAATCATACGACAAATTAGTTGATTTACTACTACGGGATAAGGTATTATCTTCGGTTAGCCAGTCATTTTTTGCATATTTGCAGGAGCGTAAACCAGGTACTATCGACGAGTTAAAAAAAAATTTCTATAATCGACGTTTTAAAAGCATCTAGTTCGGCCATCCGAATGCACCATGGCAGGCCTAAGAGCTGTGAAAAAATTTTTTGGCCATTTATCAGTCATTCTCTTTGCTTAGACAGTAAAACACTTTTTCCAGAATAAACTACTGTTCGGCACATCCGAATGCAACCATTTCTAACTCCTCATTAAGAGAACCTCTACCTGTGGCGTCTAATATGGCCTCCAATCATAATAACAAACAAAGACATCACAGTGTAGACAGAAGTAGGTTCCAAAGAAATCACAATGTTAACTTTCAGAAGGGACATAATAATGATTTCAACAATAAAAATGAATTCAACAGAGGTAGATCACGAGATAGAAATTATTCACCTCAAACAAACTACCACAATGGTCAACATAACACTAATTATAATCGATCACATACTCCCAATAATAATAACAATAACTGGAATGGTAATAATCATGGCTCGAGACATCGAGATAATAGTTACTATAGAGGACGACGAGATAATTCTAACAATTATACTCGGATCGATCTCATTCTCGGGGATCATCTCATTACAACCATAATACAGGGGCGGCAGTTACAAATAATACTACCCCTATAGCTCAGGTCCCACTTGACAATAATACAACACAGTCTTCTGCTGCATGTTTTGCTATTAATTATAATGTGGCAAATAGTTGCCAACAATGCAATCTTATTTTTCAGAAGGCGAAAGAAACAGTGCTTAACTGCGGTCATATTACACCAGAGGTAGGTCTTGCAGTCAACGATGGAACAGGCTTACTAATTTTTAACAGGGGATTAGTTAATGGATCCGTCGTCTCAGTGCTGAGGGATTCAGGATCCACGACGATTGGTATACGTCAGTCGCTGGTACATCCTAGCTGTGCGACAGGAGAATATGTACGCTGCGTGACATTTGGTGGAACTATTGAGTTTTACCCCACAGCTATTGTTCATATTAGAACACCCTTTTTCACAGGGAATGTAAAAGTATGTATGCTAAAAAAGCCTATAGCTGATCTGATGGTTGGTCGTATACACGGTAGTAAAGATTGTACTCCAGATGAGATCATAGAATGGGAGAAACATAACCTATGCACTGGGAACGCCGTGACGACTAGAGCGCAGACTCAACTCATGGAGAAATTTAATGATAATAAGATGGATGCAGACAACCAAGAGGAATTTGTAGTCAATTCACCTATTGACAGGGAAACATTTGCAACCAAACAAAAAGAGGATAAATCTTTAAAAAAAATTTTTAAGCTGGTTGATAAAGTTGACAATCTATCCTCAGGTAATAATAACAAACATTGGTTTGTTATTAAAAATGACATATTGATTAGATGTTTTAATGACAAATCACAAATGAAACAACAAGTTATGGTCCCGTATACTTTTAGACGGTACATTCTTCAACATGCACATGACTCACATTGTGCTGGACATATGGGATATACTCGAACACGATCTCGAGTACTGTCTTCATTCTTTTGGCCAGGAGTGTCAAGAGATATTTCGCAGTATGTACGTTCCTGTACTACATGCCAAGAAGTGAAAGCACGTGGAGCTTTTCACACGGCGCCTATTCAGGCTTGCGATATCTCAGTAAGACCGTTTGACAAGATGGCCATAGATATTATTGGTCCATTACTACCATCGGCCAGAGGACATAGATTCGTCCTTACGTGCATTGATTTGTGCACACGATGGCCAGAAGCTATCCCATTAAAAACCACCTCTACCACAGATGTAGCTGATGCACTACATCTCATCTTTTCTAGAATAGGGTTTCCTAGAAAACTTTTATCAGACCATGGGTCACAGTTCATATCTGTCACCATGAAGGAAGTCATGAAAACTTGGAACATTGATAGGAATTTAAGTAGTATTTATCATCCTATGAGTAATGGTGCGGTTGAAAGACTTAACCGTACACTTAAACAACTACTACATAAGGTTACTGCTAAGCACCCTCATGACTGGGACAGAGCACTCCCAGCTGTTCTATTTGCTTATCGGGAGGTACCACATGAACAAACTGGCTTCTCTCCCTTTGAATTAGTTTTTGGTGCTCCCCCAAGAGGTCCTATGGGACTAATAAAAGACTTATTAATTGACGAGGAGATGACTCAGGACACTCAGTCATCTTACGAGTATGTGATTAATCTTCGGAAGAACATTATTGAGTCTTGCCAGTTGGCAACAGCTTCTTCTGAGGCTGCAAAAGCTAAGGCTCGATCTCTACAAAATAGGTCTCGACGATTACGCCAATTATTCCCCAGGCGATGAGGCTTATGTGTTACTTCCTCACAATAACAATAAATTATTGATATCTTGGAATGGTCCTTACAAAGTCATTGATAAAATTTCCGACGTTGATTACGTCTTAGATATCAAGGGACACAAAAAGATATTTCATATTAACATGCTCAAGCAATTTCATACACGTCCTGAACACTTACAGTCAATTTTTCATGAACTAGATGACAACACAGTATCTACTTGTTATTATTCCAACTTATCTGTCATCCAGGAAGAAGAATCTTCTTTTCCTGAGGTACAGTTACCGTTACCGGTACCAGTAGTTCAACCTACTGAATCTTGGCGGGATGTAACCATCTCTTCAACGGTTACACCGCAACAGCGTCTACAGATTGCTAATCTATTACAATCTTATCCAGATGTGTTGACCGACGTCCCGGGTCGCACATCGGCTATTAGTCATGACATTACTCTCAATGATGATACACCTATTCGTGTACATCCCTATTCGGTTCCTTTACATTTCCTTGCTAAAACTACTAAGGAACTTGAACAGATGTTGTCTCTGGGAATCATTGAGACTAGTAATTCGCCATTCTCTTCTCCATTAGTGATTGTCCGGAAGAAGGACAATAACATCAGACTATGTGTTGACTATAGAAAATTAAATGCTAAGACTATAGTTGACAGCGAACCACATCCACTTATCGACGACTTACTGCCACGTCTATCCAACGCAACTATATTTAGTAAGATAGACTTAACTAAAGGTTATTGGCAGATACCACTGACCGAAAAAGGCTAAGTACTACACCGCATTTTCCACTCCACAAGGTCTATACCAGTGGAATGTGATGCCTTTTGGGCTTGTTAATGCGCCAGCTACCTTCATTCGCCTGATGCGACAAATTTTATCAGGTAGACCAGACGTTATTACATATATTGACGACATATGCTTGTTTAGTTCGTCGTTTGAGGAACATGTTTCGGGACTTAGATATGTTTTCGACACTCTAAGGAATTATAATCTAACTGCTAAACCTGCAAAGGTTCAAATCGCGTGTAATGAGATAACCTTTTTGGGACATATCATTGGATCGGGATATATCCGAACGTTACCTAGTACGGTCTCCAAAATTCTAAGCATAGAAGTTCCTCAGACGAAGAAACAGGTCAGGAGTTTGTTAGGACTTGTTCAATATTACAGTAGATTCATACCAAACTTGTCATCCATCACGGCTGTATTGTCTTCATTGTTAAAAAAAGACATGCCGGTGAAGGTGACATGGACTGGTATATGCAATGAAACTTTCAACAAAATTATAAATTTGTTCTCGCATGAACCAATTTTAAGACTTCCCGATGCTTCCAAAAGATTTTTCTTACGAACAGATGCTAGTAACTACGGCATTGGTGCATGCCTGCTCCAGAACCATGATGGCGTTCTACATCCTACCTTATATATTTCAAGAAAGCTAAAGCCGGCAGAAACAAAGTATTCCACAGTGGACAAGGAACTTTTATCAGTTATATGGGCAATAACTAAACTTGAAAAGTTTTTGCTTGGTGCTCCATTCACCATACAAACCGACCAACGTGCTGTAGCATCTTTGCGTCGATCTAACCACAAGAGCCCAAAACTCGCCAGATATGCAATCATCCTACAGCCATTTGAATTCTCCATTGAACATATTCCTGGCACTGAAAATATTGTGGCGGATGCGTTGTCACGTAATCCTATTGACGACGAATGATCAACATTGACATTCCTAAAACACGTCAATCATCACTACATTGGATATAACGAAGTATCAACTATAAGGGAACTAACCTTGCCTTCAATTTAATATTTATAAACACTATATGCATCACAGAATTGAACTAAAGACAATCAAGGTATACATATTGACATTGAAACTTCGTCTAACGTCCATACACAATATATGAATATTCGTTGAACAATCATGGAACAATATCTGACGACAAGTCGAACTTATTATCCTATGTGCACTTAATTCTTGGATGCTGGGATAAATGACATTTCTTTCCAACGTAAACGTTTGAACATTTTTGCCTAAAAGAATTCATCAGGATCAAGACTACGGATGGATCATCATATCCTATACTAATTAATTAGTTAACTTAACTTCTTAATTGAATTATTATCAATAAAATGAAATGTGAGAAAAAAATGAAATGAAAGAACAAAAAAAGAGAACGAAATATAAAAAGAAGAAATTATGAAAAGAGAAAATAAATCTCACACAAGTATTAGATTAATATTTTTTTTTATGTACCTATACGTTATTTAGTTAGTTAAATTAGATAGTTATTATTCACTAACACTTAACACACCCAATTAAGTTAAACTTATATTCGAATTTCTTTCTATTTCTTCTCACTTATTTTGTCTTTTCTTCTCTCATAACATCGCGTTATATTAGAATCTTAATAATTTAACTCTTAGTTTAATTAATTAATTTAATTTTAATTAGTCAAATTAATTCCTATATGACATACTAATACGACAGACCTTACTTTAATTTAATTCTATCATTCACTATTAACATTGGACATTTTATTTAGTTGATATAATAATATGTATAATATTGATATATAATGTGATTAATGTTAGATGACTATGACAAATAGTTAGTTGACATGACCGCGACACGGTTCTACTCAGAACATCGTCGGCCATATGTCACGATTGTGTTAAATTTTTTTTTTTGAAAAATTGTTAAGTCGGATAGATCTTGAAAAAAAAATCTATCGATTTTTTTTTTCCCCGGTGTACAGGGAATTGTTACGGTATATGATATTAACGCCGTCTGCTAAAGGTTAGCGGACGTGCAAATGTAAAGGTTAAGACATTTAATATATTGCGATAGATGTTTCAATTATTGAACGCTCCATATACGATCGATTATGACGTGTCTAGCGTTGTTTGGGACACAGTCGGTAACTAGGAGACGCTACCCTTTGTTACTTGACCGCCAAGCTGAATAGCTGCGTTTTGTTAACCTTCCAATTCAATGGCATGATATAGCCATTTATATGTGCATTATGATGGACCAGGGTCAGTCCTAGAACTCTACATGAGAGGAAACTTATGGAGGTTAGTGATTAACTAAATCCTTGGAAGGAGAAAGATAATCGTCTACTTTATACGAAGTAATTAGACTCACAGTCTCACTGTCGGCAGGTAGCCATCCTATCTGCGCGTGCATATAGCTGTGATGTTCTGACGACAATTACTGCATTGTATCCTTAAACGGACATTGACATGTAAAACAGCAGTCTACGCTATTGATTGATTGATGCATGTACCTCTTGTGTGAATTGAACTGTTTATGTATGTGTGTAATCCATATTAAATTGTGAAGGACTCGAACCGGAGGCATTATTCGTTGAATCACGTTACACCATTCAACCATTATGAATTATGTATTTTATATCAAGTTGCCTGAAGGAGAAAGACGCACTTCTTAGTCTTGTAAACTAAAACTGTGCATAGGGAGACTTGAGTTAAACAAACAAAGGGCCCTCTAGTTTATTAACTTACAGACTAAATTCATGTGCGGGTATGTATTCGCTTTTCTAGTATATAGAAATTAGCTCAGATATATAGATTTGAAATTCATTAATATCATGGTGAAACTCTAAGGGCTGTATTTTAAATGGATATTACTTTACCATGTATGTTTCATAAATGGTTATCCACGTTCATTTATTTTCACATGTATTTTAACGGGATATTACGTTACAATGTTTGTATTACAATGATATTATTTTTCAATGTTTGTAACATTAATAATGTATGAGAATATTATTATGAGTGCTTGAAGGAATGAATGGCGAAAGGAACGAAGGAGGTGGCCGCGAATCGACAACACAAATAACCCCACATCCCTTTCCCTTGGCTGACCGGGACGGAAGCAATGTTTGGCCAGCTGAATTCATTCATAGCAGACAGGAATGTTTAACAATGGACTGACCTATTTTAGGAATGAGACGGAGAAACCAACATGCCTACGCTGAGGACACTGCTTAAATTGTTATGAGTATCTGCGTGTTGCAGCATGTAATTTTGTTTTGTCCAACAGATATATGCAGTGCAACCTGCCACGTCTTGTCTCTTATTGCTGAAAAGAGGTTACCTAGCCCACCAGTCACCATAATAATTCCCTTCAATTATTTCAAGTATTTCAAAGATTCTGAACAACAAACATCATCCCTACCATACTCCCCCCCCCTCCCCCCCACCCCCCCCCCCCCCCCCCCCATTATAACCTTCCATCCCACCTTTGGAAGCAAATTCGTTATCTGTGCATATCTCATCAATTGTATATCTCATCAACGTTACGCCAATCTTGGATTTATAAAATCGTGTTCAGATTCTGTGCCCCTTTTTTGTTGATACCTTATTCGAGCCCTGAAGTTCAATTCAAAGCATTGGATTACGTTATTTTTTCCAAGAGACACCAGGATATAAGTTGGTTCCAACATTCACACCAAGGAACAAAGAAACAAACATTCATTTTCACACAAACAGTATTTCCCATATTTCCGGCAACGCCTAGGAAGTTATCAGGCCTGACCGGAACTTTACTAACACAATTCATTCATAATCTTGTTTTTCACTATTTGTGTAATATTTTTTCTTCTTTAAAAAATCATCAAATTGTTGTCAGTTTGTTTTCTCGTGATAATCTTTTTTTTTTTTTTTTTTTTTTTGCTGTAAAATCTTTATTGATTTATTTACATTTTTCTAATTGAAGTAAATTTAGTTAGACTCGATAGGATTGTTCGTTCTGTTCAGACTACCAAATCCTCAATCTAACTTTACTTCTTTACCCTACTATTTGTAAGTGACACAGTGTGTGCAAAAAAGTACTATTGTCGCCAGAGACAACAAGAAGAGCTGTGTGTGGGGTTTTCTTAGTAAAGATCTCACTGACTCCAGCCTGTACCTTCTGTCTATCTCTCTTGTGCATCACTATCACACGTCAGTGTGCACTAACGTCCCTCACCTCTCTGCAGAAGTCAAGCTTTACCTACTATTAATTAAATTTTCATGCGATCAATACAAAACATTCAATTTCCAGGCCTGGATAAACTGCTTATAGACGTGGATTTGCTCAGGATTATTAGCATTCTACGGAAACGAGAAATAACAATACTAATGGATACGACGTATGAAGACTCGACCACGCTGCCTGCCACGTGGGTTTAGTGATCTGGCGGTGGCAAGGTCCCACAAATCAGCCGGACGTACACAGACTGTACAGTCTTTTTCTGTCCGATGGTACACAGTGGTTCTAACAATGAAGAAGCCGTGTACCAGATTATGTTAACCTGAAGACAAAATTTGCCCTCATAAATACTATATTCGTAAAAAAAAAACACTCACTTCCTTTCAGTCTATCATATTAGAATTATGCTTAAAATATGTTCCTTTCGATCTATCATTCTAGAATTAGCCTAAAAGAGTCCTTTCGATCGATCACCCTTTCGCTCTAGCATACTATACTTAGTCTTAAAGAATCCTTTCAATCTAACATACTATAATTACAGAGTTTAAAAATCCTTTCCACCTATCATATCAGAATTCCACATAAACAATCCTTTCGATCACACTAGACTTACAGATTCCTAAATATTTATACACTAAAACTTGGGTGTTGTTATGCATTGTCGTGAACAATCACGTGATCCAAAGTGTGCTTACTTTATGTGTCATGATGGTAGTGCTTCAATGGCAGTATAACAATTAAATTAAATGATCGTTTTAAATGTGTTATCGGAAACCCTGTAGTACCACGATACTAATAAACACTGCTAAAGTATTAACAAAGAAAATATCTACATCTCAAATCAGCCTCGCACTGTCGAATTCATTTGTCAAGCCACGCTACTTTGACTACCCTAGGACAAGGGGAATTCTCCCCGCTCTGGATCTAAGATGACTCGTGGTCTGCTGAATTGGAAAGGCTCGGCCAGCCAAAAACTGCGCTTTTAAATGGCTTCTCGTCTCGCGATTCAAGAGAGTTCCGTGGTTATCCGCTCCCAGCCAATCTGCAGCCGCCTAATAATTATGTTGTCCGAACGGTGTCTCCAAAGATTTTACGGGCGCTGTGAATGTTTTATAAAATAGCGATAAGATTATGGCCGCCATACGACATGGTACTATTAAATAACGAATTAATTATCAACACGGCTATAGATATATTTGTTAAATATATATAAACTTATAGAGTTAGTAGAAAGTAAAAAGTTGATTGTGAACAGACAGTCCACATATGAAATGTAAAAATGTAGTTACTTAAATTAGATAGTGAAGTTAGGTAAATAGTGAAATGATAATGAGATATTGTAAGTGTTATAACACTGATGATAAATCTACACTGTCCATAAGTCTTTCAAATTTCCTCCACTGTATGATTATACACAGGTATGCACCGATTGTCCAATGTAATTGTCTGTTTCAACGTGTGGGTTATCTCCAAGAATAGTCCTTAATGTTGAAACTCTTGCACATGTAGTAGTCAAAACTTGTAAGATGTAATGTCTCTTAACGCCTGGAAATATCTCTTTTGTCGACAAACTGTTGATATTTGTTTCAGGAAACTGATTGCTGCCTGCTCTTAAAAAGGCACTGATTAGACTGGAGCTCTTCACGAAATGCTCTTCTGGTAACACGTGTGTTTCGTGCCATTAAGCTTGACTAAATGAATTTATATCATGCAATACACTGTCTGCGTATATGAATCACGTCATGTACTGACGAATTGGGTAGCTGAACTTGGTTCATGCTATTTGCTTTCGTGTGATTTGAACTTTATGTATGTATGTATGTATATATATATGTATATATATATGTATATATATATATGTGTATATATATATATATATATATATATATATATATATATATATATATATATATATATATATATATATATATATATATATATATAGATATATATATATATATATATATATATATATATATATATATATATATATATATATATATATATATATATATATATATATATATATATATATATATATATATATATATATATATATATATATATATATATATATGCAAATCAACATGTGAGCACTTGATGAATTACGAGTGGTTATGTGATTTTTATATACATAGATTCCTCAACTTGTGTGTATTTGATCTTTATTCAGGAAATACTCTTCTGGATGCGTTGAACTCTTCAACTTAATACAGGCTATAAACTTTTGAAGGAGTTGACTGTGTTGATTGTATATCTATATGAATCAACTTGTGAGCCCTTGGGTAAACAGATGACTAAAATGCTGCGCCGCCGACGGGCGTTGGGATCTTCCTTGTAACTTAGGTAGTCAATGGTGTCCTATCTTATGAATTCTGTTATCCGGACGTACGCAATGTTAGCTTCTTTCCCATTACACGCCAAACACGTAATTTGTAGACTCAAACCAGCAGGACTGAAGACACATATTGGTATTATAAGTTTTACATCTAATATCAACAGTTGACTTTACCTTTATCTTATTCCTCAATATTTATTGCGTCTTCCTAATTGATCACTCAGTTTTTAGTTCTCATATTTTGGTGTATGACATTAGGCCCACATGATACGTGTTAAATATATTTAGCATGAAAGTGTGTGCTCATGTCAGTCTGTAATGATGATCTAATAATCTATATGAAGGTGAAATATATAACTGTGGAGTACTTCTTTATAGTTTAAGGCTTAGTGGAAAAATCTTTGAATTGATTTACAATTATTGAATAGAAGTAGTGGGAAAAAAAGTTTTTCGCACATTTAGAAATGAGGCTAAGTGCAAAAAGCAATCTTAAATAATGAGAAAGAAAAATTATTGAATTTTTCAAGTTACAAACCTAATTTTCATCGTTCCCTAATTTCTATAAAAAACACATTCGAACTTAAATTTCACTGGAATAAAATATGGAACAGACTAGGCCAAGGGGAACTCCCCCACTATTTTTCGCTGATGTTGTGAAAATTTACTGACGTCAGCAGAGCATTAGGTTATATTTTCGCATTGCCAATGTGTTAATTCTGGGGCTGAGTCCTATGGCTGTCTGTCAATTGCTAAAAAAGGGTGGCGTGACATAATAGACTTTTCGCCTGTTTGCTGGATTCCAGTGATGAGACAAAACATAGGATTTTCTACCTAATAGAGAAACGGTGTACTCCTTGTCACAAAGGTATTTCTCTCTTTGGCGGCTTCGAGTTAAGTCCACTTGTATCGCCTGCCTGATAGTCTTATGTTTCCTTGTCGTATGGCCCGCGAGCGGTTGTCCTTTAATCTATTCATTCAATGTCGCGCCACGTACGCGACCTTTAGGTGGCTACAACCGTCAAAACGGTAGACAATCTGGCTTGTACGTCTTGCGAGTTCTTTGCTCCGACTGGCCGGCCACTGTGCCCAGATGTCTTGAGACCGTGTGTCAAAAAAGCCCTTAAGCGAATACTTTCTATGATACACGTGACCATCTCCCGCGCCAAACAATAACTTGTCTAACGGGCTAGGTGTGCTCCAAAAGATAATGTAAGGTTGGGAAATATCAAAGGTGTGATTAAAGTTTGATCGCTTAAGACTTAAGTAAAAGCCGTGATTAAGAAAGATCACAGGGTTAAAATGATAGAAGAGCGAAGACAGGGAAGAAATAAAATAAGAACGATGATGAAAAAGGTCAAAGGAGAGAAAGAATAGGAACACTGTATCATATCGCCTTCCTTCTTGCCATGCCACATACGAATGCTCGCTTGCGAGTTAAGTACCCGTTAATCGCTAAAAGCAGGTGGGCTGTCGGAACAAACTCTTCAGCTCAAGTCTGGTTGTCCGGTGATAAGAAAAACCGTGACTTGTGATTGGCCGCCCGATAAGAAAAATGATGTACTCTTTTGTTACAAAGTTATCTTCATTTGCGGCTTAGAGTAAATCCCCCTTCACAGACTTCATGGCTCTCACTGCAGCTAGCAACCACTTCATGCCAAACTATTACAGCAGGCGAGCAAGTTGAGAATGTGCATGGCACTTCAGGTCCAACAAACTGTTACCGCTAAAGCACATAAACTACTAATGCGCAGGTTTCACACATGAGGCCAGCTAAAGGAGTTAAAAATGGGAAATCACTGACATAACCATTTATCTCAAGCACACAAAAGCAGAGAGTATAAGATATGTTGTTCTTATTTTGTAGATCCTATTTTGAAAACAGCGATTAAAATATGTTGAGTATTGTTATTTAGATCTTACACAGAGGTTAACGGTGCTCTGTCTTACAATGTAGAAATCTTTTTTTTTCTTACAACAGCATATAATGTTTTAGTAACATTACCTTGTTGGTTTTCGTCCATGTCCTCTTCCCATGTTCATACAGCTTATTCTTGTACTATACTTCAGTTCCGTGTAGCTGACAATAAAATAGAAGGACTACTTTTTTTCCAGAAAAGGTGACTAATATTGTTGTTTTTTTTAAATAGAATTTTGCCTCGTTTTGGCGAAGCCCGTCCCGTTCAACCTAATTGGTTATATTAGGGCGCATGTCCAAATAGAAAAGATCTTGCGGTCTGTTTCAGTGTACAGTAGTTTCTTAACTAATATGAGACAGTGCGTCGGGCTAGCAAGTTTATCGTGTCAAACAAACTGCTATATAAACTTTCGCTTCAAGGTCACATGAGAGCTTTGGTGCTGGATTTCTGCAGTTAGAGCAGCTGTAATGAGGGTCCCATGCTCCAAAGGTAGCAAAAAAGGGAAATAAAGCTGATCTCTACTCTATCATCTTCTCTATTGTCAGCTCTCTTTCTCTCTCTTTCTCTCTCTCTCTCTTTCTGTCTGTCTGTCTGTCTGTCTGTCTGTCTGTCTGTCTCTCTCTCTCTCTCTCTCTCTCTCTCTCTCTCTCTCTCTCTCTCTCTCTCTCTCTCTCTCTCTCTCTCTCTTTCCAACACATATACCGGTATATTAGAGCGGGAATGCATATAATCTCAAATCATTCCTGAACATCTGAAATTAATGCGTACCGTACCCTATAATAATCGATATTCATAGAGAGAGTTCTCATGTTCCCGCAGAATGAAGATTTCTTCATTCTGATTCGCTGGACTAAGGGATGCAACTGCAGCCAATAGCCATCCCTAGTTTGATCGCTTAAGACGGCTTCAGCGAACAGACGATGCGGCTCATAAGCTATCAGTAGACCAAAACTGAACTCGAGTGTGTTGTTTGTGAATTTAAAAAAAAAAATAATAATTAAACAAAAAACATGTCCGCGACGATGGCACGCTAGAGTGTACATAAACTCATTTCGATCTATTTACGTTATGTGTACAAAGCCGATAGCTGTACAGCAAACAGTTCTTTATTTCACTACATTCATTAGCACCACTATCGACACGATGATCAAATAGAAAGTGCGGTTTCCTGAGGACTTTGCATGTGAAGTTTATTAAGGGAGGAAACGAAACATGTCTTCTATCTAGAACCGACGATCACGGCTATTATCACGCCAGTTTCCACATTTTAAATATTGTGTTTCAGCGTAATTGTTTGACCACTTGAAATGTGTCAAACAAGAAAACAGGTAAGTCTAATGCATTGTTGCAATTATTCTTTATAATACGCAGTCTGTAACAATAACATCACTCCCTCTTGGCATGCTGGCTAAGACAGTGCAGAGATAGGCTATGTAGAAACTATTACTGATCCATGTCAATAATACTCATATAAAATGAAAGAAGGAATAAAGAAACCGAGGTAAAATTAGCACAAACAAACAAACTGGAAAGGACTATGCATTCTGCCAGGGTAGAGGGAGAAAATCCATCTACGAACCCCTCGAAACATGTTTTGTGAAGCTAAACACTTTTCTAAGTAGAGAATCATTTGATAATCTGCAAAGTTACGCACTTGTTTCTTTGTATGGATGTCCCATTATAATGTTTATTGTCTATTCATGCAAATGTTTTAATAAATATCAGCAAATAACACATCAATAGCTCTCGTTCCGGCCTAGGAGAAAAAGCAAGTCGTATAGCTGCATGCCTACATGTAGATAGGGCCTTCCAATGATGGATAACTTAAGTGTTATGATACTTGTCTAGTCTGGTTTAGGAATTACGTATCAATACTTGATTGCTTTAGCATCTCGAATAGTAAGTCAGACAAAACAGTTGTTACACTTCAGATAAAAATGGACTGAAAGCACGTTAATATCAATACATCGTGTTATAAGAAACGACCATGGCAGGTCGTTCCTAAAAAATAATTTTATTTCATATTTTAGTAGTGACATAAAACAAGTTTCCGTATACGTAATAGCTGCTATGATTCGACGTAGAAACGCCCCCCCCCCCCCTTTTTTAAGCCCTTCCTTTCCCACGCCTTCTTTCGCTGCTACTCTCTCCCATTTCCATTTCCTTAGTGCGCGCGCTCGTGCACTGATCCTTCTGAGACTGAGGGGAGGAGGGGGAACCATTCCCACAAGAATGCGACAGAAATGTTAGATGACGTTTGCGTTTCACAAATCTAGACGTCACGACGCCTGGCACATCCCGATGAGGATACTTTTGACTATCCCTCAGATGACTAGATCTGATTGCAAAAACTTACTTAAGACATCATGTACAATAGCAGGTTAACCAAGCTAAAAAAAATAGGACCACTTTAAGTTGTATTAGTAATGATTGCTTTAGAAATACGGATAAAGCAACTAAGATGCAAAACAGAAGTCACCGAGCATATCCAAGTTTTGTCAGAAATCAACGGACAGCTTGGAACATCCCATTAAATACCGGGTACTAGTAAATATCTATCAGGGTAAAAATGTATAGAGAAATTATTTTTTTTTTGGGGGGGGGGGGGGGGGGAGAGTCTCTAAACAAGTCAGTTAATGACAGTAGTCATTACTCACGCGCCGGAACATTTAATACAGCATGGATTTAATATGACAATATCAAATGCAGCAAAAGTAGTACAGGTCAAGATTAATTTAAAACGACAACAATATTTAACTAATATACGTCGGCAAATTGATCAGTTAGCTTTATAATTTTGTAAAGAACATTATAATTACTGGAAGTTAATTACCTGTTATAAAGGTGACCTTTCTTTTTAGCGTTTAATAGTGTCTTTAAAACAAAAAAATACTTGCTCGTGTATTCTTCAGCCTTGAAAAATGCTCAATGACTTCAGCGTCGAAATCTGCGATGGATTTTAAAAGTCTGTGCTCTATCTACAGCACTCACAGAGCATTACGCTTATTGTGGTCCTTAAGTTATTGTAGATCAGAAATGACATCATTGTACTCCAGGCAAACCCATAGGTGCTCAGTTTTCGTCTCCATATGCCGAAGGCTATGAATGCTAACTGTTCCTGTTGCGAGCTGTTTGTAACCACGCTGGATGCATCCTCTCATTCGGCCTTCCATGCTGGTCTTACGTTTGATGTAAAATTCCAGAAATCTTAGCCTTGTTGATTCATAGTTGCAGTGTCATTCTCTAATAGACGATCATCAATTGTCTCACTTATTTCACCTTTATCCATATCCAGTGTCCGGCCATGGGTGCTCTCGAAGCTAGTCCATCAGCTCTCTCATTGCCGCGCACCCCTGCATGACCAGGGCAGTAGATCCTCACTAGTTCCTGAAGATTTGAGGCCTCCACGGATATTTTCCATTCATGCCGGAGCCATCCATTTAGGATTTTCCGAAGCATGAACTGAGAGTCTGACACAATAACTACCCTGGTTGACGGAGTTTCAGATAGTCACCTCAGGGCTACAGTAACTGCTTCTATCTTCATTCTTAAGCTGGAGGTTGTTGTAATGTAAGCTCCGCTTTCTTCGGCGACGACCCTGCACTTTACTCTAGCCGAGAAACCCCATCCTGATTTCTCACCATGGAGTACAGACCCAGCAGTGTACACAATGGCCAAATCGTCCCCAAATCATTTATCAGCTGATTAATTTCCAGCTCTGCTTTCCAACTGCCCCACGCTCTTCACTCCATGCCAAGGCTGATGATCACTTGCTGGTAAATTGTCCAGTTTTCATCTGACTTACCCTACTCTTCGCCCTTGAATATATTTTCAACTGTGGTCACCTGCCCAATCGCAACCTCTGCCTGCGCCAACTATGGTATCTTTATTCTTGCTTCCTTGATGTCACCTATGTTCCCATATAAGCTGTGGTTATCTGCATATAGACTTTTGCTAGAGCCATTGCATTCCTTATCTAGACAACAATCAAAGCTTGTCCCTCATCGTCACAATGGGTGCTTCTTGTGTACAGCCCAAGACTATATGCATATCTAAGTTTTGAATGCGTTCCAGCAGTTTACAGCGTGAGAATTCCAAGCCCATACTGAGTTATTGATATCACTAGCTGATGATCCAGGAGAAACTGTAGAGTCTCGTGTATGCTTTTAATCATTATTTGTCTACCTGAGCCTGTCCTGCAAATGAGCAAGTCATGGGCAATATTTAATATTTATCCCGGCCTTACTGGTTGAATAGTGGCTACTTTTGCTGTATATATGTTAAACAGCCCCTGTGGTAGTGGAGAACCCTGGGGTAGTCGCGGGCAAATGTGCATTGCTTCTGACGGCCATGTTCCCAAGCGAAATGCTACTGTTTTCTCAATTAAGGCAGCTGTTATCCATCTTGTTAGCCAAGGGTTTACATTATATGCCATTACACAGTTCATTACGGTTGCAACGTTCGCACTGTTATAAGCATCCTCTAGGTCAATTGCTACAGCCACCGTTTCTCTTTTACTATGGAATCCTTCATAAACATCGTACGCAAAAGTTCCAGCATTACCCCATGTTACTTTTCATTTTCCTATAGCTATCCAATGTATCAGAGAGGATGTGTGCATTTTAGAGGTTGTTCATTAATTGTCTCGCTACTACCTTTTCTAGTAATTTACTATAAACATTCTGTAATGTGATAATTCGATAGCTGCTGAGCAGTGTGGGACCTTCACCAGGTTTAAGATGTGGCCATAGGTAACTATGTAGCCAGTCTTCCTGTACCTCTCACGGGATTTACTCCCCTTGCTCTGCAGGTATGGTCCAACAGTGACCAAAATTCAGAGCATCTACTGAGGGTCTTCAAAGGTGTGTACCTTTCTCTCAAGATTACTCTTGGCAGAGATGGGAATTGAAGAATGGTGCTTCAATTCTATGGAGCCTCATAAGAGTTTAAAGAAATCATGTACTCCGGCTGATAGGATCCAGGTCCTGTAAACTGTATATCTTTCCTGACCTTCTATGAATTAGGATTTTGCTCGTTCTGATGGTCAGCCAACTGATTTAACTCAGTAAAATATTACTTAAATAGTTCTGTTATAAGTATTTAAAATAACTGAGACATACGGGGGCAGTTCACTGAAAATGACTAAATCGACTATAAATTTGTATATTTACAGGTAACAAAATTTAAGTCAGTTATTGTTAACAATTGTAAAATAATTAAGGGTGGGGGGAATTTAGAAAGTCTTTAAAATGTCCTCATAGGTGATGGTCTGATTTGAAAATAGAGAGTTCACGGGGCAGCTTTTAATATGTACTTAGCTGCCAGTAAAATGTCGGTTGTTTCTGCTTGTTCTGTGCAGGTTGTGGACTGGTTCACTCTCGTCACTGGTCAGGTCTAGTGGTCACAACACGTTCCTCGTAGTATCGTGGAGTAATTGTGAAGATGGTCCAGTGTCCGTTAAGACCCGTCTGCTGTAGGTGTCTATCTTTGACTGCAGGCCACTTATACCACCAATTGGCACCACCGACTAGTATCATGAAATAAGAGAGAAACACATACCCTCCTGAGTCTCCTGACACAAAATCAGGTGCCTCCCCTTTTCATTCCACCATCCCATCTGCCTCAGAACTCTACCCTCTCTGAGCATTAATATTAATCCCAGTGAGCGGAAAACATCCATTGCATTTATATTGAACAAGTTTACATTTACAAATGCACTGATTGAAAAGATTAATATAATAAGTATGTGCATCAGTTCTATCATCATCCACTCCGTGCTCTATCTGGAACTTTGGACTACATCTGCTTTTGGTTCTCTATGAGAAACCCACATAATGCAGTCACCAGCTTTTACAGTGGTGGTTCATGAAACCATCATTCTATATGCTGAGGTTGCCAGCCTCGTATGACTTGGACATCCATGTTAAGAATGAAAAAAAAAGAATTATAAAATGTACAACTTACCCCAAATTTTGGGAATACAGGCTGACTTTTGGCTCAGAGAAATAGTTAAGGCAACTTGATTAAGATGCCTCTTACACATGGTCTGGGGTATTACTTTACAAATATAATCCCACTATGACTTAGTGTTCATATTCCTAGGATTACAGGCTTTCCATAGTAATGAAGGCAGAGTTTTCTTAAGAGTAAGTCAAAAAGATGCTCAAACACGTTGTATGGTCCTTTAAAGTGGAATCCTGAACATATTCTTACTCTGGTGTGACAGTACTGTTGGCCAAGTCATCTAGTTTGTAGACTCGCTTTCGCAAGAGGGGTAATTTTCTAGATGTTCTATTTTCAACCCAGGTTTTCTTGAAACTCATATATGATGAAGACTTTCAACCTTGATGACTCCACTTACTTTTATTGTTTAATTCTGGCACCACTGTTTTTCTACTATAATGCTTACAGCACAGTTTATCTGAATTATGCTAGCAATACTGTTTTTCTTATACAGTGTAGTCAATACTGTTTTTCATATATTATACTGGCAGTACTGTTTTTCATATGCAAAGGCAGGCAATACAGTTTTTCTATTCTTATGCTGGCAGTACTGTTTTCCTATATTGTACTGGTAGTATTGTTTATCATTTGCAATGCAGGCAATACGTATTTGTTAATTTGTTGCCGGTTCAGAGACCGTATGAGCCTACACATGACCCACTTACTTCTCAATCAGCTCACTGTTAAGCGGGCCTGTGTTTAGTGACCCAATGTTGACATGTCAGAGCGTTGCCTGTTTTCGACCTTTTGTCCGTAAAAATCATAGTATTCAAGTTCACTGAAAACTATTTAATACACTGTTTTTACTTATCACTGTCCGTTCTAGACATTTACATCCATTTGAAGTATACATGTCAATCTTAAAACTTTCTAGCTACTAAATCTAACACAACCAGCATGACGACCTTCCCGCTCCGCAAACCAAAACTCTCTTCTGTTCTGACTTAACTCCCCTTTCTTTTTTCGTTTCGGTCTTAGCTATTTCGTTTCCAGATTTGATGACGTCATTTTTTTACGACTAGTGCTAAAGTAGCTAGCTAGACTGTAATACAATATTCTACTTAATAGTAGCGCTATTCGCGCTTAAGTAGTAGGAGTAGGCCTACCTGTCACATACAACCCGGGGCCACCAAATGTATCCCTGGGGGAGACATTTTCATCCTAGAAAAACTAAAACAAACCCTTGAAATGAAAATAATTACATCAGTAACATAATTGCCGTGCTAACGCACTCATGCTCAAGGGAAAAAAATACGGCCTACTAGAGCCTTAATGAACTGGGCATTGAATGTGGGTGATCATGGACAACATCGTAGGTATGGAATGAATATATGAAGAAGCACTGCTTAAATACAAACATAAGTGCTAACAATTAACTATACGTTTTAATTATCAACTCGAAAATGATTAGAAAACGATAAAATGGGTAAAACAATTCATCAAAGGGAACAACAAAGTCAGGAAGTATCATTTTAAGTAAGCTAAACGCTCGTAAATGATATGACTGGCTAAACGCAGCTAGTATATGGCAAAATGTAGGATGACACTCCAATGGCAGGGGTTTGTAATCAAGGGGTAAGCACAGGGTTAGTAAGCAAAGGGGAATAAAGTAGGAGGGAGAACAGGAGGAATAGTGAATGAAGAGGAGGGAAGGATGGTAGACAGAAAGAGACTTCCAAACAAGAAAGGAGTGAGTGAGAAAAAAAATTTTGAACTTGAACAATAGGAATACAAAAGGTATGATAAAATGGGCATCTATCATAAGATTGAGCAGACACAAAGACAGACTATGTAGATCGGGCATGGTTAAATGTAAGCACATAAGGAGCAAGCATAAAACAGAAGTCATTAAGTTAATACCGACATTAGCGAGATGATGAAAATTAACAAACGATGCTTTATTCAATCACTAAATAAAAATAAATAGAAAAGCAAAAAAAAAAAAAAAAAAAAAACATAGCGGCTAACAGGTACGAGAAGCGACCTCTGATAGTAAACTGGAAAGTCAAGGGATGAACGACTGGGATATAATTTTGAGCATTTCCATTTTCGCAACCTGTTGGGATGATAATCTTGAATCATAACATTGACGTTGATAAAGAGATGAGACAGTGTGGATGACATGAGGAGATGGAACAGGATGGGAAGAACGAGGGAGGGGTCGGAGAGGGGAACGGGCAGGAGGATGGACTGGAGAATGGGGAAAGGTACGTGGAGGAGGATGACAACTGACTGTAGGGGTTCGAACTGGAATACGGGAACGATGTTGTGTTGAGAGTTTGGAAGGCTTACGCAGAGTAGAAGGAAACAACTGAGTCAGTCGCGGTGGACTAAGAGGCTGGCGTACAGGGAGCCTGGAACGAGGAAATAAAGGGCGGGCATGTTCTTGTGGCAAACGAAACCACTTGGGGTGGGGAGGAGAATCATCCGAGGTATTAGGCAGATGCCTCTTGAGAGGATGGCGGACGGGAGAGAAAAGACTGTCTTCAGCGTTAGCGCTGGGACAGAGGCCGTGGCGGACTCTAAGTCATAATCCACCGGAGAGCAAAAACCGGAAGGCACCGAGGGATTGGCAGAGAGCGGAAAAGCAGAAGGCACCAAGGAATGGATGGTGGTAGCTGTAGTAGAGGGAGGAAGAATAGCATCTGAGAGGACAGAGGTAGAGGGAGGCAAGTGATAGTCAGCGGGAGGCCCAGAGGTAACAGGAGGAAGCGAAGCCCGATAAACATCACAGGACCAAAGACGATGAACAACTTCAGGGATAGGAACATCATCTTCCGAGGTAGAAGAATCACGAAATTGACGCTGAAGATCAATCGCGGAGGAAGGAGGAGGAGGGGAGGGTGGATCATCAAGATGGGATGAAAGGGAAGAGTCATAAGGGAGTGATGAAGAAGAGGAAGAAGAACAAGAAGAAAAAGAAGATGAAGGCGGAAGCTGAAGAGTGGCCTTACGAACAGAACGGCTGGACAAGAGTGTAGGGACAGTAAGTGGACGTTGAACGTCTAGGCGTAATTGAGAGGCGTGAGCCTTCGTTCGGTGGTTACACTCTTCGTGCCAAATCACGAAGTTGACGGGAGAGGTTTTCTGGATGATCTTATAACCATCAATCCAATGATCGTCCAATTTAGAAGTACGCTTGTGCTTGCGGAAATACACGAGGTCTCCGACTGCATATGTGGGCAGACGTGCACGTTTGAAATGTAGACGCTGTCGTTTATGAAATGCTTTGAGAGCATTACGGTGGACAAGCTGGTGAGCATTATATTTGTTCCGCAAGATGGTCTCAATCGGATTCTCACCAAAATATTTTCTTTGTGGGGTGAGAAGGTTGTCCATCGGTAAACGAGGTTCTCTACCATAGAGAAGGTAGAAAGGCAGAAAACTAGTAGTGTCGTTTACATTTACCCGCAGTGCTTCAAGTGCCTGGGGTAAGTACACGTCCCAATATTGGGAATTACCATTGGTGAATTTGCCAAGGATATCATTAAGAGTGGAATGCATCGTCTCGTTACGACCGTTCGATTGGGGATGGTAAAAGCTGGTCGTGACGTGGCAAATGTGGAGCTTATCCAGTGTCGAATGGAAAGTCTTGCCGGTGAATTGCTTTCCATTGTCTGAGATAATAGTATGGGGACAACCATGGCGTGGTATGAACTCAGAAAGTAGAATATCAGTGACATTATCGGCTGAGGCGTCCTTGAGAGGATAGCACTCAGGCCACACCGAATACTGATCTACAAAGTGGAGTATGTAGGAATTCCCGGACTGCGTGACAGGGTATGGACCCGAAATGTCTACACTAACCGTCTGCATGGGGGAATGAGACTGAGACATCAGTTGGATGGGGACCTGATGCGGTCTCATATTGCGACGCTTACAGATTCTGCAAGCCGCTACATATTCTGCTACATCTTTATAAAGGGTAGACCAATACTAACGTCTGGTCACTATGTCATACGTCTTGTCACGACCCATATGACCGTTGGAATCATGGAATTGTGAAGGATTCGTGAAATGAGATTACGAGGGAGGCAAATCAAAAAACGATCCTCTCTTTTGGGATCAACTCGATAAAGAATATCGGTATCAGGGAGGATAGTGTAGTTGGAAACAGACTTAGCGTCGCGTTCCCACTGAAGACGGATCTTTAGAAGATCAGGATCTTGACGCTGAGCAGAAGGCATGTCAATGGAGGGCATGAGAGGACCATCAGAAGAGATATACTCTTCATCTTCCAGAGGAGAGAAGATAGGAGGAGGACGATTAGAGTTGATCACAAGGATCTCCTTAGCATTATCATCTGTGTCTGAGGAGGCCTTCGGGTCTGATGAAGAAGAGAAACTGACATTCGTACAAGCTGGATATGGAATGCGTGAAAGGCCAGCAACCGTATTAAGTTCACCTGGAATATGCTCAATTGTGGAATCATAGCTCTGGAGGTTTAGAGCCCAGGTTTGAAGCTTAGGAGGCTGCTCAGAGGTCTTTGAGAGCCAAGTAAGTAACGGCTTGTGGTCACACCGGATAATAATGTGAGTGCCACGGAGATAAATATCCAACTTTTGCAACGCATCTTGGATTGCAAATACCTCTTTCTCAGTAGTAGTCCACTTTTGCTGAGTACGACTAAGGGCATGAGACAGAAATGCGATGGGCATTTCATGAGGTACATTTGGAATGATAGGACTAGAATTAGAAATGTCCTCTTGGACCAGGCAGGCTCCGATGGCACGATTAGAGGCGTCCGTATAAAGGATCATAGGACTGTGCACATCAAGATGGGCCAATCAAGGGATAGTAGTTAAAGCTGATTTCAAATAATCAAAGGCCTGTTGGCAAGCATCAGACCAACGAAAGCGAGCATACTTTTTTGTAAGCGCTATAAGAGGCTCAGAAGCTCTGGAGAAATTTACGATGTGATTTCTATAATATGAACAGCTGCCTACGAAACCACGAACATGGCGGACGGAAGTCGGTGGTGGCATGTCACGAATCGCCTGGACTTTGGCGTCGTCCGGACGAATGCCATCTTTGTTAATAATAAAACCTAAATACTTGGTTTCAGACTGTAGAAAGACACATTTGGATAACTTAAGCATGACTTTGTGAGTACGTAGCCGAGTAAAAACTTTCTCAACATGTAAAAGATGGTCTTCGATGGTACCCGGAGTATGGATGAGGATATCATCTATGTATGCCAATGCAAAAGACTGCATACCCTTCAATGCTTCGTCCATAAGGGACATGTAAGTAACAGGGCTGCCTTTTAGGCCGAATGGCCTGACATTCCATTTATAACTCCCCATGTGGGTACAGAATGACGACTTTTCTTTGGCTTCCGGTGTCAGTGGAATACACCAAATTCCAGAACGGGCATCCAGGGTGGTAAACCACTGTGATTTGCCAACTGTGGCCAAAATATCATCTACTCTAGGCAAAGGGTAGGAGATGGTTTTTGTAATGGCATTAAGAGCCCGGTAGTCACAACAAAATCTGTTGGACCCATCTTTCTTAGAGACGATCACAATTGGTGAAGACCAAGAGGACCGGGAACGTTCAATTATGCCGGCTTCTAGCATATCAGTAATGGCTTTTTCAACAATCTCCCGATTTTTCAAGGGAGTGTGATAGGGTTTAAGAGAGACCGGAACTTCCGTTGTCGTCTCTATGTCCATTGTAGCAGTAGACGTTCGTTTCAGCTCCATATCAGAGACAGCAAAAATGTCCTGATGTTTCTGAACCAACTGACGAATTCGTGATTCAAATGGTGAATCCATGTTCAGTTGCTCTAGGAGTTGAGAAAGTCGAACAGAAGTGGAAGATGTGGAAGGAATAGGGGGTGTCAAATGGCTGCGTAGGAGAGGTAAGGAGTGAAGTTGTCCATAATTATAGGAAGACCGAGGAGCGTTGGTAAAGGCAGGAAAGGGATGACAAGGGCGAGGAGGAGGGAATGTACACAATGGCTGACGCTCATGTACTGCTGCTATGTGCATGACATTGGATTGGAAGAGAGGAGGCGGATAAGGTGAAGGCGGAGGAGTCGTATTTGGAGGAGCTGGAGGCGGATGAGTCAGATTTGGAGAAGCTGGAGGTGGTGGAGCAACAAAGTGGTGAGTAGAGTCAGGAGAATGGGAAACATTCGATCTAAATGCAGAAGAAGCAAGTTTGGCAACAACAGTACCCTGCTTGATAGTAGTGGACTTCCCAGAAGCGTTAAGTAGCATGAGGGGGAAGTCTCGGGTAGCTGAAACAGTAGCAATGCCATCGACGACTTCGATGCAAGGGTCATCGAGGATGGCAGTATCGGCCAACTGTTCTACTAGTATGGAAAGACCTGGAAAGACGTAATCCGTACGCTTGACCCTACCAGTGACTATGGTTAAAGCGTGGGGTTTGAGAGTGACAGGAGCAGTAAGACGTACTAACGAAGCAATATAAATATCATCCTGAAGAGGGATGTATTCATTATTGATACGTATCTGCTTGAGATCAAAGTAAATACGTGCTCGGTGGCAATGAAGAAAATCACGACCAATAATAAAATTCCGTGTCATGCCCCGAGTAACAATAAAAGGGTGGTTAAGAACTTGCAAACCGATTTTGAAATGGAGGACAGCAGGCAGTACTAATAGACTGTAAAGGCTGGCCTGTAACGGAAGCCATGTGTGTAGAGGTACGATGAAAATGTGCATGCTTGCGAAGGCGCTTAAACATTTGCTCACGAATGAGACTGACTGTAGCCCCTGTATCAACAAGAGCACGAAAACTCAACTTCCCAACAGAGATAAGACAGGAAGAGGGATCCGACTCAACTCGTAAAACGTTAATAGCCGGAGAAGAACAAGAAGACTGAGACTATAAATCCGGAGAAAAAGACTGGAAGGACCTACTCCATCCATCCTGGTAGAGAGCAGAGTCACCCGTAACGGTCCTGACTAACGGGCGACCCAGGGGTTTCCCAGGCTCATTAGAGGAGGAAGGTGGGATGGACGGCAGTTGAAAGATGGACAAGGACCCAGTTGTGAGGGCCTGGTTGGAGTATTTGACCATTGAATTTGTTGGTTATAATGTGAATTGCGTTGGGGGCAATCACGAGCAATATGGCCTGGTCTAGTACACTTAAAACAAGTCAGTGTGGACACATTATGTATTTGAGACCCTTGGTGTTGTGGTCGACTTGAATGACGTTGGCTTGACTGATGTGGAGTTGAGAAGTGCTGTTGGTATTAAGAAGGCCCTGATAGAAGATCAAAGTGTTGAGGTTGACCTGCAGAACGATGCCAGGAACGGCGGAGGTGCGAAACGTCCATAGGTTCCTCATCACGAGGCACGTCTAGATGTGGATCCCGGCCTAATCGTTGATGAAATCGACGCCTAACATTATCCTCAGTGACAGCCAGCTGGATGGCCTCATTAATGGACTTGGGATCTTTGCGTATGAGATGTAACTTCAACGAGTCTGAAGCAAGTCCATGTACAAAAACACCGACAATGTGCTTGTCCATATCGGCTGAAGGAACCGATTCATCCAGGAAAGCATCCTCTGAAAGATTGAGCAAACGATCAGCAAAAAATTGAACTGACTCATTTTGATCTTGCCGAATGCGCCTAAGTAATGTCCAAGCGTGTTGTGAAACGGTTATCGAAGAATATCGACGAACAAATTCTTTCTTCAAGATATCAAAGGTTTCCCCAGGATAGGTCTTGGAGCGACGTCGGAGAAAGTCTGTTACCAAGGGTTCAGACGACAAAAATGCAATGCGTTTGCGGTCTCCATCGGATGCTGCCGAAATAAGAGACGCAAATTTCTCTAGCAAACGATCAGCAAAAAATTGAACTGACTCATTTTGATCTTGCCGAATGCGCCTAAGTAATGTCCAAGCGTGTTGTGAAACGGTTATCGAAGAATATCGACGAACAAGTTCTTTCTTCAAGATATCAAAGGTTTCCCCAGGATAGGTCTTGGAGCGACGTCGGAGAAAGTCTGTTACCAAGGGTTCAGACGACAAAAATGCAATGCGTTTGCGGTCTCCATCGGATGCTGCCGAAATAAGAGACGCAAATTTCTCTATGTCAACGAGTCTGAAGCAAGTCCATCTACAAAAACACCGACAATGTGCTTGTCCATATCGGCTGAAGGAACCGATTCATCCAGGAAAGCATCCTCTGAAAGATTGAGCAAACGATCAGCAAAAAATTGAACTGACTCATTTTGATCTTGCCGAATGCGCCTAAGTAATGTCCAAGCGTGTTGTGAAACGGTTATCGAAGAATATCGACGAACAAGTTCTTTCTTCAAGATATCAAAGGTTTCCCCAGGATAGGTCTTGGAGCGACGTCGGAGAAAGTCTGTTACCAAGGGTTCAGACGACGAAAATGCAATGTGTTTGCGGTCTCCATCGGATGCTGCCGAAATAAGAAACGCAAATTTCTCTAGCAAACGATCAGCAAAAAATTGAACTGACTCATTTTGATCTTGCCGAATGCGCCTAAGTAATGTCCAAGCGTGTTGTGAAACGGTTATCGAAGAATATCGACGAACAAGTTCTTTCTTCAAGATATCAAAGGTTTCCCCAGGATAGGTCTTGGAGCGACGTCGGAGAAAGTCTGTTACCAAGGGTTCAGACGACAAAAATGCAATGCGTTTGCGGTCTCCATCGGATGCTGCCGAAATAAGAGACGCAAATTTCTCTATGTCAACGAGTCTGAAGCAAGTCCATCTACAAAAACACCGACAATGTGCTTGTCCATATCGGCTGAAGGAACCGATTCATCCAGGAAAGCATCCTCTGAAAGATTGAGCAAACGATCAGCAAAAAATTGAACTGACTCATTTTGATCTTGCCGAATGCGCCTAAGTAATGTCCAAGCGTGTTGTGAAACGGTTATCGAAGAATATCGACGAACAAGTTCTTTCTTCAAGATATCAAAGGTTTCCCCAGGATAGGTCTTGGAGCGACGTCGGAGAAAGTCTGTTACCAAGGGTTCAGACGACAAAAATGCAATGCGTTTGCGGTCTCCATCGGATGCTGCCGAAATAAGAGACGCAAATTTCTCTATGTCTATCAGCCATTTGCGGAACTTGGAGGGTTCCCCAGAAAATGGTGTAACCAGCGAACGGATACGTTGGAAATTAGCAGACTGGTTTACCGTATGAAGAGTAGAGGTTATCTCCTGTAATGCATGTACTGAAAAGTCGAGAGATTCCGGTAACGGCTGGTTAATGGCTTGTTATTGGGACAGGTGTTGTAATTGTTGCTGCCATTGCTGATTCTGTTGCTGCAACTGTATTATCTGTTGTTCCATCTGTTGTGGAGTAGCCATTACAAGGAAATACGTTCAATGGAGGAAACAACTGGATGAGCTGGATACCTCACAAAATACCCAATGGTAAGGTGCTCAGGTATTTCACTCAGTGGTGAGAGATCTGTGGGGTGACTTTTAGAATACTCTGCTAAATTACAAAAGAAAGTCTCCACCGCGATGAGTTGGTCAGTGCACCACAATATTCTTAAGTGTGACAGTACTGTTGGCACGGTCATGCAATACAGTTTTTCTATCCTTATGCTGGCAGTACTGTTTTCCTATATTGTACTGGTAGTATTGTTTATCATTTGCAATGCAGGCAATACGTATTTGTTACTTTGTTCCCGGTTCAGAGACCGTATGAGCCTACACATGACCCATTTACTTCTCAATCAGCTCACTGTTAAGCGTGCCTGTGTTTAGTGACCCAATGTTGACATGTCAGAGTGTTGCCTGTTTTCGACCTTTCTGTCCGTAAAAATCATACAACACAATGTATTCAAGTTCACTGAAAACTATTTAATACACTGTTTTTACTTATCACTGTCCGTTCTAGACATTCACATCCATTTGAAGTATACATGTCAATCTTAAAACTTTCTAGCTACAAAATCTAACACAACCAGCATGACGACCTTCCCGCTCCGCAAACCAAAACTCTCTTCTGTTCTGACTTAACTCCCCTTCCTTTTTTCATTCCGGTCTTAGCTATTTAGTTTCCAGATTTGATGACGTCATTTTGTGTACGACTAGTGCTAAAGTAGCTAGCTAGACTGTACAACAATATTCTACTTAATAGTAGCGCTATTCGCGCTTAAGTAGTAAAGTAGACACGAGTCTGACTTCTGTTAAGAGTTTACGCATCAACAAATGTGGTAAGAATATACTTATTATTTGAATTCCTCGCTCACGGAAGCGCACATATTTGGGCGTAAGTATTTCTGCGTTTTGTTGCTAAACACGAAATGACGTAGTGACCCCAGGGAGAGATGTAATGGCTGGTTTAGAAGTCAGACGTTGGTCTGTTCGTTCGAGCCCCTGATTGGGGGTAAACTTCTGTTGATTTCTATTGGATACGGCCTTTCAAGTGGAAGCTATCGCCGTGAGATTTTCACAGTAAGTTTTGAATCAAATGAATATAAATGTATATGACGATTTTTCGTCATAATGTATCTAGTCAGTACATTCAGTTAGGATGTACTGAAATGGATTCAAGATAAAGGGAAGTTGTGGATCCAATCTGTTATTCTTTCAAGTATGTGCTGCTTTAAAGAACTGTATTACTAAAGTAAATACAAGAGATAAAATATATTTATTCGCCGTCCTACGGAATTACGGCAAGATGTTGAGAGGTCAATCAAATTGTGGACTTAGGATTTAAAGTGCACTGATTACTATGATGCCTCAATTATAATGGTGGGATATCCTATATTTATATTGTTGATGAGGGGCCAATTTGAAGATGGGACTATCTTTGATGAATTGCATACCTCATGACCATAAGATGTACGTCTGTCCTTGAGAGGTCAGCCGTTATAAAATTATAAGTGTTATAAGTCGTTCAAGCTCATAATCTAAATTTGCCTGATCATCCATGAACATTGATGCTGTATTTACAATGTCCTGTCGTATGTATATTAATATGACTGTCATGAGACTACAGTTCTGAACAATGATATATATTACCATTGCTGCATGTTTATTAACCTGCTAACCGTCAAATGACAGAGGATGTGTAATCTGTCCGTCTCAACGTACGTCCAAGTTTATTGTTAAATAAACCGTGTGTGTAAAGTAACCCAGGAGTTCCAGTGTGCTTCATTTGGCACTGGCATTTGTTGACGTGCCCCTATTTATGTTCCTGTTGCCTTTAATGCCACACAACTTAACTACATTCGCGTGTCAGCACAAAGTAGTAGTCATCCACCACCAAAAACACTACTACAGTTCTGGCGGCCAGTGTGATGTGAAGAGCGCACTACTACAATTCATGGAAGAATCGTTTGAAAATTGCGTGTGCTTTCAAGGCGACATCACCTTGGACTTGTGATCAAATACAACGGTCATCTGATATCAAGGTCAACGGTGGACTCCAACTGTCATCATCAACGTTGGACATCTGCATTGTTTCACAACTATTTATGTATGACGGCTCATACATGCAGCGTCCAAATGCTAAAATTGCAATTTTCGTGAGGATCGGAAAAATTTTTCGGCAAAATAAGATAAGTAAAATTGTGTGTTCTATCACCGTGTCATGCTTAGCTGAGTCTCCCTTTAATATGTCCACATTTCTATCTCATGTTTTATGTTCTATGTATTATGTGGGCGGTTGGGTCTGGTGGCTTGCGAAGGAAACATCCCAGTTTCACCCCAGGGCCTTTGTGAGTGTTCTGTAGAGACACATTTTTACAGACTTCCCGCATTGGAACGTTCCGACACATGAGTGTTGATGGATTTTTTCAGTCCACTGTGTTTGGTTCTCTGTGAACTATAATTGTTTAGCTGCGACGTCGAGTTTTTTATTATTGTTATCGTGTTAATTCTTTATATGTACTTTATTTTCATGATGTATTTTGTTTATCAACGTCAGTCTAAATCTGGCTATCGTTTATTTTTATACACCATTTATGTTTATACCAAGGTAGTAAGATTATAAATTCACATTTGTCATAATGTCAACTTTGGATTATTTTATTAAGCAAGCTAAAGCTCTTACTATGACTCCTGATGAAGTCAAGCAATTCGCACTTGTCGAATATGACAAGGCTCAGAAGTTGGAAGCAAAAACATTAGAGGCGGAAGACAAAAGACTTCAGATTGAACTTGAGAGTAAGAAATTAGCCGCTCAGGAAAATGAAAGAACACTACAATTGGAAATGGAAAATAGAAAATTAGCTGCTCAAGAAAATGAAAGAAAACTTCAGATTGAACTTGAGAATAAGAAAATGGAAATGGAAAATGAGAAATTAGCAGCTGAAGAAAATGAAAGAAAACTTCAGATGGAACTTGAACATAGGAGATTGGCCGCGGCAGAAGATGAAAAAAGATTTCAGCTTGAGGCCGCTGAAAATAAAAGAAGATTTCAGCTTGAATCTGCTGAAAATGAAAATAGAAGACAGCATGAACAAAAGTTGATGGCACTGGAACTTGAACAAATTAGATTAACTAATGAAGGTAATGCTCAAAACGCTTATTTGGTTCACAACTCGTCTAACAAAGATAATATTAAGCATGTAAACTTAAAATTGCCAGTATTCAAACAACATTCAGACGACATACTATTTTACCTGGATAGATTTCAAACAATATGCGAAGCCAATAAGATTGACAAATCACAGTATTGCGCACATTTGTTGCCATTACTTGCAGGCGAAGCATTAACAGTATTTAATCTGTTGAAAGACACTGACAAAATTGATTACAATATTGTCAGAGCTGCTTTGCTTAAAAAATTCCAACTTGATGAGGATGGTTATAGGCAAAAATTTAAAACACTGAAACCTGAAAGTGGAAAGGATTTTGGTTACTTTATCTCACTCTTACGTCTTACATTTGACAGATGGGTTGAACTATCTAAAATAGAACGTTCTTATGAGGCTCTTTTAGACTTATTACTTCGTGATAAGGTCTTATTTTCGGTTAACCCGTTATTTCTTTCGTTCTTACATGAACGTAAACCAACAAATATGAACGAAATGGAACAAAATTGTAGAAACTATTGTACTGCACATCCCAACATGATAGTTAGAAATTCTCATGTCAAAGATGAATTGCCTGTTGCATTTGCCATGCATCAAGGAAATAATTTCCGTCATCGCTCTCTTAGCAATAATAGGAACTTTAAAAAGGGAGATAACAAGAATTACAATTCTTTTAAAGGGAAATCATTTCGACATGGATCTCCTTATAATCAAAATTGGGGTCAATTTCACAGATCACGGGATTTTAATAAGAATGATACTGGAAATTATCAAGTAAATAATTACAACCATAATTGGCACTCCAGATCAAATTTCTAAAATAACAGACATTTTTCTCCAAACAAACAATATGGTCAAACGGACTATAGTCATAACAATAATTGGCGAGCTAACCAAAATGGTAATCCCAATACAAATAATAATGACAGCAGTTTCAGAGACAATAGTCAAAATCGATCTCGAGGTAGGGAAGATCTTCAAACGGTAGATCGCATCATCATACAAATTCTGCTCTGCATGATACTCAGGTTAATTTAGATAAGGATACAAATGTTAATCCTCATAATGCATCATCTTGTTCTCTTGATTTTGAGCAGGCTAAATTTTGCCAGGAATGTACAACTTTTTTCCAGCCCAAGGCGATAACTACACTGAATTGAGGACATGTGTTGCCAAGCCTTCCTGCAATGTCTACGGCCATGTCAGCTTCGACACATGATGGAACAGGATCTCTTAACTTACATAATGGTTTTTTTAACGGAATTGCTGTCTCTGTACTTTTTGATACAGGTTGTAGCACCATCGGCGTCAGACATTCGTTGGTCGACCCGTCCTGCGCAACTGGAAAAACTGTGAAGTGTGTCACTTTTGGAGGCACAGTGGAGACTTTTCCTACAGCAGTCATTGATATAAAAACACCATTTTTTACAGGGAAAATACATGCCTGTCTACTTCCTGCGCCAATTAGTGATTTGATAATTGGTCGCATACATGGGATAAAAGAGTGTACCCCACAGCAAATTGCTGCTTGGGAAAAGCAACATATGCATTCTGCCACTGCAGTTGTCACTAGAGCGCAAGATAAGGATATGTTGAAAAGTACACCAACAATATCTCCGCTTAATAATAATAATGATGTTGACTCTCCTATATCACGTGAGTCTTTTATAGCATTACAACAAAATGATGCTTTATTAAAGAAATTTTTTTCAATTAGCTCAGAATACTACAAACACAGAAACAAACTCTAAACATAATTTTATGCTGAAGAATGGGGTATTGGTTAGATTGGTACATGATAAAATGTCATCCGTACGATCTCAAATTTTAGCACCTTTTAAAATGAGAGCTCGTATATTGCGTCATGTTCACGACTCTCAATGTGCAGTCCACATGGGTTTTTCAAGCACCAAATCCAGAGTGCTATCTGCATTCTAATGGCCAGGTGTTCATAGAGATGTTAATATCTACTGTCGTTCCTGTATTACATGTCAAGAGGTTAAGGTTCGTGGTCCATACCACGCAGCTCCTATTCAAGCTGCTGACATTCTAATTCGACCATTTGAGAAAATGGCAATTGACATTATTGGTCCTATCCAACCTTCTGCTAGAGGACATACACATATTCTCACTTGTATTGATATGTGTACTCGTTGGCCTGAGGCTATACCTCTAAAGAGTACTTCATCTGCTAGTGTCGCAGATGCACTATGGTTAATTTTTTCGCGTTTGGGTTTTCAACGAAAAATCTTATCAGATCATGGTGTGCAATTCGTTTCGGAAGCTATGTCTCAAGTCATGGGTATGCTGCACATTGATAGATCTCTTAGTTCTATCTGTCACGCAATGTCGAACGGTTTAATTGAGCGTCAAAATAGGACACTCAAACAGTTATTGGGTAAAATTACTGAGGATCATCTTCAAGATTGGGACAGAGTCCTACCCGCTGCTCTCTTTGCGTATCGAGAGGTGCAAAATTAAGCTACAGGTTTTTCACCGTTTCAACTCGTCTTCGGCGTTCAACCTCGCGGTCCTATGTCATTACTACACGACCTACTTACGGAGGAGGATATTACAAATGATACTCAATCCCCGTATGAGTATGTAATTTCTTTGAGGAAAACAATTACAGATGCATGTAGGTTAGCGACCACATCATCTGAATTAGCAAAAGAAAAAGCTCGACTCTTTGCTAATAGGTACCGACGTCTTCGCCAGCTTTTTCCTGGTGACGAGGCCTATGTATTACTCCCTCGTAAAGACAATCGGTTACTAATTGCCTGGAAAGGCCCTTTCAAAATAATTTCTCGAATTTATGATGCCGATTACATTGTCAATATCATGGGCAAACATAAAACCTTTCATATAAATATGTTAAAGGAATTTCACTCGCGTCCTGACTATCTTCAGTCAGTGTTCCAAACTACTGACGACCCTACACCTTGTCTTCATCATTATACCGCTTTATCGGTAATTCAGGAAGAAGAGTCTTCTTTTCAAGATGTACCTTTACCTATACCGGTAGTACCACTTCATTCAACAGAAAATTGGAATGATGTTTCTATTTCTCCTGACCTTTCTGCTGATCAGCGTCAGCAAGTATCGTCTTTTCTTCAATCCTATCAGGATGTTCTCACTGACATCCCCGGTCGGACGTCTGTCATTCAACATGACATTTTACTGACCGACGACTCACCTATTCGGGTCCGTCCATATCCTATTCTCTTCACTTTCGATCTCAAGTTGATAAGGAATTGGATGAGATGCTTCAATTAAAAATAATTGAACCATCCACTTCACCATTTTCTTCTTCGATGGTTATTATCCGCAAGAAAGATAATAATATTCGTCTTTGTGTAGACTATCGTAAGCTAAATAAAGTTACACAATTTGACTTGTAACCATTACCACTTTTAGAAGATTTACTCGTCAAACTCTCTAAATCTCTTTTCTTTACTAAGTTAGATTTGTCAAAGGGCTATTGGCAAGTCCCATTGACAGATTGTTCAAAGCCACTCACTGCTTTTTCTACTCCTCGTGGTCTTTTCCAATGGAATTTTATGAAATTTGGACTAGTAAACGCTCCTGCCACCTTTGTGCGCATGGTGCGTCGTATTTTTTCACATCGCTCCGATGTCATTGCCTATATCGATGACATTTGTCTTTTTAGTGACTCATGGGATGAACATTTTCGTGGATTGAACACATTATTGTCCACTTTACGTTCGTATAACTTAACGGCTAAACCATCTAAAGCATATGTTGGTTTTCATGACATATCATTTTTGGGTCACCGGGTTGGTCACGGTCTTTTACATACTGAGGACAGTAATGTGTCTAAAATCCTGAATATCACAATACCTAAGACTAAGAAACAAGTAAGGAGTCTGTTAGGTCTAATACAATTCTATGGGAGATTCATTCCTCATTTATCTACCATCACTGCACCTTTCTCTACTTTGTTAAAGAAAGGCGCAGCTAACATGATTCTGTGGTCGCAAGAACATCAAGTCACGTTGGATATCATTAAATCATACTTTTCTAACGCACCTGTCTTACGGTTACCTAATGCGGACCTACCTTTCATTCTCCACAGCGATGCGTCAAATTTCGGCATAGGCGGCGCATTACTTCAAGAATACTCTGGTACATTGTATCCTGTCATGTACGTGTCCAGGAAACTTACATCTAAAGAAAAGAATTACTCTGTCCTGGATAGGGAGCTCTTGGCTCTAGTCTGGTCTATAACAAAACTTCAACGTTTTTTGCTGGGCGTACATTTTATTGTAGAGACAGACCAGCGTGCTCTTACTGCTCTAAACGCCAGAGACGTGACGTCATCAAGATCAACCAGATACGCAATCGCTCTACAACCGTACAGTTTTACGATACGAGCAATACCTGGATCTCAGAATGTTCTAGCAGACATCCTTTCGCGGTGCCCTTCTGAATCAAGCAAGATTCTACGCCCTATGAAAAGTGACGCCTCTGCACGAACGTTTCCTTAGTTATGACTCATTGCTAAATTAACTTTACGTCGTTCAGCGACAATATTGTGATGAAATTTTTTCGTTCGCTGGTTGTGTGTCTGCGTGTACATTTCCTTGGATTAGCATTTACATTTTGACGTTGAAATAATATGAACTTAAAAAAAAAAAATTGGACTAGTGTGTGAATATAACATTTAACAGTGATAACATTTTAAGTCAAGCGGAACTTTGAGAAGTATTGACTGTTTTCTAATATAACATTGCAACTTCGTCACTTAATTTAATAGTGAACTTAGTGTAAATTAATAACATTGTAAGGACATGGACGCTATGCTTAAATTATTAATTAATCACATTTAATTATGTCTAATATTTAATATGTTTATAAGCAAATAGATTATGAACTAGAGTTCATAGCGCTAGTGATTTTCACGCATAACTTCGGTAGCATATCACCACTCATACTTATTTAGTACTGCTAAGTGTATTGATTACTTCGCGTATTTTATTTCCATTCTTTTTCATTTTTAACTCATCGTTTTGATGCATTCATATTTCATTTTATTTCAATTCTTTTATTGATAATTTTTCTTTCTGTTAACATTTTATTTGTGTTTCATCGTCCTTATTACTTTATGTTATCTAGTGTTGCCACATTTGCCTCATTCTGGTTTATAGTGGTTGTACATTTACTTACATTGCATTTTGTTTATTTGAGTTGAGTTCGCATTCATATTTATTCTGGCACTAGTAATATTTTGTTTAGGATATTTAGATTGATATTATGTGTAGATGTTGATTTGATTTACCTCTCCGCGGTTATTCAAGTAAAAAAAAAATAATAAAAATAATAGAATTATTTTTTTTCGCGGGGTATAAGGTAAACTGTTGCGTCCTTTTTGGATCCTTAACAGTAGTAAAGTAGACACGAGTCTGACTTCTGTTAAGAGAGTACGCATCAACAAATGTGGTAAGAATACATTTATTATTTGAATTCATCGCGCACGGAAGCGCACATATTTGGGCGTAAGTATTTCTGCGTTTTGTTGCTAAACACGAGATGACGTAGTGACCCCAGGGAGAGATGTAATGGCTGGTTTAGAAGTCAGACGTTGGTCTGTTCGTTCGAGCCCAAGATTGAGGGTAAACTTCTGTTGATTTCTATTGGATACGGCCTTCCAAGTAGAAGCTATCGCCGTGAGATTTTCACAGTAAGTTTTGAATCAAATGAATATAAATGTATATGACGATTTTTCGTCATAATGTATCTAGTCAGTACATTCAGTTAGGATGTACTGAAATGGATTCAAGATAAAGGGAAGTTGTGGACCCAGCCTGTTATTCTTTCAAGTATGTGCTGCTTTAAAGAACTGTATTACTAAAGTAAATACAAGAGATAAAATATATTTATTCGCCGTCCTACGGAATTACGGCAAGATGTTGAGAGGTCAATCAAATTGTGGACTTAGGATTTAAAGTGCACTGATTACTACGATGCCTCAATTATAATGGTGGGATACCCTATATTTATATTGTTGATGAGGGGCCAATTTGAAGATGGGACTATCTTTGATGAATTGCATACCTCATGACCATAAGATGTACGTCTGTCCTTGAGAGGTCAGCCGTTATAAAATTATAAGTGTTATAAGTCGTTCAAGCTCATAATCTAAATTTGCCTGATCATCCATGAACATTGATGCTGTATTTACAATGTCCTGTCGTATGTATATTAATATGACTGTCATGAGACTACAGTTCTGAACAATGATATATATTACCATTGATGCATGTTTATTAACCTGCTAAACGTCAAATGACAGAGGATGTGTAATCTGTCCGTCTCAACGTACGTCTAAGTTTATTGTTAAATAAACCGTGTGTGTAAAGTAACCCAGGAGTTCCTGTGTGCTTCATTTGGCACTGGCATTTGTTGACGTGCCCCTGTTTATGTTCCTGTTGCCTGATGGCCACACAACTTAACTACATTCGCGTGTCAGCACAAAGTAGTAGTCATCCACCACCAAAAACACTACTACAGTAGGCCTACCTGTCACACTGGCTTGTCTGGCTGTCTTCTTGACGAGTTGAATTTCACAGTGCGGTAAACTCACATTGTGCTAAATTATAAGGCAGCATTGTGCCCACATTCAGATTGCTACTATATGACAAGGCTCCAATCAGAAATATTTTATTTTTACATGTCATATGCTAAGCCAATCACACGCAAGATGCGTATATGTCCCTTGCTTTCACGAACAAAATTCCTGCGTAAGAAACGCACAAATAAATGTGTTGTTTACAATCACCAAATATGATGGCTTCCGTCTATTATCGATCATGTTTACATTTACAGCTTCAAAATTTATCACATGTAATCTCTTTCAAGATGAATAAGTATTCTTCCGACAAGTCTGTCCGGAAACGACTGTCTCAGTTACCCGGTTTAGCCAACAATTAACAAACTGGTCATACAGGACTATTATCAGTTGATAAGATAATCGACTGCGGTCATCCCAAGGCTGTTTACTTATTAATCGGCCGCACCCATGCACAGTATAGCAGAAAAATGTGTTAGTAAACCACACTTCTCTCTACCGATCCAAGGTGTCAATATGGGTTCAAACGAAAGGGACTGGTTACCTTAATCAGAAAACGATGGTCGCTGACGTCCCGACATAACAAGAATTGAGGGAAGGGAGTGTAAACAATCAATCGAAAATACCAAATACTGTCAGAGGTGGGAAAAACTAAAGTGAAGAGCACAGAATGAATTATAGGATGGCACAAGTAAATGTGACGTTCGAGGTTATTCTGTCACAGTACCTCAACATTCTGTATGCTGGTTTGAAATCCCTCGTTACATTCATAATGCCTGTGTTATCAAGCTCATTTGTGTGGTGGTACTGTACGCCATCAGGATCTGGGGCAGTGTTTCTACTGGGTTTTAAAAGTGTCCACAACGCTTTCTTCATATTTAAGGTCAAAGTATATCTCGTCTCGTATGCTGTTTTCCAGAACACGATCCTTAATTTCTTGAACGGCAGCTCTATCACTTTTATCTGTTGATATATCGATTGAATAACGTCCCTTTTCTTCATCGGTGTTCATGCCTATTTCTTTCAAGCTCAGAATATTGGGAATGGATTGGCTTGTACTTTGCCTATTCATATTGGGATGTAAGGTTCATAATTTATGTAGAAAATGGCAAATAAATACCGATCCATAACGATCAATAATGGCGGACATTAACGACTGCTAGTAAGGTGGACCAATGTGCCGAGAGACTTGGTGGTTGATGGGTAAGCAGTCAAGAATATTGGCTGCTTAGTAGGACACCCTAAGGGACATCCCATGTCTCTTTTCTGATACTGTGGCTCTAAACGGGTGACTGAATATCCACATCGTTTAATTACAAAATAGAATGCAAAATATATCAAAACAATCATCACAGGAGCTGCAGAGATCGTGCTTATCGTCGATACCTTCGGTGGATAGGAAAGGGAAATATGAATGCAGAAGTAGAGGTAGATGAAAGAAGAAGAGAAGAAGAGGGCTGGAAAGAGAAAAATCAAGAATAAAACGGATAGACTATCAATGACGCATATACATACAGGTTGTTAGAGCTGTCAAAACTCCAATTAACAGGCAATAAGCTGGGCGTCTCTCAAAGTAAACAATACTCGTCTAATATAGCAAGATTCTAAAGAGGTTTTGTGGGTTCCGAAAGATAACGCAAGATGGGGAAATAGATCAAAGGCGCGTTAACTTACACTTAAGTATAAGCCGTGATTAAGAAAAATTACTTTAACGATGATGAAAGAGCAAAATGAAAGAGCAAAATAAAATAAGAAAGATGTTGGAAAAGATACAGAGTAGTGAGAAATATAGACCTACTATATGACTGGGGATTAAAACATCAGTAGTCATCAATCGTTTAGGCTACAAATGATGCACCAGTCCTTGAGGACCTGGCAGACGAGGGCAAGCTATAATTGTGACGCATGAGCTCCCTTAAAAATGGTTGTATATGCATGCCCTCATCAACTAGGACATGGAATTGCAGGGGGCTTAAGTGAAAGTCATCATACGCAAGGAATGGAGAGCTACACATTATATACATACCTGGAATACCTTCTGGACGAGGGTAATTAAGATTTCTTTTTGAAATTTTCGATGGACTCTAAGAAAAAGTGTTTAATTGCTGGTAATTTCAACGCTGGATCTAAGAAGTGAGGAAGCGTAACTGAAAATAGACAGTAAAGACCTTGAACCAGATTGCACTTGACACAAAACTTACCATCTTGACATGGCACCACATAAATCAAATAGATCACACAGACATTTAAAATGTTCTAAGGGATTTTAACACCAGCATACAGAAGGTGCCTGAAGACTGGTTGTAGTTATCTATGACCATTTCCAAAACCTGAAAAAAGACCCTACACTGCTCGGCAGCAATCGAATTATCATCTTAACAATTATCACCAATGGCAAATTACTTGACAAAGATAGTAGTAAGACAAGCAATGAAAAGCGCATATATTCCATAACACCCTATGTAGCTACAGACCAATGAAAATAACCTGGGGTAAAGCTTGAACATTTGCATCCGATGAATACGAGGGATTCCAAGGTAAGTGAGAAACGGTTGCTTTAGCAATTGACCTGGAGAATGAATTCAACAGTGAAAACGTTGCACTCTTCATGATCTGTTGAATAGAAAATGTGGCTGATAAGATGAATAGCGGAAGCCGTAAAGGTGAGCTAATATACGATCATACTAAGGATGGTGACGCTGCGCTGTACTCTGATGGGTCGGTACTCCGTGGTAACAAATAAGGGTTCTTGTGTCTTTGTTCACCCATTCTGAAATTAAATGACCACACCGTATTCCGTACATTTAAATAAATTTAAATACCGTTTTATTGGTTTAAATACTTATATTCCGTACATTTGCCTGCGAACAGTTAGTCTAATTGCAATTCGCAGGTAGGGGTGGCAGGACGAACGCGGGGTTAGTCTATTATGCAGTTAGCAGGTAGGGGTGGCAGCATGGCACAAGAATGTATTAATCATAGCTTTATGATGCATTGGAGTGAAGTGTTAGAGACTTCACTACAGTAAGACTAGCTTTATGATGCATTGGAGTGAAGTGTTACAGACTTCACTACAGTAAGACCAGCTTTATGATGCATTGGAGTGAAGTGTTACAGACTTCACTACAGTAAGACCAGCTGTATGATGCATTGGAGTGAAGTATTAGAGACTTCACTACAGATAACACCAGCTTTATGATACAGGTGAGTGAAGTGTTAGAGACTTCACTACAGTAAGACCAGCTTTATGATACAGGGGAGTGAAGTGTTAGAGACTTCACTACAGTAAGACCAGCTGCATGATACATGGGAGTGAAGTGTTAGAGACTTCACTACAGTAAGACCAGCTGTATGATACAGGGGAGTGAAGTGTTAGAGACTTCACTACAGATAACACCAGTGTTGCCTCCTTTATTAGTCCTTTACATTCTTAAGTAGTCATCAGGTTCTATTTTTGTTAAGTGAGTACGCACAACAGGCCAATCACCTGTTTGCTTTAAATCATGATTACGCGAACTACAAGAGAGAAAACCGGACTGATTCTTGGTCCGCAACCAGACGATCCGTCAAGGCCTAAAATCCCATCCGCTGCAGACCCAAATAGAACAGTCCCAACTAAGATGGTTTGGCCATGTCTGCAGAATGGGAGAAGATCGGCTACCACGACAAGCATGGGAAACAAAGAGCCAGGGATCCAGACCTCCAGGACGACCCAGAGTCCGCTGGGAGGACAACATTAGACAATCTTTGAAGGACCGAGGACTAGAATGGAACCAGGCCAGGAAGAAGACAGCTGATAGAATGGTCTGGCGCTCTCTCTTCCAAACCTCTACACCTCACGGTAGAAGGGGAACGACTAAGTAAGTAAGAGTACGCACCAAATTAAGTGGGTGTTATTTTATGTATAGTTCATTTATCGCGCACGTAAATGCACAATTTTGTGTATGGGTATCTGCGGGCGCGCTTGTTACCAAACAAGCCAGATGACGTCAGAGGTTGAAAAAGGAAGCCAGCATCTCATGCCAGACATTGAGTCTGTTGCCTATTTATATATATACCCAGTGTGTTGGGGTAAGAATTCTTCTGGAACAATGACTCCTTGGTAGAAGCCATTGTCGGCTTACTCTACACGTAAGTCCGAACCAGTTTTGATAAGAAGTGAATTGATTTTTTTGAACTTTCGTGTCACCATCCTCTGTTGGTATCTAGCTAGCACCTTTCTGCAAACAGGGGTGCTATAATGGATCAACGGGGACTTTCACCGAAAGCATTTTAATATTGTATAGAATTCATGGCTTCATCGTTACGGCTTATCGATTTGTAATATTATGTGGATTGCCGTCGCACGAGTCACGGCGACAAAGAGAGGTTAACCAAGTATTAGGACATAACCTGCGTTGTTTATTTTATATGCAAGTATGCATGGATCTGCCATGTCAGAGGTACCAAGCCACTTAAGTACCCGACCAGAATTATAGGACAGAGTTAATATATTCATTCCAAGATTAATAGTTTGGATAGTCCTAACGGTCATGACATTGACGCAAGGTCAAACCCTTATCTTATGTGAGGAATTTAATATGATGCCTATACCATGCCTATACATGCTACATGTATGTTTGCTCTGTGGAATCCATGTTGAAGTACTGTAACCTGTTGTCGTCAACGTATTTCGTCCTAAATAAATTGTGATGCCAGTAAATGTAAAGAGTTCTCCCATGTCTGCATTGGCACGGTTCGAAGTGCCCAGTTACGAGTCCAGTTCACGGATGTTTTTTTATCATACCAATCATTCATTCGACATTCGCGTGTACATTCAAAGATGTGCTCCAGGAAAGAGCAGCTACAACCAGCTTTATGATACAGGTGAGTGAAGTGTTAGAGACTTCACTACAGTAAGACCAGCTGTATGATTCAGGGGAGTGAGGTGTTAGAGACTTCACTACAGATAACACCAGCTTTATGATACAGGTGAGTGAAGTGTTAGAGACTTCACTACAGTAAGACCAGCTTTATGATACAGGGGAGTGAAGTGTTACAGACTTCACTACAGTAAGACCAGCTGTGTGATACAGGGAAGTGAAGTGTTAGAGACTTCACTACAGTAAGACCAGCTGTATGATACAGGGGAGTGAAGTGTTAGAGACTTCACTACAGATAACACCAGCTTTATGATACAAGTGAGTGAAGTGTTAGAGACTTCACTACAGTAAGACCAGCTTTATGATACAGGGGAGTGAAGTGTTAGAGACTTCACTACAGTAAGACAAGCTGTATGATACAGGGGAGTGAAGTGTTAGAGACTTCACTACATGTGTGACTTTTTGTGGCGACATATCGGAATAAAGTTCTTCAGTCAGACCCGTTTGACAGTATCCTTCATGACATTACAGAATTTTGGCCTCCTCTTTAAATTGTGCTGCTACGAACGAACATGTGTATGTCCTGATATGTGCATAGCTTCAGCGATCCTTCGTGATCTGTTCCCCTCACGGTCCTTTTTAGGGCCTAGAAAACCCACAGAACTGTACCCACCACGGTCCTTTTTAGGGCCCACAAAACCCACAAAACTGTACCACGGTGCTTTTTAGGGCCCAGAAAACTGCACCACGGTCCTTTTTCGGGCTTCAAAACTGCACCACGGTCCTTTTTAGGGCCCACAAAACCAACAAAACTGTACCCTGGCAAGAAATCAACCGCATAGCTTGAATATACCCAGCAGGGATTCATTGAGTGCACAAGCTGAATTCAAATCTTGGTCAGAAGATTGCAAAGAAGCCCTGGTCATTTGAAAACGCTGTAATACTTGTTCCCACAGTATGATCATTATTCCTGTTTCTAACTTCATCATGGTTGAAAGTAGACCACGAGCCTTTTGACGACACTCTGCCTTCTGATCATTGTTATCTGAAATATCATCCAAGACTTGTTTTATTGCAGAAAAGCTGTGTAAAAGTGCTTTTGTTGCATCTGCCCGAGCGGACCACCTGGTATCTGACAGTCTTTTCACAAAGGGCAAATGGGACTTATTATGAGTACCGCCAGCACTTAATGCAGTAGAAAGGAGACCCCACCGGTAGGTAGAAGCAGAAAAGAAGGTGTACAGACTTTCAACAAATCCAAAGAAAATGACTGCTTCCGTCCGCAAACAGTTAAAGATAAAAATAATGAAGAGTCACACTAAGTCACCCTCTTATGCTCTTTCTCTCACAATTTCGTGACACCAAATGAAAAAGCGCTAAAGATGGCATAAATCACAAGATCATTGGTTAACGCTCGTATTAGAAGATGACCTAAAAATTATGTACATATTTATTGGCGCGGGGCCCCAAAAAGCGCGGGGCTCGTAGCATAAGTTACTTTTGCTACTACGTTAATCCGGCTCTGATTGAGTCAATATTTGACAAGGATCAGTGCGTAGCGAGGGGACCCCCCCCCCCCCCCACCCAGCCCCCTCCACCCAGCGGCGTAAACAAATAAAGGATTTCTTGCCAGGGTACAGTTTTGTTGGTTTTGTGGGCCCTAAACAGGACCGTGGTGCAGTTTTGTGGGTTTTGTGGGCCCTAAAAAGGACCGTGGTGGGTGCAGTTTTGTGGGTTTTCTGGGCCCTAAAAAGGACCATGGTGCAGTTTTGTGAGTTTTCTGGGCCCAACAAAGACACAATACCCAGCACAGTTTCTCCAGAGAACGCCCAATGCAGGGAAACGGATTTGGCACGCGTTAGGAGGGATCTCTAGCCGTGTCCGAAGCAGGGGTAGCAGCAACAAAAGCTCCAACCATAGGTCCCATATACAACATGAAAAGCGAGGAAAACTGAATGAACTCCACACAATAACAAAAGAACCACCATTAGCTCACAATAATAGCACTCAAAATGAAGTCACCATATATCCTGACCCAAGTTCCTGTCTAATCACCATTGAGAACAGGAATTAAAGAGCGCTCATACATACAGGAGCATCTGTAAGCCTCATAAGGGAACAACAAGCAAATAAAGAAATACGCACAGTTCCAGCATTCCAGAACATATATGGCCTCTGTAACTGGGTGTAAAAAAGTGGAAAGGGACTGCAAAATGTTACTGCAGTGTTGATTGATACCAGGCATGCTCCAGTCTACCCAGCGGTGCTGTAAATGGGTAACTCACTCTAGTCCTGAGTTAGGGAAGGCAAAGACAGCTGTAAAAGTGGGGTGCAGGAACTGGTTTCCTTCTGAGGCTCCAGGAGGAGCAGGCCCTTAACTTGGTCAATTCAACCGACGCAGGATGGTGTAAATATGGAGTGAGAGTGTAGAGTGTTATAAACGCGAATGATGGAATGTTCGTATCTTGACCAATATAAAACACTCATTCACTCATGGCTATAAGTCACCAATGCAGACTGCTGGAATCTTTTCATACAGTTTATTCAGACGCACATACTGGGACAGAACGAATAGATCATAAGTACATGTTGACACATCAATCTTCAGGCATGAATAGTAGATCCCATGTCATGGAACATACAAATATAATGGGTGGTACAAAACAGCATTCAATGTTCTAATACATTATGGCCGCATCCCCTATCTGACTGAACGCGTCAGTAAAGGCGGATCGGTAAACAAATGAAGAGTTCGATGGACGAACCTTCTTTCCCTTGCTAAGTTCTTAGGTTGCTTATATTCAATGTTTATATCATACTGTGAAACCACGATAAGGGGTTTTCATATAAATGAGATCTCCATGCCACTGTCCGAATAGTAAGATACACGACCCGTTCTCTGGACAGTGATCCATAATGATGACAGGAATACAAAAATGGCCTCCTTCCCTGAGCTTTCGCTCACTCGCCCAGCAGAAGAATAATCATCAGCCAAAGTTGATTCAAAACTTGAATAAGTATAACTTTCTAGAGTTACCATACAGTCCCTTTGTCAGAAGGTTACTTCTTGAAGACATAAGCGCTGATGGAACCTGTCATCTACAACAATATCTAGTTAAACGACCAACGATGCACGAAAATACGTTGCTTCATCTAGGTCTAACCATAAGGAGATCGTCAAAAGGGTCTGGATTTACCTTGAGTCCGAATAGTACATAATACAGTACATGAGGAGAGTCTCTAACACTATAATCTTGTAGAGACACAATCTCCTACTGAAGAAATCACTTCATAAATCATTTTTCACCCTAGAAAGGACCAGCCCAGGAAAAATGCGTGACCAGCCATTGTAGGCGGCAATATCGGAACTCATCACGACTCGCCAAGACAACCAATACCTCCGCTAGTGCGGCATAAAGACTATAGTCCTGCCTACCCATACAAAATATACAATATAGGACTGAATCTACTTGCACTAATAATATGTAATACATATGAATTCAGGCCATAAACATTCTAAGAACGATCAATCTATTTTCTGGCTATGACAAATGATGAATGCCAAAATATAAGTATTCTTACGCCCGATCAATATGGAGGGAGATTATCCATTTAATCAAACGTATAAGTCAAACATGGATTATCTGTCATCTTTACAAAAGAAAGCATTTTCGTACCCAATTAAATACAACAATATATTTTCCATATTAAATAGACATATCGACATTTGTAATCTGTGCGTCAAAAAATATGTACGCAACAGATTACCACACCCCCCGGGAAGAAAAAAAATGGTACATTTTTTTTTGAAATACATCTAGGAGCAACATACAATAGGCTCACAACGCACGAATAACAATGCACAGATGATAAGCATTCCAAACAAATGTAACGCCTAATGTAAGGCAAAGTCGTCATATAGCACGACCAATGAGAATCTATCTCAGGATTCAGAGAAAATTTTTCTCTGAATATAAATATCTCCCGAGAGGTGTCACCAACGCATAACACAATACTGGCAATGCCACAATTTGTACAATAGTTCATCTTAGGTATCTTAACATTATGATAACCAATTAAGAAAAATATCAAAAACCTGCGGTGAATATACATCAATGCACCGCTAAGTAGTGATACAGACAATGTATGATATATTACATATAAGTACATGCTTTAACATAGGAAAAACTGTAGTAAAGTCAGACATGTTAGAAATCTCAAGATCTGACAGTTAGGTGGAATCATGTGGGCATCTCGATAAGATATCCGCCATCACATTTTCTGAACCACGGATAGCTCGCACCGAAAAATGAAAAGGCTGAAGAGCAATCGCGTATCGCGTTGATCTCGCGCTCTTCAGATTTTTAGTCTGAATAGCTGTAAGAGCTTTCTGGTCAGTCTCCACAATAAAATGCGCGCCAAGAAGAAATCTTTGAAGTTTAAGGATTGACCAAACCATAGCCAATAATTCACGGTCTAGGACCGAGTAATTTCTCTCTGCGGCATTAAGTTATCGAGAAATATACATCACTGGATGCAGAGTTCCAGAGTACTCGTACTCTTGCATTAGTGCCGCTCCAATCCCAGTGGATGAAGCGTCACTACGAAGAATAAATGTCTTATCTTTAGTAGGTAACACCAAGATAGGTGAAGTAGAAAACATCGTTTTAACCTTATCCAAAGAGGATTGACATTCTTGAGTCCAATGGACTATATTAGGAGACCCTTTCTTTAACAAAGAAGAAAGAGGTGACATAATTGAGGACAGATTCGGAATGAATCGTCCATAAAATTGTATGAGACCTAAGAGACTTCGCACTTGCTTTTTAGTCTTAGGCATAGAAATGTTAAGTATCTTACTTGTATTATGGTCTTCTGTTTTCAGAAACCCATTGTGGTGAAGTGGGATGTTATAAATATTTATAGGGGACTTAGTGTACTGACTGAGATCAGCTGTGAAGGTATCTATATCTATTAAGAGTAGTGTATTATAGATAACCTTACTTGCTACCACATATCTATATATCTCAGTCAGAATTATTCTGGAATAGTGTGATGACTACGTTATGTGTCTAGGGTATGTGTATGATGAAGTGTAAGTCACAACAACAGACAGATAAACAATTTAATTTAATCCACTACTCTTGACAACACTGTGACACTCACATACATATACACTCTATGAGAATATCTTAAGGAGTCAATGATAACTTTTCAAATAACAATATGTATTCATTTTTGTCATAAAGGTATATGTGTCCTGATTCAAATACAAAGGAACCAGGAATCACACTCAATTTTAATTACAGGTATATGTACAGACTTTATCAATATGAATAATGTAGTGACATATATTATTAAAAATATCCTATGTGTGTCAGTTGTGTAGTAGTAATATGAGGTAATACTGGTTTTGTTTTGTTCAAGCTCTGTTGGTATTTGTCATCATGACTTCAATAGTTTGTCTTAGGGACTAGTATTGGAGAAGTTCTCAGTTCCTGATATTAAGACAATTAAATTCCCCTCTGAATGTTTTTTTTACAAAGTTATTTCAAGATGAGGGGACATAATGTTGAGCTCAGCTGGCCAAATCTGCTTATCTTGCGTGATGGCGGCAGGAAAGGACTCCTCTGCTCGAATTCTCCCCTGGGCTCTGGAGACACCTCACTGATAGCTAAAAAGACCAAGGAGTATGCTGTCCGACTCTGGATTCAGCAAAGCTCTGACCAGGTGCTGCTCAGTACCATCAAGACCACGGTCCCTGAAATCAAGAAGGATGTACCTTCTACTTCATAACTAATTTATATTTTCTTTTTACACTGATCACAATACATCACAAACATTGAGTTCAGAGCGTTAGGCCAACTGTCAGCTTCATTCTGAAGTACTTTATACCAGTATTTACCTCCTTAATGGTTACCACGCCTCTGCACTTCCAGCATTATTTCTTTCTAATCAATCATCCAGGTGTCAGTGTACTATTTGGCCATTCCATGCCGTTTTACTTCCCTCCGACACCCTCTGTTCAGGCTGGTGCATTATAGGCTTTATCTCCTGTTTGCCACTGAACTACACATATATATACAGGCATAAATCAACAATTTACATTCAATTTTCATTAAAAGATACTGAATGGTTCAAGCTTACCACAATTTCATGGAAATAAACACAGATACGTTGATTAGCAATGAATTCTGGCACAATTACTGGCACAAATTCCCATCTGCTTATGTTCCAGGCTTTTATTTGGCAAAATATGAGCTGGCTTCAACGCACTGATGCTTTATCAAGCTTATTTAAACAAGTGGTTTCGAACTAACGCTCCTAAGTGATTATATCAGCGAGTCTAGCCAATGAGGCCCCGTTTCGACAAGTGTTTGAAAAAATGTTACCTTTCCCCGTCTCCCCTAACAACGAAAGATAGTATTTATAGCCCGACCAATCGTGGTTAGTCTTTCATTTGTTGCGCTCCAATCAATTTGGAGTTTACATGGTAGGCTATTTCTGTAACGCAAGGTTTTTTCAAACACGTTATAAAAAAATTTTATGAGCAGAAATGATTTCATGCTGTCAGGCATCCTCACTATTTTATTTTGGGTATAATTTATTAATTCCTGGACTATTTGCGTAACGTTTTACATATTCTTTGTCAGCAAGCCCTAAGGAACCCAAATATCCCAATTTAAAAGAGCTACGTGGCTGCGTTCAAAATATGCAATTTCTTCTACCTCCTGTTTCGAAGATGTGCTGTCTGGGTACTGTTATGTTTTCAACCGTAAACCCATCTATTGTTATCTTTCCTAATAAGCGTTTTTTATGATTTATAAACCTAACTCTGGGAAGGGTAGTGAATTTATCACTGTCCGTCCGAAAAAGTTAGTGCTTGTAGTCTTACACGCGTGATGGCAGCATTTGTGTATCGCGCGAAGCGTGTTTAGTGTTCGGCTTTCTGCCTCTCCCTTCTCTTTTTATCCTTTAGTCCATCTGTTCGTTCGTTTTGGTAACGCAGTATAATTAATGTTAGGATTAATTTAGGTCATTACGCAGGGCCTCTCAATGTTTTTCCAAGAAATACAGCACACGTTTCATTGAAGAAGGCGGGTAATAATACAGTAAGCTTTACTATCAACGTGAAAGCGTTACAATTTGCAGACGAAGCAGAAAACAAGGGGGATTTCGAGTACTGTCATTGTGACAGCACTGTTATTTACCATTGCTCTTCTCTTTATTAATTTTATTTGTTAGGCTTCATATTTACCTAATAATTTATATATGTGGATTAGAATATTCCACGACACCTCCCCTCTTAAAACAGACATTATATGTCAGTCCTTTATTCTATATACACATAGAGAAATTTATTATTATTTCTGGGGTTTACGGTGATTCTCCTCACACGGATGGCGGCTTAAAAAATCAGCTCCCAAATTGGTTTTTCCAGATATATACTCGATGCTAAAATTATATGGAGCCAGAAGCAAAGACCATCGGAGTAACCTAGAGTTCTCATGCTTAGCCTGTGCTAGAAACGATAAAGGTTTGTGATCTGTTTGCAACTTAAATGCCTTCCCATATAGATAAATATTGAATTTCTTTATTGCCCATATTACTGCAAGACATTCTTTTTCGCTAGTTGAGTAGTTGATTTCAGCTTTATTCAACTTTCTGCTAGCATATGCCACTGGGCTTAATTCCCCATCCAATGCATCTGATTTCTGTAGTAGAGTTGCACCTAACCCAATATTACTTGCATCCGTCCTTACTATGAATTCTTGACTTAAGTCAGGTAATTTCAAAATGGGTTTACTTGTGAGCTTTTCCTTCAATTCTTGGTAAGTCATTTCACATTGTGGTGTCCATGTAATGCGATCTGGATGTCCTTTACGTGTCAATTCAGTTAACGGTGCACATATGGAATTAAAGTCCTTGATATACTTCTGGTAGAAACCACATAATGAGACAAAGGATCTCACGTCCTTCTTGGTTTGTGGTCTCGGGGCTTTCTGTAGTTTCTCTAAATTCTTTGGGTCAGGGGTCATGTTTCCCTGATAAACTGTGTGTCCCAAAAATTCCAATTCTTTACATCCAACGCAACATTTAGTTGGTCGGGCTGTTAAATTTGCCTCCCTAAGTCGATTAAACAGCATGTTCAGAGAGTCAATGTGTTCCTCAAATGTTTCTGTTGCTATAAGGATATCATCCATAAAATTTGTTATACAGGGATTATTCAGAGGATCCAATAATTTTCTCATCATTCTAGAGAAGACACTAGGCGCATTCTTCAATCCAAATGGCAATCTATTAAACTCATAGTGTCCTTCTGAGGTACTAAAAGCTAGGTATGGTCTAACCTCAGGCTTTACTGGAATCTGATAGTATCCTTTACTCAGATCCACTTTTGAGAAATATTTAGCTTTATTTAGTCTGGCAAACAGCTGATTTGTATCCGGCAATGGATCCACCTGTCCTTCTGTAATAGCATTCAGTCTCCTGTAATCTATACAGAGTCTATGTTCTCCAGAGGGCTTCCTTAAGAGTACAACACCGGAACTATACGAAGACTCACTGTGCGAAATAATTCCTTCCTTCAATAGATAGTCTATCTCTTCCTTCAAAGCTTTTTCCTTAGCAAACGGAATCGAATATAGTTTCATACAGACAGGTGTGGAGTCTATGAGTTTCATATCATATTCCAATAGGTTTGTATGCCCTGGTCGGTCTGTTAACACCTCTGCATGATTATTTAGAACCTGTTGCACTCTCTCTTTCTGAGTTTTCGTTAAATGTGTACTGATTTTCACCTGTGCTGCTGTCTCACAGGGGTGTAATGGATATTCAAATGATGAAAGTGGTTCCTTTTTCATCTCCATGGCGATGGACAAGGTCAACAAGTGTGTCTCCTCCTGATGTTCTCTTTCCAAATATTTCTTCAGGAGATTCACATGATAGATTTTTTCTTTCCCCTTCTTATCTATCTTATAATTTGTTCTAGACACCTTCTCTAGAACTGTATATGGACCCTGCCATCCAATTTGTAACTTATTCTGACTCCCGGGCAAAAGAAGCAGTACCTTCTCTCCCACAGCCAAATTTCTGTCCTTCGCCTTCCTGTTATAATAGGCAGCATGTTTCTTCCTGGCTTGTTTCAAATTTTCATTGGCAAGTTTCCAGCCAGTTTTCAATCGAGTGGTCAGCTCATTCACATATTGGTATGAAGATGTAATGTTTTCCTCTGCCTTTTCATCAGTCCACGTTCTTAACATAGCTACATATGGACCTTTAATTGTGTGGACCTATTTGTCCATGCACCGGTATGGTCTCTTCCACTCGAAGCTTTATAGTGATGATTTTTCCTCCCAGAATTATCATTCACAAAACGACCGCTACCAATTTTTCTTTTGGGGCTTTCTCCCCACTTAAAATTCTTGATGAGAGATTTCCTCTCTACATCCTCTTCCTCCAGTTTGTTTAAGTCCGATTGAGGGATTGTCGGCTTATCCTGGGGTAAGACATCCTTTTGCACTCTCCGCATAGTGGCCATTGTAAAACAGTTAAGTGAAGCTTGTCCGTGAAAAGGGGCTTCCCATTTCATTTGGTCCACTTTATCAAATCTATTTCTCTTTTTATTATCAGGCCTAATTTTGCCCCGGGGCGTGTCCAGGTCCTGATCCATGTTCCCACTTGTGGGTGTTCCCTCATGTGCTATGCTACACCTTTCTACAAAATTCTCAATGTCCCATCTTGCTTTGGGCCAATAATAATTGTGAGCCACCTTTTGAATGATGGTACCTATTTTCTCATGGTCCCCATCTGGTTTCACATGTAGGCTCCTTATTAAGTCTGCCCTATATCTTTTTGGAAGAACCAGCTGTCCGTGACCTTTGGATCTAGCTCCAGTCTTCCTATACATCAACTTGTTTTTCATGTAAAAATCTCCCTTGCCTGGAGTTGTATGACAAGTTGACAATTTTCTGAAACAAGGCTTGAGTGTTTTATCCCCAGCCTGTGCCTTCCTCATCTCTTCTGGAGTGGTATCTAACATAATATCCTCCTCCTGTCTTGAGGTCGACCTGACCTGAAGGGTTGCCATATACACAGGTTTCCTTCTGCAACGGTCAGTGTCATGATTGTCCATCTGACAATTCTTACACCACCTTTTTCCTTGGTTGAAAGATTTTCTTTCATCATATTTCCTTTCATCGAATTGTGGGAATTTATTTTTATTGTCATACCGTGGCCTATCAAATTGGTGCTTACCTTTATTTTGATCCTTAGGATCAAATTTATTAAAGTTCTGTGGTGCCCTAAAGTTATCCACTTGTTTCTTTTTATTACCTGTTACCTCTGCTTGAGCTGCTTGATACCTTTCAGCAACATTTAGCAACTCATCCAGCCTCTCTGCACCTTGTTCCATGAGAAACTTTCTCAGGTCTGGAGCCATGGACTCTCTTAATTGCTCTATAAGGACCATTTCCTTAAGATCTTGTGTTTTCCCCAGAGAAGTCCATTTCTCCAAGTATGTCTCTATTCGTGCAGAGAACTGGTGATAGGTTTCACCTGACAGTAGTTTAGCATTCCTAAATTTTTTTCTATAGAATTCTGCATTCTTTTCATACCTTAACAAAAGAGCCTGCTTTAGCATGTCATAATTTTCCTGATCACCTCTGCTCATTTTTGCAAAAACTTCATAAGCTGCCCCACGAAGTCCCTGAGATAACTTTAAGCTCCACCTTTCTCTCTCTAACCCATACGTGGTAGCTAATAGTTCATACCTATTTAGGTAGCTCTCAATATCATCGTCTTTCTCAACAAAATGATCTAAATGAAAATTCATAGCTGAGGTTGAGGCTCCTTGAGTCACCGTAGCATCAGAGGCAAAAGGACTGGCACCATTTTCAGGAGCATGGCCTTGAAACTCAAACTCCCTTAGTCTTAACTCATGTTCCCTTTGTAATCTTTTATCTTCTGCTTCCCTTTCTGCAGCTAATTTCCTCTCTTCCCTTTCTGCAGCTAATCTCTTGTCTTCCCTTTCGGCAGTCAATCTTCTTTCTTCTGCTTCCAATTTCTTAGCCTCAGCCTCAATCTGCAACCTCTTAGTCTCAGCCTCAGCCTCAAACTGTAACTTCTTAATTTCCCTTTCAGCCTCTAACCTTCTTTCGGCTTCAAACCTTCTTTCTTCGCGTTCAATAAATTTGTCACATTCCGTAGTGACATAGGCAACCATAACTTGCCCATCTAATCCTAACTCTTTTGCAGTCTGTACAGCAGCAGATCGAAACTTGGCCAGGTCCGCCATTGTCTATCAGGTAAATTTCTACAATGTCTAACCAACAATTCAAATTCTAAATATATATAATGGACAACACAGGCACCGTGAGCTCAACCTTATTCAATTCCACCCAAGGATACCTTTTAATTCTTATATTCCCTGAAGTGAATTACCCCCAATATTTATAATAGGGAAAGATTCAAAATCCCAAGAGCGAGACCCCAATATATGTGGTGAAGTGGGATGTTATAAATATTTATAGGGGACTTAGTGTACTGACTGAGATCAGCTGTGAAGGTATCTATATCTATTAAGAGTAGTGTATTATAGATAACCTTACTTGCTACCACATATCTATATATCTCAGTCAGAATTATTCTGGAATAGTGTGATGACTACGTTAGGTGTCTAGGGTATGTGTATGATGAAGTGTAAGTCACAACAACAGACAGATAAACAATTTAATTTAATCCACTACTCTTGACAACACTGTGACACTCACATACATATAACACTCTATGAGAATATCTTAAGGAGTCAATGATAACTTTTCAAATAACAATATGTATTCATTTTTGTCATAAAGGTATATGTGTCCTGATTCAAATACAAAGGAACCAGGAATCACACTCAATTTTAATTACAAGTATATGTACAGACTTTATCAATATGAATATTGTAGTGACATATATTATTAAAAATATCCTATGTGTGTCAGTTGTGTAGTAGTAATATGAGGTAATACTGGTTTTGTTTTGTTCAAGCTCTGTTGGTATTTGTCATCATGACTTCAATAGTTTGTCTTAGGGACTAGTATTGGAGATGTTCTCAGTTCCTGATATTAAGACAAATAAATTCCCCTCTGAATGTTTTTTTTACAAAGTTATTTCAAGATGAGGGGACATAATGTTGAGCTCAGCTGGCCAAATCTGCTTATCTTGCGTGATGGCGGCAGGAAAGGACTCCTCTGCTCGAATTCTCCCCTGGGCTCTGGAGACACCTCACTGATAGCTAAAAAGACCAAGGAGTATGCTGTCCGACTCTGGATTCAGCAAAGCTCTGACCAGGTGCTGCTCAGTACCATCAAGACCACGGTCCCTGAAATCAAGAAGGATGTACCTTCTACTTCATAACTAATTTATATTTTCTTTTTACACTGATCACAATACATCACAAACATTGAGTTCAGAGCGTTAGGCCAACTGTCAGCTTCATTCTGAAGTACTTTATACCAGTATTTACCTCCTTAATGGTTACCACGCCTCTGCACTTCCAGCATTATTTCTTTCTAATCTATCATCCAGGTGTCAGTGTACTATTTGGCCATTCCATGCCGTTTTACTTCCCTCCGACACCCTCTGTTCAGGCTGGTGCATTATAGGCTTTATCTCCTGTTTGCCACTGAACTACACATATATATACAGGCATAAATCAACAATTTACATTCAATTTTCATTAAAAGATACTGAATGGTTCAAGCTTACCACAATTTCATGGAAATAAACACAGATACGTTGATTAGCAATGAATTCTGGCACAATTACTGGCACAAATTCCCATCTGCTTATGTTCCAGGCTTTTATTTGGCAAAATATGAGCTGGCTTCAACGCACTGATGCTTTATCAAGCTTATTTAAACAAGTGGTTTCGAACTAACGCTCCTAAGTGATTATATCAGCGAGTCTAGCCAATGAGGCCCCGTTTCGACAAGTGTTTGAAAAAATGTTACCTTTCCCCGTCTCCCCTAACAACGAAAGATAGTATTTATAGCCCGACCAATCGTGGTTAGTCTTTCATTTGTTGCGCTCCAATCAATTTGGAGTTTACATGGTAGGCTATTTCTGTAACGCAAGGTTTTTTCAAACACGTTATAAAAAAATTTTATGAGCAGAAATGATTTCATGCTGTCAGGCATCCTCACTATTTTATTTTGGGTATAATTTATTAATTCCTGGACTATTTGCGTAACGTTTTACATATTCTTTGTCAGCAAGCCCTAAGGAACCCAAATATCCCAATTTAAAAGAGCTACGTGGCTGCGTTCAAAATATGCAATTTCTTCTACCTCCTGTTTCGAAGATGTGCTGTCTGGGTACTGTTATGTTTTCAACCGTAAACCCATCTATTGTTATCTTTCCTAATAAGCGTTTTTTATGATTTATAAACCTAACTCTGGGAAGGGTAGTGAATTTATCACTGTCCGTCCGAAAAAGTTAGTGCTTGTAGTCTTACACGCGTGATGGCAGCATTTGTGTATCGCGCGAAGCGTGTTTAGTGTTCGGCTTTCTGCCTCTCCCTTCTCTTTTTATCCTTTAGTCCATCTGTTCGTTCGTTTTGGTAACGCAGTATAATTAATGTTAGGATTAATTTAGGTCATTACGCAGGGCCTCTCAATGTTTTTCCAAGAAATACAGCACACGTTTCATTGAAGAAGGCGGGTAATAATACAGTAAGCTTTACTATCAACGTGAAAGCGTTACAATTTGCAGACGAAGCAGAAAACAAGGGGGATTTCGAGTACTGTCATTGTGACAGCACTGTTATTTACCATTGCTCTTCTCTTTATTAATTTTATTTGTTAGGCTTCATATTTACCTAATAATTTATATATGTGGATTAGAATATTCCACGACACCCATGACCAACACGGTGACCTAAGAAAGATATTTCGCTAAAACCAATAAATGCTTTAGATGGTTTCGCTGTCAGGTTATGCTCGCGTAGGATAGACAATAGTTCATTTAACCCGTTATAGTGATCTTTCCAAGTATTACTGAAAAGACAGATGTCATCAAGATATGCAATGACATCTGAGCGATGAGATAGGATTCGACGCATCATGCGTACGAATGTCGCTGGGGCATTCATAAGGCCGAAAGGCATGAAATTCCATTGGAATAGACCCCTAGGCGTCGAAAAAGCAGTAAACAGTTTGGCGTGTTCGGATAGTGGGACTTGCCAATATCCCTTAGACAAATCGAGTTTAGTAAAGAAATGAGAATTCGATAGTCTAGTAAGTAGCTCTTCAAGTAAAGGCATAGGTTCAGCATCAAATTTCGTCACGTGGTTCAATTTGCGATAATCAACGCAAAGACGTATGTTGTTGTCTTTTTTTCGCACGATAACCATCGGTGAAGAATATGATGATGTGGATGGTTCAATTATTTCCAACTCTATCATTTCATCCAACTCTTTTTCTACCTGTGCTTGAAAATGTATCGGGATAGGATACGGTCTGACTCTTATAGGAATATGGTCAGTAAGAATAATGTCGTGTTCAATGACATTAGTTCGACCAGGAATGTCAGTAAGGACATCCTGAAATTGTTGTAACATAGCAGAAACTTGTTTCTGTTCTCCTGGAGATAATTCGGGAGAAATCGCAACATCTTTCCATGACTCATTAGAATGAAGCGGAATCATTGGAAAAGGGAGATTCACATCTGAGAAACTCGTTTCTTTATCCTGTATTACTGACAGTGATGAGTAATGTCCATGTGGAACTGGTGAATCGTCCGTTGAATGGAAAACAGGTTGTAAATAATCCGAACGTTCGTGGAATTCCGTGAGCATGTTGATGTGGAAGGTCTTATGCTTCCCATCAGTATCGACAATATAGTCGACATCGGAAACTTTTGATATTACATCGTACGGACCTTTCCAAGAAATAAGGAGTCTGTTTTCTCTACAAGGTAGCAGGACCAATACTTTGTCACCTGGACAGAGTTGTCGCAAGCGTCTGGTCTTATTGGCAAATTGCCTTGCCTTCTGTTTCGCAAATTCAGAAGAAGCAGTTGCCAATTTGCATGCTTCAATAATCTTGTGTCTAAGTGCAATGACATATTCATAAGAGGATTTTGTGTCATCGACAATATTATCAGCAGTTATGAGATCATGAAGTAGAGACATAGGACCTCGCGGTTTCGCGCCAAAGACAAGTTCAAAGGGAGAAAATCCTGTATGTTCATTGGCGACCTCTCTGTATGCAAAGAGAGCCGCGGGTAAAACCCTGTCCCAATCCTGAGGATGATCCTCAGTTATCTTACCTAATAGGTTTTTCAGAGTTCTATTAAGACGCTCTACCATGCCATTGGACATAGGATGATAAATACTACTCAGAGATCTTTCTATCTTATGAGCTGACATCACTTGAGACATGGTATCCGATACGAGATGGGTACCATGGTCTGACAATATTTCTACTGGAAATCCCAGACGAGATAATATAAGCCAAAGAGCATCTGCAATATCAGCAGTAGTTATGCTCTTCTGAGGGATAGCCTCTGGCCAACGTGTGCACATATCAACTCACGTCAAGATATATTGGTGTCCTCTAGCAGACTTTGTCTTAAATGGACCAATGATGTCTATCGCCATTTTTGAAATGGTCGAATTGGAATATCTGCAGCCTGAATAGGTGCAGCATGGCGTGGACCTTTGGAATTAACTTCCTGACATACCCTACAGGATCGACAATAGATCTGTATGTCCTTGTTCACAAACGGCCAAAAGAAAGACGCAAGAACTCTAGATTTAGTACGGGAAAAACCCATATGCCCAGCACACTGAGAATCATGAGCGTGCTGTAAGATTTTAACTCTCATATTTTTAGGCACAAGAATTTGAGAATGAATGGACTTAGCGGAGTCTTGTACCATACGTACAAGTACCCCATTCTTCATCGTAATCCAAGATTTACGATTCGTGTCCTTATTCGGATCACCTTCTTTTGCTAGAGTAAAGAATTTCTTTAGAGTAGGATCATCTTCCTGCTGTTTTATAAAGGAATCATGCGAAATCTCCAAGGGATCACCTTGGTTCTGGTCATCATTATCTCCAGAAGGCGAAGATTGCGGCATGTTTAGAGCTTGAGCTCTAGTGACTACAGCATTTGCAGTATGCATATTATCACTTTCCCACTCGGCAATTTGTTGCGGAGTGCATTCTTTCGCACCATGAATGCGACCGACGATAAGATCAGCGATCGGATTCGGCAGAAGACATGCGTGCACATCTCCTGTAAAGAAGGGAGTAGAAATATTGATAATGGCAGTGGAGTACTTCTCCAATGTGCCACCAAATGTTATGCATTTGATTATTTTGCCAGTGGCTCGAGAAGGATCTATAAGTGACTGCCTCACCCCAATGATGGTGCACCCGGAATCGAAGAGAATTGAGACCGGAGTACCATCTACTAAACCATTATTTAATTTAAGAGCCCCTCTTCCATCATGCGCGACTGACGCAGGGAGAGCGGGAAGAGGATGACCACAGCTTAAAGTCGAAACTGTGGTTGGCTCGAATAATGTTTTGCATTGGGAACACTGAAATGCTCTGTCAAAATCGAAAGCAGAACATCCCACATTATTAGAGTCGTTCTTATCATTGGTTTGCTTACCGGCTTCATGAAACTCTTGTTGTGCAGAGTTAGCCTGGTAATGAGATTTACCATGTCTTTTGTGTTGTGATCTACCTCGATTATTGTTGCCTCTGTAATTATTATTCCCTCTGTTATAACCCCTGTTTGGGTTTGAGTCATAATGTTCATCATTATAATTATCATGCTCATTATAGTGAGAATCCCTGTAGGATTGATCCCGTTGTGTCCATGAAGGAACACCCTGGTAATTTCTATTATTACTTCCTCTACGAAAATTTCTATAGTTATGGCCACCCCTGTATCGAGGACTGTCAACCCGTTTCCAGAATTTAGAAGAAGAACCCTGTTTTGGTTGGTTACCTTGGTTTTGATGATTACGCCAATTAACCCTTTTGTCAAATTTATTTTGAGCTCCCTGAAAGTTGTGTGGGTACTTGGGATTGTATTGTGTTGCTGAAGCAACCGGCATACCCTCTTTAATCTTAGTGTTGCTAAGAGCTACGTCCGGGTGTGCCGTAACGTATTGGTCACAATATTCTTGCATTTGTTTTACTGTTTGTGGCTTACGCTCGTGTAGAAATTCAAGGAAATGTTTATTGATAGAAGACATGACCTTGTCTCTGAGCAACAAATCCATAAGAGCATCATATGTTTTCTCTATTTTGGATAATTCAATCCATCGTTGAAATGTAAGACGTATTTTCGCAATGAATTCTGAGAATTCAACCCCCGTCTCAGGTACCATTCTTTTAAACAACATGCGATAACCTTCCTCTGGTAACTGAAACTTCTTAATCAAGGCTGCCCTAATAACATCATAATTATCCTTGTCAGCCTCTTCAACCAAACATAGACTGGTGAGAGAATCGCCTGTTAGATTCTCAGATAATTGGTTAACATATTGCGATTTATCAACATTATGAGCCGACAAGCACGTTCAAACCTCTGAAGCCAGAATGTTATATCATCATTGGCAGAATTGAATGTTGGTACCTTAACTTTGTAAGTAAAGGGTTTACTATTACCACTAGATGCCTGATTAACATTACTCATACTTGTCAATTTCAATTTCTCTAATTCAAACTCATGTTCTCTTATTGCTTTTCTCTCTTCAGCTTCTCTGTCTAGTCTTTTCTGTTCAGATTGTAATCTTTTTTGTTCAACAGCAGCAGCAGCATCTCTGTCTAGTCTTTTTTGTTCAGTTTCTCTGTCTATCCTTTTTGTTCAATAGCAGCAGCAGCTTCTCTGTCTAGTCTTTTTTGCTCTGCCTCAAATCTCCTTTCCTCAACTTGCATCTGCAATTTCTTTTGTTCGGCTTCTACTCTTTTTTGTTCAGCAGCAGCCTCTAATTTTTTTTTCTTCTATTTGAAGTTTTCTCTCTTCTGCCTTCAATACCATAGAGAATTGAGCAGTTTTCCATTCTTCTAATTCTTTGCCAGTCTTATCAAGGGATTTCCCTTGTGTAATAAAGTAATCTAATGTAGACATCCTGTCTTATTAAATCAGAAACCTGAAAAAGTAAATAAATTACCTTATTTCACTTTCATGGGAGACAAGTCTATACTATAGACTTAGTCTTAGTGAAAAACTTGTATGGTTATTTTGTTTATAATATAACCAATGATAACTTGAGTACCTGTGGAAAACAATAACTGTATATCCCAAACACTGTGGGAGACAAGCCTTACAAAGGTCTTGTATACTTCCTTAATGTAATCAATGATCACTTGAGTACCTGTGGAAAATAATATTTTCTATCCCAATCACTGTGGGAGACAAACCTTACAAAGGTCTTGTACACTTTCTTAGTGTAATCAATGATCATAAGCACTGGTCTGTACTATAATATAAGTGTATTCAACTATACCTCATATATCATATGTCAACTCAAGACATTCACAAAGGACAAACAAGAAAAGACCATATGAGAACATTTGCAGAAACCAAATTAAATTAAATAGGACAAATCAAAGAAAATGATCACAGAATCTGTGATGATAACTGCAATAAGATAACAAGACAAATAACGCCACAGTGTATAAATATAAATTGTGTATAGAAATCAAAAATAGAAAAGGGTAGACCAACAAATTACAAACAAATCAAAACAAACTAAAGAACAGAGGAATATTACAAAAACAACAATGAGTAGAGTCTTCACAGCTAACACTAATAGCAACAGCTGTCGCAGCAAATTTCCAATCAAGAAAATTGCACCTATAGAAACGCACACATCAGACCCTCTAATACGTGGGATACTCTGTTGTGTGACACCGCCAAACCAAAACAACAACCCGCAGAGTACAAACAAATATCACATATAAACATGTAAACATAAATGTACATATAGCATAAACTTATAATATAATGCAATGTAATGTGTTGCAGATAGAATGTGTTGCGGAGAAGGCTCAGTTGTACTGAATAATGGTACAGTAGTATGGTACTTTATTAAATAATTAATTCTGGCCTAAATCATTAAAGTTCAACACAAACTAAGGCAGTGCAGGAGAATCCACTGTTTACTGTTCTTAAGAATCACAAGTAAGACTTCTCGCTTCAGTTGCACTGTACATTTCGCAAACACTGTCAAATTTATGCTCCAACACTGATGTGTAATGCTGTCTTTTCCAAACAAACTTGCTGTGTAACGCTGTATGTTCTATGGCAAATGTCCAACGAAAAAAAAAATGTCAACAAACGCTGACCTAGTTACTGTATACGCTGGATAGGATAGGTCAAGCTGACATCGACTGTATAGCTGTCCTACTGGTGTTAATGTGGTCAAACAAACGTTCTTGTAACTGTAAATGACTCTCAATAACAAGACTGCGAAGGCTGGACCCAGGAATCTGGCTCACCACTGTAAAAAAGTGGAAAGGGACTGCAAAATGTCACTGCAGTGTTGATTGATACCAGGCATGCTCCAGTCTACCCAGCGGTGCTGTAAATGGGTAACTCACTCTAGTCCTGAGTTAGGGAAGGCAAAGACAGCTGTAAAAGTGGGGTGCAGGAACTGGTTTCCTTCTGAGGCTCCAGGAGGAGCAGGCCCTTAACTTGGTCAATTCAACCGACGCAGGATGGTGTAAATATGGAGTGAGAGTGTAGAGTGTTATAAACGCGAATGATGGAATGTTCGTATCTTGACCAATATAAAACACTCATTCACTCATGGCTATAAGTCACCAATGCAGACTGCTGGAATCTTTTCATACAGTTTATTCAGACGCACATACTGGGACAGAACGAATAGATCATAAGTACATGTTGACACATCAATCTTCAGGCATGAATAGTAGATCCCATGTCATGGAACATTCAAATATAATGGGTGGTACAAAACAGCATTCAATGTTCTAATACATTATGGCCGCATCCCCTATCTGACTGAACGCGTCAGTAAAGGCGGATCGGTAAACAAATGAAGAGTTCGATGGACGAACCTTCTTTCCCTTGCTAAGTTCTTAGGTTGCTTATATTCAATGTTTATATCATACTGTGAAACCACGATAAGGGGTTTTCATATAAATGAGATCCCAATGCCACTGTCCGAATAGTAAGATACACGACCCGTTCTCTGGACAGTGATCCATAATGATGACAGGAATACAAAAATGGCCTCCTTCCCTGAGCTTTCGCTCACTCGCCCAGCAGAAGAATAATCATCAGCCAAAGTTGATTCACAACTTGAATAAGTATAACTTTCTAGAGTTACCATACAGTCCCTTTGTCAGAAGGTTACTTCTTGAAGACATAAGCGCTGATGGAACCTGTCATCTACAACAATATCTAGTTAAACGACCAACGATGCACGAAAATACGTTGCTTCATCTAGGTCTAACCATAAGGAGATCGTCAAAAGGGTCTGGATTTACCTTGAGTCCGAATAGTACATAATACAGTACATGAGGAGAGTCTCTAACACTATAATCTTGTAGAGACACAATCTCCTACTAAATAAATCACTTCATAAATCATTTTTCACTCTAGAAAGGACCAGCCCAGGAAAAATGCGTGACCAGCCATTGTAGGCGGCAATATCGGAACTCATCACGACTCGCCAAGACAACCAATACCTCCGCTAGTGCGGCATAAAGACTATAGTCCTGCCTACCCATACAAAATATACAATATAGGACTGAATCTACTTGCACTAATAATATGTAATACATATGAATTCAGGCCATAAACATTCTAAGAACGATCAATCTATTTTCTGGCTATGACAAATGATGAATGCCAAAATATAAGTATTCTTACGCCCGATCAATATCAAGGGAGATTATCCATATAATCAAACGTATAAATCAAACATGGATTATCTGTCATCTTTACAAAAGAAAGCATTTTCGTACCCAATTAAATACAACAATATATTTTCCATATTAAATAGACATATCGACATTTGTAATCTGTGCGTCAAAAAATATGTACGCAACACTGGGGAAGAATTGAAATCCTTAGGCATTGCCCATGTCACATTTAAGATTGGCAGCCAGACAATAACACGTGCATTCTTTATCACTAGAGGCATAAGTAGAAATTTTATCCTAGGAAGAGATTTTCTGTCAAAACACCAAGCCCGGATATATTTTGATCTACGTAAAATAAGAATAAATGAAGAATATGTAGAACTCCAAGATAACATCCATATTGCATCATTGATTCGTTTACCCTCTTACCAAATTCATTAGTCATAGCCAAGGGTAGGATCAAAGCGTCACAATATATAAAACCTGGACAAACTATTCACGTGGAACCCAAATCGGGAGAAGATATAAATGAAGACCCAATGCTATTTATTACGGAAGGAATAGCAGAAGTCACAACAAACAAAGACTTCCCAGTTATGATAGTCAACACATCTGGTAAAACGACAACCATTGCTAGAGGTGCTATCATAGCTCAAGTACAATCATCCTCCATACGAGACACCTACAAAACTAAACAAGGTAACACTGACCGACATAATGCAGGCGAGAGTCATACCCATCAATCCGCGCCCCCGCATCAGACCACACAATACACCCCCCGCCACCCCATTGACTCTGCTGCATGGCACGTTAGGTCTAGAGGTAAGACTGATCGAGATAGGAGGTTTCATAAACAAAACATCACTTCGCAGAACCATACCCATCAGTCCCCGCGTCAGACAACACAATACACCCCCCGCTGCCTCCAAGGTTCAGTGCAAGTGCTTCGACACACCATAATACCCCCATGGAGAAAGACGGAGAGTTCAAAACAAGCTAAACAATTGACCGGAGGATACCTGGAAGCACCGAAAAGAGAAATGGTATACACGGATGGCACAGAATATTATCAGAACACCCGCAAATATCGAACACGAAGACAACCAGAAATCGATTATCAGTTTAAATACCCAGATATGGTTGATCAAGAGATCATTATAGAAGCCTATCGGAGTACACAGTCTCCTAAGCTTAGGAAAAACGTAGCCCCACGAGGAACACTGGCGAACTGTGAGAGAGATTTGTCGCGCGATGACATTTTTCGCGCGAATGTAAGAAGAAAAATGTAAGAAAAAGTACGGTGCTCCGTTTGGCTTCGAAATTTCAGCAATTTTAATCTGTGGGTGAATAAAGACACAAGTACCCAAATAAGGATACCGCTCCTCAGCTGGACAAAGGGGGACAAAAACTTCCAGCATGACAATTGAAGATAGCTACTGAAGTTTAAAGGGGGCTGTTTGAAACTCCGTTAACTGAGGCAGTTATCGAGTCGGACTCTCAGTCCATATTTCGGAAGGTCTAGAATCGAATTCACCATTAAATTTGAGACTAGCAAGAATAGACGGATGTGTATACAACTAGTGCGCCGGATAAATATTTCTACCTTTCGATATTTGCGGAGGGAGCACCAATGAGTGTAACGACGTCGATACTAAGCAACAACAACACATCTATAAAATATTCAGATGGCACAATGCTGAAAGTAGGGAGTGAGTAAGATCGACACAAACTGGTAGACTTTATGAACATAACAAGAGAAGATTAGGGGGGGGGGGAATCTAAATAATTTTTTTAACGCAGAAATATGTACAACCTCATATTAGTCACCTTGTACGTCACTCCTGAGGGTGTAGTAGTCCAATTCTTGCTTTGTCTCTTTATAGACTGTATCAGCCTTCCACAGCGCAAATCATTCACATACTGTATCATTTAGTGAATTCTGTATTAATCTTTGATAAGATGGTGTCACTCTTTCGTCGCCATTTACCTTTTTCATCATCATTCTCATTTTATTTCTCCCCGTCTTTGCCCTTTCATCTATTCTGCCTCGAAAACACATTTTGTTTTATATAATTTTAACTTTATTCTTTCCCATCTTGTTGCCATCATGTAACGCTATCGTTCATACCACCTTGCTTCAGTTGAAGCTATTGTCAATGAAGTCTTGCAATATTGACGCTAAGGCAGTTTGTTTGATAACATAATACCCCGTTTAAACTCTCCACATTGTATACAATAACGTGTTCATCATTTGGTGGATGAAGACAATGGACTTGCGAGACTGCGCCGTTGTGATGCAACTCATCTATTTTTATCACTCTGTATCTTTTACAACATCTTTCTTTTTTATTTCTCTCCCGACCTGCTCTTTCATCATTTTAAAAATAACCTTTCTTAATCACGGCTTGTACGTAAGTGTAACTTTATACGCCCTTGACTTATTTCTCCATCTTGCGTTATCTTTTGGAACACACCTGACTTTGTAGACGATTATTACTTGATTTGGGAAACGTCCATATGGGGATAAAAAGAATTCTTTTGATATTTAATCCCCTGTCTAAACAAAACAAGTCGTATCATATTAAGACAACGACACGCTTGCTGGACCAATCCACAATAAAGGACTCGTGACACGCACAGAAATGTTTGTTGCTAAATGGTAGACCGTGATATCGGCTAAGTCATTTTGAGGTCGTGTACGTGGCAAGACAACGAATGAATAGATAAAAGGAAAACTACTCGTGGTCCATACGACAAGGAAATAAAATAGAGTGACGGTCTGTAGCGACAGAAGGCATTGCCACAAAAAAGGGATGATTACTGTAGCGAGCGGCCAAACTAAACCCTGGTTTGTCTTGCAAACAAACTGGGTGCACGGAATTGAAGAGTTGGTTGCGAAAGCCCACACACTTTTAGCGAGTGACGTGCACTGAAAAAGGGCACACAAGCATGACAATATCGCAGGGCAAGATGGACGCCTAGTTTCTGCATTAGAAGACGGAGGCATACGACACAGGCCACGACTTCTGACATATTGGCTGTCCGAAATATGTGGACACTTTCACCAGAGTTAGTACTGATTTCCAACATACGCGGAGTTAGATTTTTTCCCTAAAGCATAGGCTGTTCACAGGATGTTCCAATATTTCATTTCTGTTTGAATTTATAATATTCATACCTGTGGAATTTAAATTTATAAAGTGTTCTTTAGGACTTTGCGAAGGGAAAAGGAGGTTAGTAAATTTTAGAAACAATATTATAAATTTTTCTGTGTTAATATTTAATTTTGTTTTCTGTACTTAGCCTCATAACTAAATGTGTAAAAGATTGCTTTTCGCATTGCGTTTATGCGTTAATGGTTAATCAAATCATTTCTTCTATGATACAAAGTGATTCATAGTTATATACTTCACCTTCATCTAGATTGCTAGATCAACATTACAGAAAGTCAACTTATAGATGATGCAGCCCCTTTTGTGTGTGTCTTCACTCCTACAGAAGTCTGAGTCTACATATTATGTGTTTCGCGTCTAACCAGAAAGAAGCTAACAAATCGTACATAGCGCAGCATTTTATTCATCTGTTATCAAGTGCTCCCAAGTTGATTCGCATACACATATATGTCACATAACATGGTTCACTCTCTTTTCCTCGCCCGCAAGATTGGTATTTTCGAGTCATTGTTCACACTTCTTCCTGTAATAATGCGTCATATCTGTGTTACCTGACCATCCCTGCTGAGAGAGTAGACAGGTGATGCAATATTGACCGACAGTCATGATGGTAAAATTCTCGTGTACCAAACATAAGCACGCAGGATTAACACGAAGTTCGCCCAGCGAGTTTATTTAGCGCTGATATGGCTATTGTGCTTTCCTAATTTCTCTCGTGGAGAGAACACAACCCAGCTGGGCATACGATTGTGTGTCAGGAAACCCAATACTCAAGAGAGTATTTGTTTCTCTTCTTTCATTATGCTAGTCGGTAGTACTAGTTGAGGGTACTATCTCTGGAATAAAGTGTGTGGTATAAGTGGCCTGCTGTCAACGCTAGACACCATCATCAGACGGGCCTTGAAGACGCTGGACCAGCTTCGTGATTACTCCCTGATATTTCTTGGAACGTATCACAACCTCCAGACATGACCGGTGACGAGAGTGCACCAATCCATAACCTACAAAGAACCAACCATCGGCTTGAGCAGAAACCAACCAACTTACTGGCAGCTAAGTACAAACTTAAAAGCTGCCAAGTAAACTTTTTTCGGAAAAATTCCCTCAATATCCGTAACTTCGCCATGTGATGACAACCTTTTTTTAAAAGAGAATTACTCATTTTTACACTGTTAAACATAATTGATTATCAAATTTATTATTTGTATATCTACACATTTATAGTTGATATAATCCTTTTGAGTGCACCGTACCCGTATATCTCAGTCTTCTTAAATACACTTAAAACTACTAAATTAAGATTTTACTGAATTAAATCAGTGGGGGGGGGGGGGGGGCCGGGGCGCTTGAACGAGTTAAATCAATCAATCAATACCCTTTAGCTCCTCAAGGAGCATAGGCCTTCAACAAACACATGCCAAGTCTTTTTGTCCTGTGCCATCCGCTCAAGTTCTTTCCATGTTTTCCTCATCATTTTCACTTCTGTTTCCAGCTCTCTTCTCCATGTGTTTCTTGGTCTATCTCTGCCTCTCTTTCCCTGTGGATTCCAGAACAAGGACTGCCTTGTAATGCCATCAACAGGTTTTCTCAATGTGTGTCCTATCCATCGCCAGCGTCTTCTTCTCAACTCTTGTTCCACTGGCACTTGTCTGGTTCTTGTCATCAATTCCACATTTGTGACTTTGTCATACCATTTCAGTCCTTCTATTCTACGCAAGCACCCGTTTATAAAAGTCTGTAGCTTTTTGGTTGTGGTTTTTGTTGTTCTCCATGTCTCACAGCCATACAATAGGACTGACTTCAAATTTGAGTTGAAGATTCTTATTTTCGTGTTGGACTTGATTTCCCTTGTTCTCCATGTGTTTCCCAATGCAATGAAAGCTCCTCTTGCTTTTTGTATTCTTATTTTGATATCACTGTCTGTCCCTCCAACTTTGTCTATATTACTTCCAAGAGATGTGAAAGATTCTGCATCTTTTAGTGGTATTTCTTCAAGTTCAACCTTGATATCATTTCTTGCATTTATTCTCATAATCTTTGTCTTTTCCCTGTGTATTTTCAGGCCCACTTGTTGTGACCTCTCATCGAGAATTTTCATTTTCTCTTGCATCTGATTATGTTTATGGGACAGAAGAGCCAAGTCATCTGCAAAATCCAGATCATCAAGCTGTTTAGTCAGATTCCACTGGATTCCATTTCTGTTGTGTGATGTTGATGTTTTCATAACCCAATCTATTGCTAGTAAGAAAAGTATGGAGACAAGAGGCATCCCTGTCTCACTCCCATTCTAATCCTAAATGGTTCTGTAAGTTGTCCTTCATGAAGAACTCTGCATGTCATGTCTTCATAGGTCTTCTTTATTAAGTTAATGATCTTCATGGGAACTCCATAATGTCTCATCAATTTTCAAACTGATTCTCTGTCTACACTGTCAAATGCCTTTTCATAGTCCACGAATCTGATGTATAGCGGAGAATTCCATTCCAGACTTTGTTCAACTATTAATCTCAATGTAGCTATCTGGTCTGTACAGGATCTATTTTGTCGAAAACCTGCTTGTTCATCTCTCAGTTGCTTGTCTATGGACTCTTTTAATCTCTCCAGGATGATTCTGTTTAATACTTTTCCTGGCACTGATAGTAACATTATTCCTCTATAGTTTGTGCACTCTTATAAGTTTCCCTTCTTAGGCAACTTGACCAGATAACCTTCCTTCCATTCTGCTGGTATTTCCTCTCTCTCTCTCCCAGGCTTTGCCAAGTAGTTTGTATAATATCTCTGTAGAGGTATCAATATCTGTTTTGATGGCCTCTGCTGGAATGCAATCTGGACTAGCTGCTTTTCCATCTTCCGGAAGCTTTATGGCTTTTTTTATGTCTTCTCTACTTGGTCGTTCACAGCTGATTTGTAGCTCCTCTTCTGCTGGCTGGATGTCTGGGGGATTAGTTGGAGATGGTCTATTGAGAAGTTCCTCAAAATGTTCTGTCCATCTCTTCATTTGTTCTTGTAAATTACTAAGCAATTTTCCACTCTTATCTCTCATGAGGCCATTTGCTTGCTTATATTTCTCTGTTAGCTTCTTTGTGTTGTTGTACAGATCCCTCATATTTCCTTTGGCTGCAGCTTCCTCTGCTTCCCTTGCCAACTCTTCAATATACTTCCTCTTGTCTCTTTTGATGTTTCTTCTTACTTCTTTGTTTGCTTCTATGTACACTTCATAAGTCCTGGCTTTGGAGCTTCTGGTTTTGCTTCTGTTTAAATCTGCTTTCTTGTTTTTCCGGTCTTCTATCTTACTAATAAATAGTTTCTGTTGCTATCCATGCTTTGTGCTGATGTTATCTTTTTCTCAGTACTTCTTCACATGTCTTGTTGTTCCATATATTTTTTACTTGTTGCCAGTGATCTTCCGTATCTGTTTCATCTTCCAGTACTTGGTATTTGTTGGATACTGTGATTGAAAATTTTTCTCTTATTTCCTGATTTCTTAGATATCCCACATTATACTGTTGTCTATAACTATATGCTGTTGTAAATTTCTTGAGTTTTAATTTAGTTTTAGCCAACAGATGATGGTGGTCTGATACAACATCTGCTCCTCTACATACTTTCACATCATGCAGTGATGACCTAAACTTCTTGCTTATGCATATGTGATCATTCTGATTCTCAGTTCTGTTGTCTGGTGATATCCATGTGGCTTTATGTATTCTTTTATTTTGAAATATGCTTCCTCCTATAGCTAGTTGATTTGAAGCACAGAAGTTTGCTAATAGTTCCCCATTTTCGTTCATCATTCCTAATCCATGCTTTCCCATGATTTCTTCAAAGCCATTGTTGTCTGTTGCTATTTTCGCGTTTTGGTCCCCCATCAAAATTGGGATGTCCTTTCTTTTCTTATTGTCCAAGACACTTTGTAGTCTGGTGTAAACTTCTTCTTTCACAGATTCTTCTTTATTGTTTGTTGGTGCATAACACTGAATGATGTTTATATTTACTTTCTTTTTGGTTGATTTAGACCTTGCTGTTACAATTCGGGGTCCCATTGCTTCCCATTCTGTAAATGCTTTATGTGCTTCCTTGGACAGCATTAGAGCCATCCCTTCACTGTGGTGGGCTCTTTCCTCCTCATGTCCTGAGGACAACACCATTTCTCCTGTGATCAATCTCCTCTTCTCTTTGCCTTTCCACCGTCTCTCGCAGAGACCCAGGATATCAATCCTGTAATTTTACATTTCTGCTGCTACCTGTGCAGTTTTCCCTTGTTCACACAGAGTGCGAATGTTCCAGGTGCCAATCCTGGAGATTTTCCTAGACGAAAAAAGGTTAGTTTGCAACCCAGACTCCTTTCGGCTTTCTTTAGGTTGCTTCATGCGCCTCCTTTCCAGAGGAACTTCTTCTGTCTTAAGCGGCTGAGTTGATTTATATTTTATAGCGAGTTTATTTAGCGCTGATATGGCTATTGTGCTTTCCTAATTTCTCTCGTCGAGAGAAGACAACCCAGCTGGGCATACGATTGTGTGTCAGGAAACCCAATACTCAAGAGAGTATTTGTTTCTCTTCTTTCATTATGCTAGTCGGTAGTACCAGTTGAGGGTACTATCTCTGGAATAAAGTGTGTGGTATAAGTGGCCTGCTGTCAACGCTAGACACCATCATCAGACGGGCCTTGAAGACGCTGGACCAGCTTCGTGATTACTCCCTGATATTTCTTGGAACGTATCACAACCTCCAGACATGACCAGTGACGAGAGTGCACAAATCCATAACCTAAAAAGAACCAACCATCGGCTTGAGCAGAAACCAACCAACTTACTGGCAGCTAAGTACAAACTTAAAAGCTGCCAAGTGAACTTTTTTCGGAAAAATTCCCTCAATATCCGTAACTTCACCATGGGATGACAACCTTTTTTTAAAAGAGAATTACTCATTTTTACACTGTTAAACATAATTGATTATTAAATTTGTTATTTGTATATATACAAATTTATAGTTGATATAATCCTTTTGAGTGTACTGTACCCGTATATCTCAGTCTTCTTAAATACACTTAAAACTTCTAAATTAAGATTTTACTGAATTAAATCAGTTGGGGGGCTTGAACGAGTTAAATCGTACGTAATAATTCTTCATAAAAGATGTTGGACAGATACAAAATTAACAATTGCTCAGTCCAATTCAGCATTGTTCTTGATTTCTGAATTATCTTATGAAAATACCCTCGAGGTAGAAGCATCATTGTCCTTCTATCTGTATCTCTGCCAAGAGTAATCATGTGCGAAGGTAGATACCTTGGAAGACCCACATTATATACTCTAGGTTTTGGCCATTGTTGGACCATCACTGCAGAGCAAAGGGGAGGCAACCCATGACAATATGTCGTTCAACTAACTCGAAAGCTAAACGCCCGAATCAAGTTAAAGCACGCCGAAGTTGATTCTCTTATATATTATAAAGTTAAACTCTCTCAAAAGCGTATTTCCTGAATCAAGAGTACATACTCACATGTTGGTGAGTCTATATACCAATATCACGTAGTCACAAGTTGTTTCGCCAAAATATCAAGTTCAAACGAACAAGTTCAGCTACTCAAAGCGCCAGTGGATGAAGTGAATTCAACTACTCTCATCATATATTGCACGACGTAAAATTCATTCAGAGCAGCTTCATTGCACGAATCCCACTTGTTGCTAGAAGATCATTTCGTGAAGAGCTCCAGTCTAGGCAGTGCCTTTTCAAGATAAGACAGCAGACAGTTTCCTGAGACAACGGTCAACGGGTTGTCAACGCTAGAGTGATTTCCAAACATTGAAGGACTGTATATCGTTCAAGTTCTCATTACTACAAAGGTTTTCATCAATAAGTCCTCGTCTTGGAGATCACCTACATGACATACATTTACACATACATTGGACAGTCTATGTATACCTGTGTATAATCAATCATACAGTGGAAGAGCATTGAGAGACAAATAGACAGAGTAGATTGAACATCAATGTGGTAACACTTAATATACTCGTATCATATCATCATTTCACTATTCACATAGGTTAACTCTCCTATTTAACTAACTACATTATGTATTTCTCATCTGTGTGTGTGAGTGAGTTGTCTTTCATCATCATCACTTTTTAGTTTCTACTAACCCTATATGTGTATATATTTAATTACTAAACCCACTAATCGTTTGGTCATTATCTGTCACGGATTGCCTCCCCTTAGCTCTGCAGTAGTTGTTCACCAGTGGCTAAAACGCAAGAGTATCTAAAATGGGTCGTCAAATGTGTCTACTTTCGCACAAGATTACTCTTGGCAGAGTTGTAGATAGAAGGGTAATGACGCTTCTATCTCAAGGGAGTTTTCACAACATATTTTCAGAAGTCAAGAACAATGCTGCATAGGGCAGAGCAATTGTTAACTTATATCTGATCCGTGGCCTTTTGTGAAGAATTAAGCAATGGTTTTAGCCTGTTCAAGACCCCAGCTGAAAGTCCAGCGAAATTACTTTTTATAAGTATTAGCTCTATATAGGTAAATATATGTGTCTAGATGTATATATATATATATATATATATATATATATATATATATATATATATATATATATATATATATATATATATATATATATATATATATATATTAAAGAGTCTTGCTCATACGTTTGCTTTCACACTTATAATAACTGAATCAACTATGATTGTTATGTTTTAAAATAACATATAACAAATTTAATAATCAATTAGTTTTAACAAGTTAAAATAGAGATGAAATGATGGTGAATTTTAGATGAACGTTTTGTCTTCAAAGAGACTGGTTAGAGGAATGTTAATGTTCTTTGCAGTTGCCTTTTAGTAAGCACTTAGCTTAGAATTGATGACTACTGCAGCCGTGGTTTTGTGAATTCTTCTGTGATGAGGGTACTTCTTCACACAACTTGTCCAATTTAGGCGGTTAGTGTTGATTCCCTGCTTTTAGTGTAGAACTTTCGTCTTTCAGCTTCGTATCACGAACAGTCTGATAGCTTCGTTCCACGATCTTTAGACAAAATAAAGAGAACAAATGCCTCTGCTAAGTACATTTGTGGGCTGCAAATTAACAGGCGCATTGTCTCGCTGTCCACCCACCAATGTTAGCCTCTCTGAATAATTATATTCTTGAGTATACACAGCGTAACTCAGGGAAGATGATTAGAAATCACCAATATTCTTCTGGGTATAAAACTGGGAAAATGTGTTCTTGGACAGCGCGAAAGCAATGGTTTCCCTGAATCACAATTAACAAGGTACATATATCTCACAAAATGATATGATACACTTGAGGCACATGTGATGTAATCATCACTCATCACTGCTCCAGTCGGAGTCTGGGGTCGCTGCTGCTTTCGCGTTTCTGAGCGAATTAGCATAAAACAAACACCAGCGCTTGCTGTAGTGGTTTATGAACATACTATTTTCATATATTGAGGTTGCCAACCACTTAGCAAGAAAAGCATGTCAAATTCACATTTGTAAAATAAATGGTTACACTTACCCCAAAGTAACTTTTGGGATCACAATCTCCTGGCACAGTTTAGAATGGACACAGCACTTAGGATTCTTTCGAATCACTTGATCTGAAAATTTGGTATTCCTCTTATGACGGGTGATCTGATTCCTTAGGTCTCCAGTCTTTGTATTTAAAATTGCGGGTTTACTTTTTTTTAAGTTTTAAAGTTGCCCAAATACGTCGATCCTGGTCCTTTAAGTTTCCAGTCTTTGCATTTATTTTGGCCACCAAAATATGTTACATGTGGTTTTCCTCCCCGTTGATTGGGTTTAAGTAAGATACAGAATTACAAACGTTCATGCATCATACGGATAAACACGAACGGATACGGGTATGGTCATCACAGGACATCACTGGCGCAAGAACACAAGACGTCGGGTAGAGGGTCCACAATATCTTCTTCAACATTTATTTACTTCAGGAAAACATCTTCATGGTCAATGCATATATAAGGCATACATAGTATTTAATATTCCATCTGTCTCGTCTCAGTCATTCAGTCCCGGCCGCTGTACTAGAGGTGCACGCATTACCATGAACACCCAAGTAACGTGGACCAGACGACGTGAATATTACAATCACTTAATTTATATTTCTCAATAAGAGGTGGAACTTCTATATAAGTTCAGGACCATCTTAGAAAACATAGTGGCGGCCTTCGAAGTTAGTTATGCCACTTAAATAGATATCTTCCTCCTCAATTCTTGGAGCTTGAAAAAAGCACGTCTTACTAGGACGACTTGAAGTAACGAAAGGCCACTAATATTAGCCGTTAGAATAAATTAGTGCAAACGCGTTACGTCATTGACAACTGGTGACGTATAAAATATGCAGCGTTCAATATAAGTTAAAAAATATACAAAAACATGAGTTACCACAAAGAGACATATTTCCTAAAAAGTAATGGCAATAAGCCTATGTGTGGCAACAATACAAAACATATCAATAGTCGTTCTTTAACAGACGGGTAATCTGATTCCTTAGGTCTCCAGTCTTTGTATTTAAAAATGCGGGTTTACTTTTTTTAAGTTTTAAAGTTGCCCAAATACTTCGATCTGTCACTTATAATTTTGGAATTCTTAGTTCGATCCTTCTCTTTCTGGCTCTGGTGAATTTGCTAGCTTGACGTTGCGATGCAGTCTGATCTGTGACTCCGATGACGCTAGATTATATTTCCAATTCTCAGTTCAAATCACAGATTGTACTTTCGACGAATTTGCCAATGAGAACCACTGTGTATTCCGGCTCTCACTTCAAACCACTCGAAAACTCTTTAGCCCTATTTGGGTTGGAGTGTTTAATCATAATACTCCCGCGTGTGTTAAAATACACCCATACCTCGACTTTCGTCGCTTCGAGTTTCGTCGCTTCGCTCTTTCGTCGGTTTTCAATTATAACCACGTTTCCAAATTTCGTCGCTCGCTTCGCTCTTTCCTCGCATTTCGTCACCACCAAGCGCCATCTTGTTTCTTTCGTCATTCAGTCTTTGAATAGAAGTGTGCACTGTTTTTTTTAAATTGTCCGCATTGAATCTCTTATATTTGTGATTAAACATATTAATACTACTTATTTTTGTGATTAAAATAACAAAACTATTCATATTATATTATTTTTGTGATTATACTGTAAACAGTTCATAGTTATTTTAGTGATAACAGTCTAATGACAGTGTTCATATCGTGACTATAAGACACGTGTACAGTTTTCATACTGTACTTTTTTGTGTGATTAGGCCCTATACAGTACTACTTATTTTTGTGCTTTGATATATTCATAATGGGTCCTAAGTGTAGTGACAAAGTTAAAAGAACCCATAAGGTTCTCAATTTGCAAGAAAAGCTTGAGCTAATCAAGCTTAATGAACAAGGTATCTTAAATGCTGAAATAGGCCGCAGGCTAGGTGTACCTCGCACTACAGTTAGCACAATTGTAAAGAACAGAGCTAAAGTGTTAGAGGAAATTAAAAACGCTATGCCAGTGCATACCAAACTTATTAGAAAGAGGCACAATTTAATTGGTGAGATGGAGAAAGTGTTAAATGTGTGGATTGAAGACCAAGTCAACCACAACATTCCTCTAAGCCAAGATCTTATCCAGGCTAAAGCACAAACTTTATTTAATGCAATGAAGGCTGAACAAGGAGAGACATCAGCTGAAGAGACATTTGGAGCTAGCAGGGGCTAGTTTGAGAAATTTGAAAAAGGTCAAATTTGCATAATATAGCAGTGAAGGGAGAATCAGCTAGCGCAGATACCGCAGCTGCATGAGCTTTTCAAGTGGAGCTTGAAAAAAATTATAGAAAAAGTTGGCTACACAAAGCAGCAGATCTTCAACGTAGATGAGACGGGCCTCTTTTGGAAGAAGATGCCATCCAGAACTGTTATTGCCAAAGAGGAAAAATCAATGCCCGGATTTAAAGCTGCCAAAGATATGCTTACTATGTTGCTAGAGGCTAATGCAGCTGGTGACTGCAAGCTAAAGCCTCTGCTCATTTATCATTCTGAGAATCCTAGGGCCCTGAAAAATTAAAGTCTTCCCTTCCAGTTCATTTCAAGTCCAATAAAAAGCCTGGATGACTGGTGAATTAATTACAACTTGGTTCACTGATAATTTCAAGACTGCAGTTGAGGATTATTGCAAACAACAGAATATTCCCTTTAAAATCCTACTGCTCTTGGATAATGCTCCAAGCCACCCAAGAATTGTGCTTGAGGCTCACAAAGAAATTAAAGTTGTGTTTCTGCCTCCAAACACAACTTCTTTGCTGCAGCCTATGGACCAAGGAGTAATTTCATCATTTAAATCTTACTATATCAGACGGACATTTGCCAAGGCTATAGCTGCACTAGATGCTGATGTTGATGAGGGGCCTGAACAAAATAAATTAAAAGCATTTTGGAAAGGATTCAATATTCTGGATGCCATCAAAACTATCAGAGATGCATGGGCCGATGTTAAAGAATCCAATCTGAAAGGCGCTTGGAAAAAGTTGATTCCTTACCTAATGGACGACTTTGAAGGGTTTGAAGAAACAGTGGAGGCCATCACTTCAAATGTTGTGGAAATGGCCCAGCAGCTGGAACTGGAAGTAGAGGCTGAAGATGTTAGAGAGCTGCTTGAGTCTCATGATAAGCCCCTAAGTGACGAGGATCTACTGGCGATGGAAGAACAAAGAAAACTGTTGAATGAACAGGAAGCCATGCCTGAAGATACAGCTCAGCCTAAGAAGATGACCACCAAAGAACTGGAGGTTGGAATCGCCAAAATAGAGGACGCACTTGCATATTGGGAAAGGGTGGATCCCAATTTCGGCAGAAGTTCTAAAGTAAATAGTGGGTTAGAACACTAAATAGCCTATTACAGAGAGCTTCTTAGGGAAAGGAAGAAGACATCAATGAGGCAAACGTCATTGCTCTCCTTTTTAAAGACGCAACCGCCACAACCAACTTCAGTCACCCCCTCCCTCTAACCCTTCAGCTTCCGAGCCATCAACATCAGCCCCAGCCCCTGTTAGATCTCCTTCAAAGAGCCCTTCTCCTAAAAGAATTAGATTGAAATCCTCTGGTTCTGAAGATGAGCCTCCTCAATTTTCTCCATCTGATTTTATAAGTCTAGAATCCCCCTAAATTACCAACATTCAAAACTGTACATACTGTATATATTCATCTTGCTCAAGAATTATTTTAAGGTAAGATGTTATTTACGTATTTTTTATTTATTACTGTATTTTCCTTATTCTTATGTTTATTTCTGTTTATCTAGGTGTTGCACGCATTCGCAAGTGTTATATAGTTAGTTATTTACGTTTTTTGGCGGCCCTAATGCATTTGTAAGCTAAATAAAGGCTACGCTTCGACTTTCGTCGATTTTCGACTTTCGTCATAGCTCTGGTCCCTAACCTGTCGAAAGAGTGAGGTATGGGTGTATTACATTTTAAAATTCCAAAACGTGACCTCTTTCTAATAAGTCGTAATACTTCCGCTTGCATCTTTATGCAAAACTCATAAACCCATCTATGCACTCATTGCTGCCTGTCTAGATGCTTTCTCACCAATATTGTCTCCCCAGACAGATTATCACTAATATTGATACCGAGATGGTCCATCGGAAACGATTATCTAATCATCACCGGTGTCTTCGCACAGCCCTGACGGCTCTCTCAGACAGACAATATTGCCTCCTTTCATCGATCGTGCGCGACCATATTGTGTCAATAGAGATCAACTCTATCAAAGGTGGCTAGGCAACTTAAGTGATAAACGTATTATCCGCTGACCTGTCTAATTACCTCGATAATAATACAGTTCACCAGGTGAAACGTAAACAAGTCTGGGAGCGGCTTCAGAGCAACAAATGTGAATGGAGGTGCATACAATATACCAAATAAAAAGCGGATGAAGGAATGAGAGAGGGGCTCAAAAGTACATGTACAAACGTTTTGTACAAACGTTTATGTTGTTTACATACAATATTCTTTCAGAGTTAACGTCCAGGGTTCGTTCTTTACGTGCCTACAAACAAGTATTAGTTTTCTTTCGTACATACATCTCTTTTTTAAAGAAAGTAATAACTACCGAGTGACGGTATATTATAATCTTTAATAAACATTAATAACCTCATAACAAAACCCATCGATGTGGTCAGGCAAATAATACATAATTAGTCACAATACTGCACACTCAGGCTTTTACACTTCCTGTGATCTTGAATATCTTCACCACATACACACAAGAGATTTATATCATCCTCTCAATAATTAAATGTGAAATTGACCTGTCCACAATATGTATTAAAGGTGCGTACTCGCACGATAGGAAACTTTGTACATATTAATGTATTTTGTGGACATCCACACATATGGTACTCATTCTCCAAGCCTACAGGCCGGTTCTAACTCCCGTTTTTATGCACACCCCCGCTTGTCAACTTCTCATTCTCCCTGTACACGCCTTGCCAAAACCCCCTCTCGCGCCGCTAGCGAAGCTGTCACACTGCCAGTCTCACCACGTGACATTGTATATGTATGTATAGATTGGGGTAGCGATGCGGTGCTCGCACGATATTCAAACTAACTGCATTTTCAGCATTGCAAAGCAACTCCAAACAGGGCTCTTTCTTTATCGAGATCTGAGGGCAGAAGCTAAAGTCGTAAGGAAATAGAACACTTTCCATAATTTATTAGAAAACACTTTCTAGTGGAGAGCTGTCACCTTCTCTGCTTCTTGACCTTATCTCGAATAGGTCTCTTTCTTTCTTAACGAGCCAATGTCTGTAGACCTTCTTGATCACATTCCATAGGCCATTGTCACGGGATTTCTCCTCTTGCTCTGGAGTGATGGTCTAACAGTGGCCAAAATTCAGAGTATCTACTGAGGGTCTTCAAAAGTATCTACCTTTCGTTCAAGATTAACAGAGATTTGAATTGAAGAATGATGCTTCAATTCTAGGGAGCCTCATAGGAGTAAGAAATCAAGTACCACTGCTGATATTATCCAGGCCGTAATAAACTTTTTTATCTTCTCAGACCTTCTATGAGGAGAAAGAATTTTGTTCGTTTGATGAGGCCCCAACTGATTTAATTCAGTGAAATATTATTTCAATAGTTCGGTTTGTGGGAATTTAAAATGACTGAGGCATATAGGTGCAGATCACTCAAAAAATGTTTAAATCAACTATAACTGTGTTTATGTACAGAAAACAAATTTAATAATCAATTATAGTTAACAATGTAAAATAAATAATGGGGGGGGGGGGGGGGGGGGGGGGTTGCTAAAGAAAATATTCCTTTAAAGATTCATCACACGTGATGATCTGGTTTGAAATGTTTCTTTTAAGAGTTCACTTGGCAGCTTTAAGTGGGTACTAAGCTACCAGTAACGTGTCGGTTGGTTTCTGCTCCAGCCGAGGTTTGTTCTTTGCAGACTAGTTCTCACTCGTCACTGGTCAAATGTGGTGGCTGAAACACGTCCCTCGTTGTATCGTGGGGTAATTATGAGGAAGGTCCAGCGTCATTAAGACCCGTATGATGTTGGTGTCTAGCTTTGACTGAAGGCAATTTATACTACACACTTGTTCCACAGAATTGTACCATCAATTGGTACCACCGACATGAAATGAGAGAGAACAAACATCCCTCCTGAGTATTGGGTCTCCTAACATTAAAAAACTTCCTTCTAATATCCTATCTGCTTCAGAACTGTACCCCTCTGACCATTAATGTTAATCCCAGTGAGCGGAAAACGGCCATTGCATTTACATAAAACATGTTTACATATAAAAATGCACTGGTTGAAAAGGTTAATATAATAATTATGTACATTATTTCTGCCATCATCCACTTGGGACTACCTCTGCATTTGGTTCTGTATGAGAAACCGGCAATTAAGCAGACACCAGCTCTTGCAATGGTGGTTCATAAAACCATCATTTTATATGCTGAGGTTGCTAGCCGTATGAACTTTGACATCCAATATCAATTTTCACATGTTAATATTGCAAAATATGAAATGATAAAATGTACAATTTACTCCAAATAACTTTGGACAATACAGACTTCTGGCTCAGTGAAATAGTTTCGGCAATTTGGTTAAGATGCCTCTTACACGTGGTCTGGGGTATTACTTCATAATAGAATCCCACTATTCACGTTCAGGTTACTAGAATTCAGGGCTTTTTGTATTAGTAAGTGTAGAGTTTTCATATTGTGTAAGTCCAGAAGATGCTCAAATACGTTGTCTGTCCTTTAAATTAGAATCCTGATTCTCTTCCTTATCCCGGCTTATCTGGCTGTCTTCTTGACGAGTTGAATTAACAGTGCCGTAGATTCAGAATGTGCTAGATTATAAGCAATATTCGGCCTACGCATCCACTTTGCTATTATATGACAAGGCTCCAATCAGAAATATTATATTTTAAAATCTCAAGTGCCAAACCAATAACAATTAACTTACGTCCTTTGGTGGGGGTTATCCCCACTATCCTCTCATGGAAAATTTCTGCGTGACACATAAGATGTGATTTTTTTCAAAAGTCACTCCCTTATAAGGTAGTATCTCTTCCGTTGATATTGGTCATGTTTACAACCCACCACTTCATAGATTTATTATTGATAATAACTTTCCAGATTGACAACTTCTCGTAACTATTCAACAAATCTGGGTTCTGTCAATAATTATTTGGTTGACCATGTCTCCACTCACGGTTTGTTATGTATGTTCCTAGACAGAACGTCAGTAGTAACAATAGCCGTATATGCGATAACGCAAATTCATCTCTGCTTTTACATATTAATCCGGGCGCTCCCATTCACTGTCGTTTATCTTCCTATAAACACCTGGTATCACTTCACGAAATTGACCATCAAAACTTAAGGTCAATATTGCCCCATTTTGTGTCTAATCTCACAAGGGATGGCCTAATGAACCCAGACATGACATGAATTAAAGGAAGACAGTGTAAACAATGAATGGAGCGCAGGGTTTCAATACGTAAAATAAGAGGTAGATCAATAATGTTGGAAAGAAGGGAAACGCGATGAAAAGCGAACTGACACGTCTGTAACAGCCATCCCCAGCGACAACTACTGCTGTAGTTGCACAAGACGACATGATACGACAATTGTGGTCTCGGTCTGGAATTACAACTTACATCCCATCATATTGTAACGGCGCAACCATTGGTACCACCAGTATATATGATACGGCAGCCATCTGGGACAGAAACGAGAAGGATTGCTTTTCACAAGATTGTCTACTTTTGATGGTTCATAGAAGCTGAACATTTTTATTTATTTATTTTACTTTTTTTTTTTTAGGCAACAAAGGCAGCCGCCTGGGCGCGACAATACTGGTCAAAAATGGATGCAAATCTTTAGAAAGATAACCCTCCCTTTAGCCCAGGACAAACAATTGCTCTATTAGACGGTCAATTAAAACGCACGTTTTTGTATCAACTGACATGAGATATTCAGTCTAAGATGTACGTGGAAAGAGATCACACCCTTTTTTCACTCAAAAGCTTATTGCCTTAACCAAGTTCAGTTACTCAACGCGTCAGCGCGTGAAGTGAATTCATCCACTCAAACCGTGTATTGCACAATGTAGATTCATTTGTGACCGGTAGCTTGGGGCTTTAAGAATGAAAGAGAGTACAAAATAATGGTTTAAGAAAGTTAAATGGTACGGCCACACATTCAATCATTCTTCGTTGCCCGAAGCCTACTTCATCCAGAAGATCACCTCGTGAAGAACTCCAGTCACGCCAATGTTATCTTCAAGACCAGCCAGTAGACAGTTTCCTGAGACAAGTGTCAAAGTTTATCTACGTAAGAAATATTTCAAATCGTTGATGGACAATACACCTTTTGCAGATTGTCTTGACTATTTCACGTGCGATAGTTACAACAGTAATTACTCATTTTTGAGATAACGCACACATTGAAAATGTCTTGTATATTGAACAGTTGGTACACACCCTCATATATCATACAGTGAAAGAAATTTGGAAGGATTACGGAATCTGTAGACTACTGTCTTCAGTGTAGTAACACTTTGTGTATCTCATCATCATGTCTTCAGTGTGGTAACTCTTTGTGTATCTCATCATCATTTCTTTAGTTACATAGTTTTACTGTCATATTTAATTAATACATTTTTACATTTCATCTGTGAAATGTCTTTCACGGTCACCCTTTTTCACTTTCTACTAACCCTATAAGTTTATATATTTAATAAATAAACGCACAGCCTTGTTGATCGTTACTTAGTTATTTAGTGGTATCGCTCGTGCTGTCTGTGTTTAGTATTCGGCAAAATCCTTCGTTTTGGGATATTGGGGGCTCTTTCTTAGTCGAGATAATAGTACAAGAGGTGAATGTCACATGGATGCAGAATTAACTCTTCATAATTTATTAGGTATCACTATCTAAAGGAGAACATTCTTCTCGTCCTTATCTCGAATAGGTTTATTTATTTTCTTAACGAGCCGATTTCTCGAAATCTTTTTGATAATATTCCATAGGCCACACCCATCTGTACACCAATCATACTGTAGCGGTGCGACATAATCCCTGAACGTCTAAATCAATCAGTGAGCATATGCATCGCATATAAAAAGCCTACTTCAAATGCAGGAAGTTTAAATCAGTCAGATAACATTTACATCAGTTAGTGACCATCTATATCAGCGTTTCTTAAACCGTGTTCCACGGAACACTAGTGTTCCGCGGGCTATTGAAAGATGTTCCGCGAAGAAAAAATATAGAACCGGTTGCTAACAATTTATTTTCAAACATTATTTTTTAAAAGGGATTCGAAATCCATTTGCAATTGCTGCCAAAAGAGTATACATATCAACTAATGATTATGAGAGTTTGATTGATGTGACGAGATGCCCAATCTTTTCTTCTTTTTAATTTACGAGACACCATTTTTTTTCATCTTCAATGCATGATCGGAAAGCCGGTTAAAAACAAAGCGCCAAATTTCGCTCGTTGATAACAACTCTAGCGTCTAGTACTATTGTTAGATTAACGACGTCATTTTAGACCTAACCTCCGTGACCTGAAACCGGTTTTGAATTAGGGCAGACTACTTAGACTTAGGTAGAACCAGTTTAACCCACTTTAGGAAACCTCCACGTGACTTTTAACGTTATTGATTGGAGCGTGAACCGGACGACAAAGTAACATGAGGCACGCTTCAGGTCACGTGCCCAAGCAGAAATAACACGTTAAAAGTTGCGCCAACCGAGGCAACTTCCACTTGCATCCAGGCAGGCGAGGAGGCCGGACCTAATCTAAGACCGCTGCGAATTTACGCGTTAAAGCACTGTGAAACCACGTGTCTAAATTGCTGATTGAGTCCAATTTCTGAGTAGTCTATGGGGGAGCCTTGCACGACAATCCAATCTCAGAGAAGAATACGGAGTTGAAGGCAGATCCAAACCATTCGAGACCTACCCGATGCAACGTCATAAGGAGACAGGACAACTAACCACGCTTCACTATCAGCCAGGGGCTGAAAAGTTAAGTTCCCGTTCAAAGGGAACTCATCCTTTCAATGTCTTAGCCCGAGCCAGTATATGAGAAAAATACTTGAATTGTGAGACGTATAACCTACAGCATACACATAATTTCCATCGACAATACCATCATTCACCATCCATTCATTTTAATTTTAATAAACCAATTGGGTGTATATAATGTAACCCATGCCTTGTTCATTCTATTAGATGTTACATATTGTCTGATGTTTATCTTCCTTTATAAAGGAGGGGGGGTCTCGTAAAATATAACATATAATCCCAGTAACTATTAAGGATAATAATAATAGATAACTGAGAAGGGGACTACGGTAGCGAGAGACCAAATATCTCCTTACAAACTTTTCCAGACCTTGTCTAGTTAGGAGAATTTACACTCTTTGTCTCCCTTCAGCCGGTGGAGGACCCCAACAGGACTTCTTGAGCCAAATCTTCCTCTGTGTGATCCAGGCAAAACCTCACTTAATTTATTTATATTATTTCTAACTACTATAAGTTTCTCATCCTTCCTACGCTACGCCACACTTGGGTCTCAGTCCGGGATTTGAATTGTATATATAAATATATCATACCTGTTACGATAGGATTTATTATATTAGCCACTATTGTAGTGAGCTCGGGTAAAAATTGCACATTTTGGGTTTTAAAATGTAATTAATGTATAATATGTTTTCGCGATTCACGGTGTTGAAAGCGAAGAGCATAAGTTGCTTAGTTTTAGGATGACGTGTCGCGTTGATACGCTAGCACGTGACAACATTGTAATTGTACCCTTATTATGTTAACCTTGGTCCTAGACGGACGCAAGTTTGAAGTCTCCCGTGATAATGATATTTATGTAAAGGATTTATTTATGATACGGCACGAGGTTCTGCCTATTTGATGTGGATACGATTATACGTCTCATTGAGGAAATGAAGTACGTTTAGGAATTGGATATAATGTACAGGGAGCAATATTTATGAATAAGTATCCAAAGTCACATTAATCGCATAAGTCAAGTTATTCGTTACCGGATTGCCTATCCACGGAATCACGTGTAAATAGCCTGACGTTATGACGACTGAAGGAGGTAAACTCAAGTGACGATTTATTATGTTTTGCATTATGATGATGAACTGTTTTTAATGGATTGTTTTGCCGTGATTAAATGTGTTCGTTGGACTCTGAATACAACGGACTTATCCATTTGATTGATGTTGAAGGTTATACAATTTTGCCCCATCATTCGCGTTTACAACCAAGGCACAATACGCTCTAAACCTAGAGAGTTATTTATAATCAAAGAGCACAAATCTTACATGTACAGAATAATGAACATTGATGTGGAAGCTAACAGAAACCCCGTTAATACATAATAACACTGAAATCAACCTACACTAAAATATGGTGGCAACAGAGAAATTTATACCGGCAACAAAGTGAACCAAATATAAATCACCGGCAACAACGTCGGTAACAACGTGGGGAAGCAAACCCTAAGGTAACAACGTGATGGCCAGTAGTGCGGAGAACGAAACAGCAAATTAGCGACAAACGCAAGTAAAGAAAGAAACAACAAAGTAACGAAAAAAATGTTTTTCTAAGTCCTACAATGACGAGAGCAAGTTTTATTCAAAATGACAATATATCGGTCGAATTACCAAGAATGTGTTTACGATCATAAATTCCTCACGTGACTTGCACTTTGTGACGCGATACGCATAACAACGCAAGAGCAGCAACGTCATCAGTCTGTGTGCAAGAGGAACGTCAGATATCCAAGACCGTTGCAGACAATGTCGAGAGTCATTTCAAGATCAACAATGGATCCAGAACAGTACCAGTACTTGCAACCATCCAACTAGCTTCAAAGACCAATCTTTACCGTCGATGCATGCTAGCACTGTTCGGGGGAAAACAGTCGAATTCCAAAAAGCTAAGTAACCGTTTGTGGTTTGGTAAAGCAAATTGTGGTCCATTTACATTTCGTAGTCATATCTGATTCATGCATGTTACATGTATTTGTGTAATATTCGTATGTTTATATGTCTAAGTGGGTTTTGGTTGGCGGGAATCAAAACTGATGTTATGTCGCTTCGGCAGACCGCAACAGTTTGATTGTATTTTAGGGTTATTGAATATTTGCAATTTTGGATACAAGAGATCCCCTAATAAATTACCTGGGAACTATCTGCTTGTAATTGCAAAAAAATTTAATATTATGTATTAGTTGTAAGGTGATGTGATATCGGTGTATTTTTCTGCATTAAGTTTCATTTTTATTCATTTACGTCATTGGTTTGTAAGCTATCACGTCCATTCTCAATCTCACTTTCGTTTATTTTAGAATTGTAAAATATTTGTCAGTTATAGAGTCCTGTGACGTCACTATTTTCAGTGTATGTGTTCTAACCTAGATTTGGTTTAACCTTGACCCTACTTCCGATGTTCTGCTCGTTTTCATATAATCATTTTTATGTTTGCATTTGTCAATTGTGATGTGCTACTGTCTTTTAAAATTATAGTTTCTTATTTGTCTTGTATTTATTAATTTATAAATTGATAATATAATAATTATAGTATAACTTGGTTAGGTATCAATATGATTAAAAAAATTATTTTGATTGAAGTTAAAAAAAAGAGGGATTGATGGAATGATTGCAACAATTTGCACAAGTAGTTCAGTTCCATATTAGTTGTTCATCATGACTAGGGCATGATGTTATAATATATGGACAAATACTTATAAATTTATCGTTTGCCTTGATTATATTAGGCATATTAGGGATTGATTAGTACACTAGTCGAGACATTGTGCTACATTGTCCACTGAGTATATATGAATAATTAAATACTTTATATTGTTGATTAATACATATTATTGATTAAATAGATAGATTATTAACTTCAGGATGGCTACATTAGAAACTTTCATTAAAATTGGATAAGATTTTGGCTACAAAGGACCAGAACTTAAAGATTTTGCAGAGAAACAGCTAGCTATTGCTAAACGAGAAGAAGAAGAGAGAAGAGTTGCATTGAAAAAGGAAGAAGAAGAACAAAAAGAAATTGCTAAACGAGAAGAAGACGAACGTGAAGCAAAGCTAGAAAAGCAAAAAGAAATTGCTAATCGAGAAGAAGAAGAACGTGAAGCAAAGCTAGAAAAGCAAAAAGAAATTGCTAAACGAGAAGAAGAAGAGAGAAAATCTACATTGAAACAAGAAGAAGATAGAAAAGTGGCAAGAGATGAAATATTACGAATTGAAGAAGAAAATAAAAGGAAACAAGAAGAAATTATAAGGCAACAAGAAAAAGAATTGGCACTTATTCAGTTTGAAACAGCCAAATTAAAAGCACAATGCGCTACTACTAGCCATGGTGTTAATTCTAATGATATGTCTTCATCTACTCAACACAAAAGTTATTATAACTTTAAACTGCCACATTTTAAACTTAACTCTGACGATTTAGCATCGTATCTGGCACGTTTTGAACAGGTATGTAAGACATATAACTTGGAAAAATCTGCATGGGCACTTAAACTTCGAGAATTTTTAGATGGTGAGCCCTTAAACGCAACCGAGAATGTTGATCCTACTATGGCTTGCGATTATGATGCCATAAAGGCTTTGTTATTACGACGTTTTCATTTGGATGAGGAAGGATGCAGATTAAGATTTTAAAATCTCCAACCAGATTCCAATAAAGATTTCATAGGCTACATTGTGAATATACGCAACACCTTTAATAGATGGGTGGAACTTGCTGGGGTGAATAAATCTTATGATAAATTGGTGGATTTGCTACTTAGGGATAAAGTCTTATCTTCGGTTAGTCCTCCATTTTTTTCCTTCTTACAGGAACGTAAACCACCTACCATTGCTGCTTTAGAAGAGATAGCAATAAATTATTGCACCGCACATCCTAATGTCAGCACAGCTAATTCATATCTAAGAGAACCATTACCTGTAGCATCTAACTTGTCATATCATGGTTATGACAAATCAAGAACACACAGCCTAAATAGAAATCATTTTAATAGCAGATATAATGATCATTACAATCAGGGACAAAATCATTATAATAACTATAATAATTTTAACCGAGGTAGACAACAGTTCAGAAATCAGGTAACTCAGTTTAAACATAAAGATAATTTTCAACAAAAACCAAGTTGGAATAAAACTTTTACTGATAAGGTAAATAATAATGGTAACTCTTGGCGTAAGAGTAATGACAATTTTAGACCAAGACACAAAAGCTATAACAGTAGGAGCAGTAACAATAATTATTCAGGTTTTCATGACAGACAACGCTCCACCTCCAGACATCAACAACGATTTACTCATAATACAGGGGCAGCGTTAACTACCAATGCACCTCCATGTTATATTGTTGATAATAACGTGGCAAATATTTGTCCACAATGCCATATTATTTTTCAGAAATCCAGCCAGCCGACAATACAATTTGCACAACCTACTCCTGCTATTTGTCTCACGGCTAACGATGGAACAGGGACATTGATTTTTAACAAAGGAATTTTAGATGGAAACATTATTTCAGTTTTGAGGGATTCCGGATCCACCACCATTGGCATTTGTCAATCCTTAGTACATCCTCGTTATGTTACTAAAGACTTTGTACGCTGCATTACTTTCGGAGGGGCTATTGAATATTATCCCACTGCAATTATAGATGTTCATACCGCATTCTTTTCAGGGAAAGTTAAAGTATGTCTGCTTCAGAATCCTGTTGCTGATTTGACAGTCGGACGTATCCATGGCAGCAAAGACTGTACACCTGAGGAGATATTGGAATGGGAAAGATTGAACTTGTATGCAGCCAGTACAGTGACAACACGAGCTCAAGCTCATGAGTTAGAGAAGAAAGATACTATAGTTACTAATGTAGTATATAACGCTGACAATGAACCTAAATCGATGATTGATAGAGAGTCTTTTGCACTCAAACAAAGAAAAGATAACTCTTTGAAGAAATTTTTTGCATTAGTGAACAAATATGATGATATTACTGTTAAAAATAAAGTTAAACATTGGTTCACTATCAAAAATGATATTTTACTTAGGAATAATCTAGAAAAGGATAAGGTAAAACAACAGGTCATAGTACCATCGTCGTTAAGGACATACATACTACGACATGCACATGACTCCCAATGCGCGGGTCATATGGGCTACACTCGCACACGTTCACGAGTGTTGTCGTCGTTTTTCTGGCCAGGAATTTCACGAGACGTATCCTTGTACGTACGTTCCTGTGTGATTTGCCAGGAAGTTAAATCTCGTGGAGCATTCCATAATGCTCCCATTCAGGCTTGTGAGATATCAGTTCGTCCATTCGACAAGATGGCAATAGACATTATTGGTCCTATGTTACCTACTGCTCGAGGTCATAGGTACATATTGACATGCATTGATCTATGCACACGATGGCCAGAGGCTATACCTCTTTAAAATACTACAACATCTGATATAGCTGATGCTTTGCTATTGATATTTTCTAGGCTCGGTTTTCCCAAAAAATTACTTTCGGACCATGGACCTCAGTTTGTGTCTGAGACAATGAATGAAGTAATGAAGACACTTAATATAGGAAGAAGTCTCAGTAGTGTTTATCATCCTATGAGCAATGGTTCTGTTGAGAGGCTCAACCGTACCATTAAACAACTGTTACATAAAGTTACCATAAACAATCCTCAGGATTGGGACAGAGCTATTCCAGCTGTCTTGTTCGCGTACCGAGAGATTCCGCATGAACAAACCGGTTTCTCCCCTTTCGAGTTAGTGTTTGGTGCTCTACCAAGAGGTCCAATGGGACTTATTAAAGACTTACTACTCGACTCTGAGATGACTCAGGACACACAGTCATCTTACGAATATGTTATTAACTTACGTAAACAAATCATAGAGGCTTGCCAAATGAAGCATCAGAGGCTGCGAAGGATAAAGCCAGACTATTTCAAAATAAAAATAGACGACTACGCCAGTTATTTCCTGGTGACGAAGCTTTCGTGCTACTTCCACGAAAGGTTAATAAATTACTGATCGCTTGGAATGGTCCTCATAAGGTAGTAGACAGAATTTCTGACGTCAACTACATACTAGACATAAAAGGTCAGAAAAAAATCTTTAATATAAACATGTTGAAAGAGTTTTTTACTCGTTCACTACATCTACAATCTATTTTTCAAGACTTAGATGACAAATCTGTTGAGTCTTGCCAATATTCAAGCCTTTCCTTTCATTCAGGAAGAAGAATTATCATTTCCTGAGGTAAAAATGTCTTTTCCTATACCGGAATTACAATCTTCCGAATCTTGGAAAGATGTTGCTATTTCATCTTCACTTACCTCACAGGAAAACAGTTCTATTACTAAACTGTTGGAGACTTACTCTGATGTGTTGACCGATATACCAGGTCGAACTTCTATAATCTCTCACGACATTATTCTTAAAGACAGTACACCTATAAAACTTCTTCCGTACTCCGTCCCGATTCATTTTCAAGATAAAATATCTCAAGAACTTAAACAGATGTTAGCATTAGGGATTATCGAACATAGTAACTCCCCATTCGCTTCACCACTGGTTATTGTTAGAAAAAAGGACAATAATATACGACTATGTGTAGATTACATGAAACTTAACGCTCAAACTGTACCAGACAGTGAACCTCACCCTATGATTGACGATCTACTTACTCGTCTTTCGTCAGCTAAATATTTCACGAAAATTGACTTAACTAAGGGATATTGGCAGATTCCCTTAACTGAACAAGCAAAATATTACACTGCATTTTCTACTCCACAAGGTCTTTACCAGTGGAATGTCATGCCTTTTGGGCTGATGAACGCTCCTGCAACGTTCATTCGCATGATGCAAAAAGTTTTATCTTCCAGATCAGACATCATCACATATATTGATGACATTTGTCTGTTCAGTTCTTCTTTTGATGAACATTTTACAGGTTTAAGTTCAGTATTAGATATTTTAAGAACTAATAACTTAACTGCCAGACCAAGAAAAATGCAAATAGGCTTCCATGAAATAACATTCCTTGGACATATCATAGGGGCTGGACAAATACAAACTATTCCTCAAAATGTCTCAAAGATTTTAAAACTATCAGTTCCACAAACAAAGAAACAAGTTAGGAGCTTACTGGGTCTTGTCCAGTATTATAAAAGATTTATTCCCAACTTGTCGTCCATTACGGCTGTCTTGTCTTCGTTATTGAAGAAAAATATGCCCACAAAAATTACGTGGACAACTGAATGCGAGACAACGTTTAATAAAATAATATCTTTTTTCTCCAGGCCACCTATTCTAAGATTACCAGATACTAAAAAAATGTTTATACTCCGTACAGATGCGAGCAATTACGGATTAGGAGGTACCCTGTTACAAGAGCATGACGGCGTACTTCATCCAACGTTATACATATCGAGAAAACGCAATGATGCCGAACAAAATTACTCAGTCATTGACAAGGAGCTGTTAGGAGTCGTCTGGGCAATTCAGAAATTAGAGAAGTTCTTGCTCGGCGCACCCTTTTTGGTCCAGACAGATCAAAAGGCAGTGGCTTCACTCAGAAAAGCCAACCACAAAAATGCCAAGTTGGCCCGTTTCGCTATATTATTACAGCCTTTCAACTTTACCATCGAAGCTATTCCAGGACACGAAAATGTGGTAGCGGATACTTTGTCACGCAATCCTTTGTCACAAAACGATGGAAAAGAAATAACTCAATAACCTCAAACTGGTTTTTATGCTGAAACTTACAGAGCTTTATTCGAGAGACTACAAACCTACAACTGATAATGAACAAACAAATCAAGTCTGTCACAAACGAAACCAGAATTTTCGTGATGAAATTTCAAATTCAAAGAACTTACAGAATCCTAGGTCAAATAAATTGACAAAGAAACATTCTTCATACGTTCAAAATAATAACATTTCGTTTCAAATAATCACTTAACATTATAGACCTTGTTTGAAGGTTCACGGACTTTGGTTAGTGTCCTTACGTAACTCAAGCGACTTCAAATTTTATTCATTCGAAGCACAAAATAAAAATAGGAGTGATTGGACTTACAGATGTATTTTCATTTACTTTCGTCGTAAATAATGATTAATCAGGACTATATGAAGTATTATGGATGGAACAATACGAAAGAAGGACAGCGTATTCGTGGAAATTAACAGTACTTACTTCGAGGAATTATTCTGATGCAATAAAATGCACAGAAGATAGTTATTTCTATACATACAGTATCACACACTAAGATAGTATAGTTATTGTAATTAATTAATTGTAGATTATTATACTCATTAATATAGTTATGAATATTTTATATTAATACGTGATTAACGGTAATTACTAGGTTAATTTAATTATATTTACTTCGATAATTTTTCGATACACACATCTATTCTATCCTAATCTATTAACTTATTATTACTTTCTTTTCATACATTCTTAACTTTTTCTTAACTTCTCGTTATTTTTCCTTACTTTTCTCTACCTTCCTTAACTATTAAACCTTATTTTATTTCACTTAGGTATATTTATATTTATATAAAATACTTCACACACTACATTTAGTTAATCGTATAGTTTATTGGTCTATAATATAATATTGATTAATATTTCATACTCTTCTTAATTAAGATATAATTTTATTTAGAGACATAATTATTTGATTATTAGTCGACACTCTGACAGTTGACAATTTTATCTGTTAACTTGACATTTTTTTTTGTAGATATTGACATGAACTAAAGTTGACTACAACCTTCGACGATATTACGTGATACGTAGATCGATAATCTGTTAAATTTTAACTTTTTTCTAATAACTATGAAAAAAAATCTATAGAATAGATTGTTTTTTTACCCCGTCGGATAGGGGAATGTTACGATAGGATTTATGATATTAGCCACTATTGTAGTGAGCTTGGGTAAAAGTTGCACATTTTGGGTTTTGAAATGTAATTAATGTATAATATGTTTTTGCGCTTTACGGTGTTGAAAGCGAAGAGCATAAGTTGCTTAATTTTAGGATGACGTGTCGCGTTGATACGCTAGCACGTGACAACATTGTAATTGTACCCTTATTATGTTAACCTTGGTCCTAGACGGACGCAAGTTTGAAGTCTCCCGTGATAATGATATTTATGTAAAGGATTTATTTATGATACGGCACGAGGGTCTGCCTATTTGATGTGGATACGATTGTACGTCTCATTGCGGAAATGGAGTACGTTTAGGAATTGGATATAATGTACAGGGAGCAATATTTATGAATACGTATCCAAAGGCACGTTAATCGCATAAGTCAAGTTATTCGTTACCGGATTGCCTATCCACGGAATCACGTGTAAATAGCCTGACGTTATGACGACTGAAGGAGGTAAACTCAAGTGACGATTTATTATGTTTTGCATTATGATGATGAACTGTTTTTAATGGATTGTTTTGCCGTGATTAAATGTGTTCGTTGGACTCTGAATACAACGGACTTATCCATTTGATAGATGTTGAAGGTTATACAATTTTGCCCCATCATTCGCGTTTACAACCAAGGCACAATACGCTCTAAACCTAGAGAGTTATTTATAATCAAAGAGCACAAATCTTACATGTACAGAATAATGAACATTGATGTAGAAGCTAACAGAAACCCCGTTTATACATAATAACACTGAAATCAACCTACACTAAAATATGGTGGCAACAACAGAGAAATTTATACCGGCAACAAAGTGAACCAAATATAAATCACCGGCAACAACGTCGGTAACAACTTGGGGAAGCAAACCGAAAGGTAACAATACCTCTGGGATAGCATCATTTATTCATTCATTACAGTATGCCATTTGAAAACACGTTTTAACACTAAGAAAGAGAATTTTTTTCCCTAAGTATTTCAGGCAATAATTTTGCCATAGAAATTGGCTCACTGCATTGATTCGGTGAATCCCTTTATATATGTTGTATGTTTTAATTAAGTTAGATCAATGATTCTGTATTTACATAGGCATTAAGTCTGCATAACTGTATTAATTTCATTCTCTAGCAGATTGATAATTAGTTAGTATTTGCTTGGTGTTAGAAATACTATTGGAAGGTAGCACTAGCTTACTCAGTGTGGACTATAACAGCAAAAGATGGCTGAAATAGTTAAGCTTAAGGCAGCACTAGGAGAGGCCGGTAGAGATCTAGGATATAGTGGGGTGGACCTTGCTAATTTTATCAGTGCCGAGCATTACGCTAGAGAAACAGCGAAAGCTGAAAGAGAAGAGCGAATAAAGTTAGCAGAAATAGATGAAAGGATAAAAGCTGCAGAAGCTAATGAAAGAAGCGAGGAAGATGAACGCGAGCATGCACTGAAGATGAAGCAGTTAGAGCTGCAGGGACAGGCTCAAAGAGAAGAACCGGTAGCCAGGGCGACAGCATCTACATCACCAGGCAACCTATCGCCACGGTCAGATGATATGCCCTCCTTGCACACGGGGAGCATAGGACCTTAGCCCTCATTCCATGTGTCAAACTTAGGACCCCTGACGTTTCCATTCGAAGCTTTCTCGGAACGAGCCGACTCGATCGATGTGTATTTGGACAAATTTGAGAAGTTTGCCACCACGTTTGGTTTGGAGAGAAACAAGTGGAACCTGAAACTGTCGCAAGGGCTTAGAGGAACTGCTTATGAGGTATATAGCAAGCTGGCCCCAGGGTTGCAGGAAGACTACGACTCTCTGAAAAAGGCACTCGTGGTTCATTATGAGCTACACGCTGACGCCTATAGGAAGAGGTTCCGTAACTCTCGGAGGGAAGTTGGAGAGAACTTTGCTCAGTTTGCTGCTAGACTGGATCCCTACGTGGAAAAGTGGGGTGCCCTAGGGAATTTTTCTCATGATTTAGAAGGTCTGAAGGAAATGGTCATGATTGAACAACTGAAGGACATCATGACTTCTGACATGAGGAGATTCCTGACAGAGAATGGCACCAGCAATTTAGAATCCTTAGTCCAGTTGGCGGAACGGCATCAGGCAGCACTGTCAGAGAATCCATCACCCCGGCGGAAACAACAGGAATACGTATCGAGGTAGACACCTCAGTCACACGTGGACCCCCAAGTGAAACCGCCTCATAACAACTTCAAAAAGCATGACAAGCCAGACTACAAGACTACTCAGAGATCAGCTTTCCAGCAGCAGAGGCAAGGGGAAAATGGTGTAAGCAGTGTAGAACAAACACCCACAATACTAGAAATACAAGTACCTACTAAAAGTGCAGCACCTATGCGTTTGGCCATAGCCAAGATTCAGGTACAATCGAAATATGGGACTGGGGAAATCAGTGCAGCGATCTTGGACGACCCTATCTATCCCTTGATCTTAGGGTGTAGGTACGTGTTTTTGGGAGAACCCATTCACCCTCTGGTTGTGGCAGCTGTCACCACTAGAGGACAGGCCAAACGGAATACGGAGTTAGAATCCCCACCCAACATCCTTCCCGAGGAATTAAAAAAGGCACAAACGGAGGACCAATCTCTAGCGCCTTGCTACAAAAAACTACCGAGAGCACACACTCCTCTCCAAAAGGGATTATTGGCCATGTATCAACGCAGATATCCAGAGATATGTGAAATCATGCCCGCAGTGCCAGAGGACAGCCCCGAAACACTGGACGGCCCCAACCACTCTGGGAGAAATGCCAATCTTAGGCACACCATTCGAATGAGTAGCGTTGGATATTGTGGGTCCACTCACTCGTAGCAAAAAGAGAAACAGTTATATACTCACGTTAGTGGATTGTTGCTCCATGTGGGCAGAGGCTATCGCTATGCCAGCCTGTGATTCCAAGCATGTTGCTGAGGCTCTGCTCACCATATTTACTCGGCTAGGGTTTCCATCACAGATTCTGACAGATAATGGTTCACAATTCCGAGGAAAACTCACAGAGGAAGTGTTTAGGATATTTCAGGCTAGACATATTCACACCTCTTCCTACCACCCCCAAGCAAATGGCCAGGTGGAGCGGTTTAACAGGACCATTATTTCCATCCTTCGGAAACTTGCGCAGGAAAAACCAGAGAGCTGGGATCAATACTTACCCGCGGCACTATTTGCTTACCGTGAAGTACCCCACAATTCTACTGGGATGCCACCTGTCACATTGCTGTTTGTTAGACCTATAAAAGGACCTCTAGAGGCACTGTTACTTACTTGGACAGATGCTAAAGCTGATGAAACGGTCACCTTGGCATCTCAATACGTGAATGAGTTGACCAAACGCCTTAAAACTGTATGGGAACTGGCAAAGGAAAACTTACGCCGTGCACGTCGTAAACATGCGCCTTACTACAACCGCACAGCGAAGGATAGGGAGCTAGAAGTAGGAGAACAGGTCTTATTACTCCTACACAGTAGCAATAATAAATTGCAAATCGGGTGGAGAGGTCCATATAAAATTGTTGAGAAGATGTCGCGCACCAATTACAAGATTGTCATAATGGGAAGCAGAAAATTTACCACATAAACCTGCTGAAGCAATATTATGAGACCGGGTGCAGAACCAGCGCATCTTATGACACTGGCTATTGCGACGGAAACTGAGGCAGAACCCCTGACCTCTCGTGAATACCCTCTTCGTCAGGGTGAAACCCACCAAGATGTTAGTATCAGTTCAGCTTTAACGGAGGATCAGCAGGCACAGGTGAAGCAGTTGTTTAGAAACCACACTAGTACCCTCACTGATAAACCTGGCATGACCAGCCTGATAGAATTTGATATGAAGCTAACAGACCTCGCCCCGGTTCGAGTTAAGAACTATCCTGTTCCTTATGCTAAGGCAAAGGCATTGAGGGAGGAAATCGAGTACCTGCTTAAGGAAAATATTATCTCAAAATCAGAGTCTCCTTATAGTGCGAGTGTGGTGTTGCTTAGGAAATCCACGGGAGAACATCGCCTCTGCATAGACTACCGAAGGCTAAATGCTGTAACTGAATTTCAAGCTGAGCCCTTACCTGGTCAGAATCAGCTTTTTACCAAGCTGAGTAGAGCTCGATACTTTTCGAAGATAGACCTTAACATAGGTACTACCAGATCCCGGTAAAGGCGGAAATTCGACACATGTTAGCATTCAGTACTTCTGAGGGCCATTGCGAGTTTAATGTATTGCCATTTGGGCTAAGCAACGCCGCATATGTCTTTACTCGTATGATGAGGAAGTTACTGGAACCTCTGAACCATCCTGGGATAAGTAATTTCATGGACGACATACTTATTGCAACGAACAACTTTGATGAGCACCTGGGCGCGGTTTCCCTTCTCTTTGAAAGACTTAGAGAAACAGGACTCACCGCTCGCCCTACAAAATGTCAAATTGCCGGCGAGCAGCTAGAAATCCTGGGACACACCATCGCGCATGGATCTATATTCCCAGATGCACGTAATATTGAGAAGTTACAGTGAGCCCACGACCCCAGACTAAAAAGGATGTCAGGTCATTTGTGTCTCTGTGTGGCTTCTACCAGAGATATATTAAAGATTTTAATACTCTGAGTGCGCCACTGACCGCATTAACCAAGAATGGGAACCCAGACAAAGTAACCTGGACAGCGGAGTGCGAAAATGCATACACGCTGCTGAAGAAGAAACTCACAGCTAGGCCAATTCTGCAACTGTCTGACTTAACTCTGAATTTTACGCTGCAAACAGATGCTAGCAATATAGGGATAGGAGCCTCTCTCCTACAGCCTGGTGATGGACCTTCCGCAACTCTATTCCCCATTGCATATGCTAGTAGGAAATTGAACTCTGCTGAACAGAACTACTCTACTATCTAACGAGAATGTCTGTCGCTTATCTGGGCGGTGCAGAAGTTTCAACCATATTTATACGGGAAAACGTTCACGGTGCAGTGTGATCACCAACCGTTGATATTTCTTATGGAATTGAAGAACCTTAATGCCCGGCTTATGAGATGGTCACTCCTGTTGCAGCCATATTCGTTTCACATAGAATACATACCTGGAAAGAACAACGTAGGAGCAGATTTTTTAGCAGATATCCAGATGCAAACGAGGAGAAATGAGAAGCTGTAAAGGAAGAGAAAGACAGGACCAAAGAAGTTAGACGGAACGTCAAACTTGAGGAGGGGCTTGTGTGACGACTGGCCCAATCTTCTCTTCTTTTTAATTTACGAGACACCATTTTTTTTTCATCTTCAATGCATGATCGGAAAGCCGGTAAAAATACGCGGCAAATTTCGCTCGTTTATAACAACTCCAGCGTCTAGTATTATTTTTAGATTAACGACGTCCTTCTAGACCTAACCTCCGTGACCTGAAGCCGGTTTTGAGTTAGGGCAGACTACTTAGACTTAGGTAGAACCAGTTTAACCCACTTTAGGAAACCCTCACGTGACTTTTAACGTAATTGATTGGAGCGTGTATCGGACGCCAAAGTCACACGAGGCACGCTTCAGGTCACGTGCCCAAGAGGAAATAACACGCTAAAAGTTGTGCCAACCGAGGCAACTTCCACTTGCATCCAGGCAGGCGAGGAGGCCAGACCTAATCTAGGACCGCTGCGAATTCACGCGTTAAAGCACTGTGAAGCCACGTGTCTAAATTGCTGATTGAGTCCAATTTCTGAGTAGTCTATGTGGGAGCCTTGCACGAGTCCAATCTCAGAGAAGAATACGGAGTCGAGCACAGTGAAGGCAGATCCAAACCATTCGAGACCTACCCGATGCAACGTCATAAGGAGACAGGACAACTAACCACGCTTCATTATCAGCCAGGGGCTGAAAAGTTAAGTTCCCGTTCAAAGGGAACTCATCCTATCAATGTCTTAGCCCGAGCCAGTATATGAGGAAAATACTTGAATTGTGAGACGTATAACCTACAGCATACACATAATTTCCATCGACAATACCATCATTCACCATCCATTCATTTTAATTTTAATAAACCAATTGGGTGTATATAATGTAACCCATGCTTGTTCATTCTATTAGATGTTACATATTGTCTGAAGTTTATCTCCCTTTATAAGGGAAAAAAAGGGGGGGGCCTCGTAAAATATAACATATAATCCCAGTAACAATTAAGGATAATAATAATAGATAACCGAGAAGGGGACTACGGTAGCGAGAGACCAAATATCTCCTTACAAACTTTTCCAGACCTTGTCTAGTTAGGAGAATTTACACTCTTTGTCTCCCTTCAGCCGGTGGAGGACCCCAACAGGACTTCTTGAGCCAAATCTTCCTCTGGGTGATCCAGGCAACACCTCACTTAATTTATTTATATTATTTCTAACTACTATAAGTTTCTTATCCTTTCTACTCTACGCCACAATTGATTAGACTTCAGACTCAGTAGTAAAACAAAGATTGAATGAACTTTCCCTAAAGGATTTTTGGAACAGTGTTTTTCAAAAATACCCTAAACATGGCAAAAACGGACAATTCGAGTGCTTCTTCAATTTGCCACTACATACCTATGTGAAACAGGATTTTCTTATTATGCTGCTATGTAGAAAAAAAATGTAGGAACAGACCTGACGCTACCCCAGAAATAAGAATAATATAAACTTGTGTCAACAAGAGCTGACGCTCAGTGACAGTGGATCAAAGTCAATATAAACTTGTAAAATGCTACCTTAAACCTAATTTTTAAGATCACTATTCCGTTAAGGTAGAAGTATACCCAGAAAAGCTTAAAAAAAAAATAAAAATCCAACAATTTTCATTTTCATGCTTTAAATCATCGTCAACATGTTCTTGAACTAAAAATAATTCATAGAAGCTTAGAGATACTCTGGTTTGATAGGAATCAGTGTTTTTCTACACACGCCCCCTTGAGTGATTTGCATAGCAACCAATGTTTATAGTTGGTTACCATGTGAATAATGACCCAACAAGAAGGTGCGTAATTGTAAAACTGCGAAATTATAATTATACATAGGCAACAGGAAAAAGATATTTATAACTTTTCCACGGGGAATCACTCAATGATTTCTTGTGAATTTTTCAAAAGTGTGTGTCTAGAAAGCTTTGATCGTAAATTTCAACATTTGTTACATGCATAGTGCATTTTCACCAACATCAACTCTATTTATTGCTAGTTTTATACTGATTCTGTATAATAGTAGTTAGCAGAGCTTCTTTTGTTTACAATGAGAAATAAGACAAAGACTGGGAGGCGTGTACACCAACAAACCGTTGCCTGAAAATGAGACACCTATTGTCGATAGTGACGCTATAAAACCTCTGTGCTCCTCAGCAAAGAAAATAAAGGTCATAAAGGTCCAAGAAAGTGAAGGACAAGCTAAAAATGACAACAAAGGAAATGGGTTTATCCTTATGGATGTAAAACTACTGTTTGGGTTTTTATGCGCTAACTTTAGATGTGACAAATGTTATCAGTACTCACTGACCTGTGAGATCGTCGAAGAGACTCGGAATGGCTTTTGTCATGAAATCAGTATCAAGCGCACAAACAGTGGCGAATGGACTGCCAATTTCAATACTTCTGATGTTTCATCTTCAGCTACTCACAAACAAAGAAGTAAATGTGCGAATGGTGGCATTTGTGCGTTCTATTGGGAAAGGCCACAGTGCATTGCAGAATTTTTCGATATACATGAACACAAGTCAACGCATGGCAAAGAAAGCATACAGGAGAACGCTGCACAGGATCTATTCAGCAAGTAAGGACATTGCAATGGAAAGACCCTGAGAGCACTGAAAATGGGATTCATAGACACTGCAGCTGCAGTAGAAGGAGACCTTTATTCAACAGGAGCTCATTAAACTTCATTTTGTGAGTTCTTTTTCTGTTTTTCTTTGTTTTCTCGGAATTGTCTTTTTAGCATAATTGGTGATCTTTGAAACAAGATATCTCTGGATCTGTACATTCAATTGACATGAAAATTAACACAGTTGGTTATCATATAATCTTACAGATTATGACCTAAAATGGATACAATTGAATTCAAAATTTTAGTTTTATGACCATCATGCATATATAATGAGGCACAAATATCAAACATTCAAGAAATATAAATTTTGAAAATTCATTACAAATCAACCTTTCGGTCAATATCTGTTATTTTAGGTCAAAACCTCAAGCTATATATACTAATTCAATTTGCCAAGTTTCAGTCAGATCCTTGTAAAAATAACATAGTTATGATGTTTTAAAAAAGGTGTATAATTTATTCACTACGGCGGCCATATTGGATAGCTAATTTGCATAATTAATGAGGTCATTATGTGGACCAAAATGTTAAGTCCATACTAACACTATACCCATGGTTGTTTGATTCTGAAAGGAAAATTTGAGTTTTTTACCCTACAAGGTAGTCTACTACCTTAATTCATTTCAAATGAATAGGTGTTCCGTGAACAAAAATGTTTGAGAAACGCGGATCTATATCAATCAGTCCACATCTAAATTAGTCTGTGAATATATGTAATAGAGAACATTTACATCAGTCTATAGAAATAATTTTTGGGGAACACCTAGAGAAGCGGTTTATATAACACATCTGGTGTCTGTGGTAGTAAGTGGTTGTACGGATACGTAAAAGAGTGCAATATTTGTTGTGTTGGGAGCATACTTGCTGTGATAAAAGCACAACTCTTATGGTCTAGCTATGCGTGACAACATTAAATATACTAATATCCAAACAGTACTTCGTAATGAGTTATGCTGAAATCAAGGATGGCTTGAATATATTGACTATAACTTCAGTCCTGAAAAAAAGCGGTTTTAATGTTTGGAGTTCACTGCATAAGGAAACTGTACACGGCCTTAAAAGATTTTGTTTCGTGGAATAAACGTTAACTCTGTTATCCTTCGATCTGTTATCCTTATGATACCATTGTAACTTTATTCAAATAATTCTCATTGATATTTTGGGCTTCAAACGAAAGGCACTTGTAAGACTATCGCATTTGTGAAACATTTAATCAACCTGACAGATAAAACACTATGTTTATGCTTTAAAACGCAGATAACTGTTTTTACTGATGTTATAGGAAAACAATGTCTCAGGTTTTCTATTTCATTTATGGCTAACAACAAGTCTTTATTTTCTTTAACTAAATAAGTTCCACATATTTGAATTGTACAGAGTGTTCGAAGGGAAAATGCACAATAAAAACGCACCACTATTATACATACTGATGCCGAGAACCTGAAAAAAAAAGTGTGGGAATGGATTTTCCCCGTGTTTGTCATGAGGTAGAGAGCGAATGGCTGCTGGAATGGAAAGTGCATGATTCAACTCACGGGTTTGTGTACAGACTACAGTGGCAGTATACTCGGTATAAAAAGGCCGTTGAGACAAAACACCCAGTACATGTGCTTGAAATGCCACGACTACCTGAAAACGACCGCCAACGAGCCATTGGTATGTTGGAGACCGGAATGAGCTCGCGGGCCATTGCCAGAAGGATGAATTGCCACCACAGCACTATTGTACGTCTCAATGAACGTTACGGAACCACTGGCAGTGCCCGGGATAGATTTCGGAGTGACTAACCACGAGTTACTACCCCTGCGCAAGATCGTCATATTGTGCTGAGTCACCTAAGGAATCGTTCTCTCCCGGCAAGTCAAACAGCAAGAGCAATAGTGGGTAGACGTGGGCAAGTCTCTCGAATGACAGTCATACGACGACTCAGAGATACAGGCCTTACTGCAAGACGACCTTACGTTGGGCCAAACTTGACTCACAGACATCGTCAGCAGCGCCTGCAATGGGAAGAGCAACATGTCAGATGGACTAGACTGCAGTGGAATGCTGTCCTATTCACAGACGAGAGCAGATTCAACATATCCTTTGCTGATGGACGTATGCGGATTTGGCGACGGTATGGAGAGCGCTTTTCAGATTGCTGTGTTCGTCAGCACAATCGATTTAGAGGTGGCAGTATTCACATTTGGGGAGGATTCAGTTTTCACCATCGCTTGCCTCTTCACGTCTTCCGTGGAAATGTTAATGCTGTGACATATCGAGCCGCGGTAGCATAGTGGTTAGTGCACTGGCTTCCTAGCGCAGTGGTCTATGGTTCGATCCCCAGACGAGGTGGGAATTTTTTAGGCCACAAACGGCTCCTGGGTCGACCCAGCCCCATATGGGTACCAGAGCAACTCTGGGAAGGTTAAGGCGGCCGGCGTGATGCCGACCACATCACCCCTAGTGTGCCGACGGTCAAGATAATATGGGCCTAACACCATATTCCCAATATGCCTCAATGGGCGTGTAACGGGTTCCTTTACCTTTTTTTTATATCGAGATGAGGTTCTGGATGCATTGGTTGCTCCTGCGTTCACAAATTATCCAGACTTGCAGCTTCTCCAGCAGGATAACGCAATTGCGCACACCGCATGCATTACGCAGCAATATCTACAGCAGCAGAACATTGTGACGATTGATTGGCCTGCCCTATCACCAGACATGTCCCCTATAGAACATCTGTGGGACGAGCTTGGACGCAGAGTCTACAGGCAAGGTTCTCCAGCTAATCTGCAACAGCTCGAAGCTGCTCTTACACGTGAATGGAACTTGATTCCCCGGAATTTCCTTCAGAGACTTGTGCGTTCCATGCGGAGCCGCTGCCAAGCTTGTTTGCAAGCACACGGTGGACATACCAGATACTGAGGATAGTGTGAATGAATTTTTTTATTGCTTGCATTTTTGGTTTTCTCCCTTGCCTGCACAGAATGCAATGAATTTCATAACAATCAAATGTACAAATTAATGACCAGCATGGATTCGTAGGAAAATGAATAAAGATTCCAAATATGTAAACTTGTAAACACTTATATTTACATTTCACACTCTGTTCCTGGATTATACAGGTGGTGCGTTTTTAATGTGCTTCAGTATATAACATCATATGTACTTTTTAAAGATAATTTTGCCCTGTTTAGTATTAATTATGATGTACTGTAAATCTGTGTAACTGTTATTGTACTGTTACAATGTTGGGATTTTATTTTATTGTATTTTGTTTTGTCATTTTATTATTTAAGTAATATTTAAGATCAATCAATACCCTTTAACTCCCCGAGGAGCATAGGCCTTCAACAAACACATGCCAAGTCCTCCTGTCCCGTGCCATCCGCTAAAGTTCTTTCCATGTTTTCTTGATCATTTTCACCTCTGTATCCAGCTCTCTTCTCCATATATTTTTTGGTCTACCTCTGCCTCTTTTTCCCTGTGGATTCCAGAACAAGGACTGCCTTGTAATGCTATCAACAGGTTTCCTCAATGTGTGTCCTATCCATCGCCAGCGTCTTCTTCTCAACTCTTGTTCCACTGGCACTTGTCTGGTTCTTGTCATCAATTCCACATTTGTGACTTTGTCATACCATTTTAGTCCTTCTATTCTACACAAACACCCGTTTATAAAAGTCTGTAGCTTTTCAGTTGTTGTTTTTGTTGCTTTCCGTGTCTCAGATCCATACAATAGGACTGATTTGACATTTGAGTTGCAGATTCTTTTTTTCGTGGTGGACTTGATTTCTCTTGCCCTCCATATGTTTCCCAATGCAATGAAAGCTCCTCTTGCTTTTTGTATTCTTATTTTTATATCATTGTCTGTGCCTCCAACTGTGTCTATATTACTACCAAAATATGTGTACGATTCTACATCCTTTAGTGGTGTTTCTTCAAGTTTAATTTTGTTATCATTTCTTGCATTTATTCTAATAATCTTTGTCTTTTCCCTGTGTATTTTCAGGCCCACTTGTTGTGACCTCTCATCGAGAATTATCATTTTCTCTTGCATCTGATTATGGTTATGGGACAGAAGAGCCAAGTCATCTGCAAAATCCAGTTCATCAAGCTGTTTAGTCAAATTTCACTGGATTCCATTTCTGTTGTGTGATATCGATGTTTTCATAACCCAATCTATTGCTAGTAAGAAAAGAAATGGAGACAAGAGGCATTCCTGTCTCACTCCCGTTCTTATCCTAAACGGTTCTGTAAGTTGTCCTTCATGAAGAACTCTGTATGTCATGTCTTCATTCTTCCTTATTAAGTTAATGATCTTCATGGGAACTCCATAATGCCTCATCAGTTTCCAAAGTGATTCTCTGTCTACACTGTCAAATGCCTTTTCAAAGTCCACGAATCCGATGTATAGCGGTGAATTCCATTCCAGACTTTGTTCAACTATTATTCTCAATGTGTCTGTCTAGTCTGTACAGGATCCGTTTTGTCGAAAGCCTGCTTGTTCATCTCTCAGTTGCTTGTCTATGGGCTCTTTTAAACTCTCAAGGATGATTCTATTTAATACTTTTCCTGGCACTGGTAATAACATTATTCCTCTATAATTTGTGCACTCTTGTACTTTTCCCTTCTTAGGCAACTTGACCAGATAACTTCCTTCCATTCTGCTGGTATGTCCTCTCTCTCCCAGACTTTGCCAAGTAGTTTGTATAATATCTCTGTAGAGGTATCAATATCTATTTTGATGGCCTCTGCTGGAATGCCATCTGGACCAGTTGCTTTTCCATCTTTCAGAAGCTTTATGGCTTTCTTTATTTCTTCTCTACTTGGTCGTTCACAGCTGATTTGTAGCTCTTCTTCTGCTGGCTGGATGTCTGGGGGTTTAGTTGGAGCTGGCTTATTGAGAAGTTCCTCAAAATGTTCTGCCCATCTCTTTATTTGTTCTTGTATATTACAAAGCAATTTTCCATTCTTATCTTTTATGAGGTCATTTGCTTGCTTATATTTCCCTGTTAGCTTATTTGTGTTGTTGTACACGTCCCTCATATTTCCTTTGGCTGCAGCTTCCTTTGCTTCCCTTGCCAACTCTTCAATATAATTCCTCTTGTCTCTTTTGATGTTTCTTCTTACTTCTTTGTTTGCTTCTATGTACACTTCATGAGCCCTGGCTTTGGAGCTTCTGGTTTTGCTTCTGTTTAAATCTGCTTTCTTGTTTTTCCTGTCTTCTATCTTACTAATAGTTTCTTTTGTTATCCATGCTTTGTGCTGATGTTCTCTTTTTCTCAGTACTTCTTCACATGTCTCGTTCCATATATTTTTTACTTGTTGCCAGTGGTCTTCCGTATCTGCTTCATCTTCCAGCTGTTGGAGTACTTAGTATTTGTTGGATACTGTGATAGAAAACTTTTCTCTTATTTCCTGATGTCCTAGATATCCCACATTGTACTGTTGTCTATAGCTATATACTGCTGTAAATTTCTTGAGTTTTAATTTAGTTTTAGCCAACAGAAGATGGTAGTCTGATACGACATCTGCTCCTCTACATACTTTCATATCATGCAATGATGACCTAAACTTCTTACTTATGCATATGTGATCAATCTGATTCTCAGTTCTGTGGTCTGGTTATATTCATGTTGCTTTATGTATTCTTTTATGTTGAAATATGCTTCCTCCTATAGCTAGTTGATTTGAAGCACAGAAGTTAGCTAATAGTTCCCCATTCTCGTTCATCATACCTAATCCATGCTTTCCCTTGATTTCTTCAAAGCCGGTGTTGTCTGTACCTATTTTCGCGTTTAGGTCTCCCATCAAAATTGGGATGTCCTTTCTTTTCTATTTGTCCAAGACATTTTGTAAACTGGTGTAAAAGTCATCTTTCTCAGATTTTTCTTTATCATTTGTTGGTGCATAACATTAGATGATGTTTATATTTACTTTCTTCTTGGCTGATTTAAATCTTGCTGTTATAATTCGGGGTCCCTTTGCTTCCCACTCTATAAGTGCCTTCTGTGCTTCCCTAGACAGCATTAGAGCCCCCCTTTCACTGTGGTGGGCTCTTTCCTCCTCATGTCCTGAGGACAACACCATTTCTCCTGTGATCAATCTCCTCCTCTCTATACCCTTCCACCGTGTCTCGCAGAGACCCAGGATATCAATCCTGTAATTTTACATTTCTGCTGCTACCTGTGCAGTTTTCCCTTGTTCACATAGAGTGCAAACATTCCAGGTGCGAATCCTGAAGATTTTCCTAGACGAAAAAAAGTTAGTCGGCAACCCATACTCCTTTCATTACAAAAACGTGCAGTGCGGCTAGTTTCAGACAAAAACCTCACACAGTGTGTAGACCCATATACATATCTTAACATATTACCACTAAGAAAGCGGTTTCTCATCAATAAAACCAAATTTATTCACAAAATCTTAACACAGAATGCTCCAACGTATCTGTAGCATATTTTCAAATACAGTGGAAGATGCAGCCAACGCTTAAACAAATTACATATGCCCAAAGCCTAGGCTCGACTTATTCAAGAAAAGTTTTGCTTTTTCTGCTGCTCATCTGTGGAATAATCTTCCACACGACCTAAAAAACACACTTAGTCCATATTCATTCAGTCACAGACTTTTCAAATACATCATGAGCGCAGATTATATGCCACCCTAATTTAGTTATGTTCTTAAATAATTATATAACATCAAATGTAGGTTTTAAAGATAATTTTGTCCTGTTTAGTATTAATTATGATAAGGTACTGTAAATCTGTGTAACTGTTATTGTACTGTTATAATGTTGGGATTTTATTTTGTCATTTTATTATTTAGGTAATATTTAAGATGCATGTGAGAATAAATGGATTCAGTATGGAAGACGAGAGAAAGGAAGGGCAGAATGTTAGACGGGCCTGCGTGCCCAATTCTAAACCCTTTGAAAATAAAGTTCGTTCGATCGTTCGTTCTCTCTCGCATTCACTTACTCATTTTCTATAATAATCCCCTATTTAATTGCTCACTCAGCGGTCAAGCGATCGAACAGCGTGTAAACATACACAAGCACGTCCAGAGACTACTCATCAAATCAGTTATTGCTCTCCTCGCCTCCTCCTCTGCCAGTCTCACGCCTCAGATACCCCAAATTGAGCTTGTCTAGATGACAAAATCCAGCGAATTTCATTTTCGGGCACATGATTGGAGATATGATTATGTTTTGATAGAATCTCAGAGCCACAACGTTACAAGTCTTTGGCCAATGTAATCATTGGCTCTAATCAAAAGGCTATTCACCGAGCTCCGACGAGACGTAGCTCGTGAAGTCTTATTTCTCCTTCAGCTTCTGACGTTTTCTGACAATTATGAAAACAGAAATGGTATGACTCATCTCTTTTAGAAACTCGTGGCATATCCGAACTAAAAACGAGCAGCCTCCTTCCTCTTAACACCTCCCACTATCTCCTGTTTTTTTTAATTTCGCAGTTTTCAAGTACATTTTCTTGTTTCAGTCTTAAGCGGGCACTTGATCGAAATCGTTTTTCCTTGTCAAGACATCTACAAACTCCACTCTGACGTTTGTTTGTGAAGATTACGGATGACAGACTCAGAGACTGTGGGTGGAGGAGAGTATTGGACGATTCTGTACATGTTACTAACGCTAACGATTTCTTGTACTTTCTGAGGTCTCCTACTGGATTGTGAGAAAAGTAGAAAATAGTAACTGTTCTACCCGTTTCCCAGCTACATCCTCTGTATTATTATCCTCTGTATCCTACATCAGAAAGATGGATTTGTACTATATCCACCCAACAGTGGTTTGTGTTCATAAGCAAGAAAAGCTTCATTTGCCTGCGCCTTTCTCTCTGTTTTTGTTTTCTAATTATTCAGACACTCGTCCTTCTTCAACCAACCTCTAAACTTATTTTCTCGAATGCCATCCTCGTTCCACTCAAACACAGTAATGCCTTTACCCTTTTGATCCCCCCATTGATTTTGTCCTCCATTTTGGTGAGCCTGTCCGTCCGAAAACTTTCCTAATAGAATTTGTCATCGACATAAAAGATTCCCGTCTTGATGTAATAACTGATCCTGTAGGGGAGAGCAATGATTCGTAAAGTCTAGTGAACAATTCCTAATTTCTTAAAAAATGAAATTGTTTCACTTGGTTCACGTTGAGTGGAGATAACTTGTGACTGTTTGCTTCAATTTGTTGGTCGTTTAACTTGTGACTGCTTGCTTCAATTTGTTGGACGTTTCAGTGTTGAGCTTGAAGTTACAAGCCATTAATAAGGAAATGTCTTAGTGAGACATTTCTGTAATGGTTTGCTCACATAAAATAATTACTGAGGAGGGCTGAAAGCAAAGCATGTCTAAATGTGCGTACACTAGCAATAAGTATACAATGAAGGAAACCTTCTTTCACCGACTCTTCTCTGAAAGAAGCATTTTATACTAGACTACAGGAAATTATGGATAAAGTAAAAAGAAGAGACATCACAATTTTGATGGGTGACATGAATGCAAAGATAGGTACAGTCAATACCGGATTTGAAGAAGTCATGGGAAAACATGGGCTAGGAATAATGAATGAAAATGGGGAACTATTCTCAAACTTCTGTGCTTCAAATCAACTGGCTATAGGAGGAAGCATGTTTCCACATAAGAGAATACACAAGGCAACATGGATATCACCAAACCATAGAACAGAAAATCAGATTGATCATATATGCATAAACAAGAAGTTTAGATCATCATTGCAGGATGTAAATGTACATAGAGGAGCAGATGTGGCATCAGATCACCACCTTCTGATAGCCAAAGTAAAAATGAAACTCAAAAGATATGCTACAATGCAAAATTATAGACAACAATTTAATGTAGAACATCTAAGAAATCAAGAAACAAGAGACAAATTTGCGGTCACAGTATCCAACAAATTCCAAGTGCTCCAACAGCTCGAAGATGTAGAGAATACCGAAGACTATTGGCAGCAGGTCAAAACTGTATGGAATGAGACATGTGAAGAAATTCCGGGGAAAAGGGAAAGACAACAAAAAGCATGGATAACAACAGAAACCATCAATAAGATAAAAGACAGGAAAAACAAGAAAGCAGATTTAAACACAAGCAAAACCAGAAATTCCAAAGCCAAGGCTCAAGAAGTGTACACAGAAGCAAACAAAGAAGTAAAAAGAAGTATCAAAAGAGACAAGAGGAAGTATATTGAGGAGTTGGCAAGAGAGGCAGAAGATGCTGCAGCCAAAGGAAATATGAGAGAACTGTATAGCAAGCACAAAGAAGCTAACAGGGAAATACAAGCAAACAAGTTGCCTCATAAAAGACAAGAATGGGAAACTGCTCAGCAATATACAAGAGCAAATGAAGAGGTGGACAGAATATTTTGGTGACCTTCTCAGTAGACCAGCTCCACAAACCCCCCCCCCCCCCCCCCCCCCCTTTCTTATACACCCCCCCCCCCCCCCCCCCCCCCCCCCAGACATCCAGCCAGCAGAAGAAGAGCTACAAATTAACGGTGAAAGACCTTTGAAGGAAGAAATAAAGAAAGCCATAAAGCTTCTAAAAGATGGAAAAGCGTCTGGAACTGATGGCATTCCAGCAGAGGCCATCAAAGCAAATATCGACACGGCTACAGAGATGTTATATAAATTACTTGGTAAAGTCTGGGAAAAGGAAGAGATACCAGCAGAATGGAAGGAAGGATATCTGGTTAAGTTGCCTAAGAAGGGAAATTTACAAGAGTGCACAAATTATAGAGGAATAATGTTACTATCAGTGCAAGGAAAAGTATTAAACAGGATTATTCTTGAGAGATTAAAAGAGTCCATAGACAAGAAACTGAGAGATGAACAAGCAGGTTTTCGACAAAACAGATCATGTACAGACCAGATAGCCACTTTGAGAATAATAGTTGAACAAAGTCTGGAATGGAATTCACCACTATACATCGGATTTGTGGACTACGAAAAGGCATTTGACAGTGTAGACAGAGAATCACTTTGAAAATTGGTGAGGCATTATGGAGTTCCCCTGAAGATCATTAATTTAATAAAGAAAACATATGAAGACATGACATGCAGAGTTCTTCACGAAGGACAGCTTACAGAACCGTTTGGGATAAGAACAGGAGTGCGACAGGGATGCCTTTTGTCTCCATTTCTTTTCTTACTAGCAATAGACTGGGTTATGAGATCATCGACAACACACAACAGAAATGGAATCCAGTGGACTCTGACTAAGCAGTTGGATGATCTGGATTTTGCTGATGACTTGGCTTTTCTGTCCCATAACCGTAATCAGATGCGGGACAAATTGAAAACACTCGATGCGAGGTCACAGCAATTGGGTCTGAAAATACACAGGGAAAAGACAAAAATAATGAGAATAAATGCAGGTAATGATAACAGGGTTGAACTTGAAGAAACACCAATACAAGATGTAGAATCATACACATATCTTGGCAGTAATATAGACAAAGTTGGAGGGACAGACAGTGATATCAAACTAAGAATACAAAAGGCAAGAGGAGCTTTCATTGCATTGGGAAATATATGGAGATCAAGAGATATTGGATCCAACATGAAAATAATAATCTTCAACTCAAATGTGAAGTCAGTCCTATTGTATGGCTCTGAGACATGGAGAACAACAAAGACAACAACCAAAAAGCTACAGACTTTCATAAATATGTGCTTGCGTAGAATAGTGGGATTAAAATGGTATGACAAGGTTACCAACGTGGAACTGATGACAAGAACTAGACAAGTGCCAGTGGAACAAGAGATGAGAAGAAGACGATGGCAATGGATAGGACACACACTGAGGAAACCTGTTGATAGCATTACAAGGCAGTCTTTGTTCTGGAACCCCCAGGGCAAGAGAGGCAGAGGTAGACCAAGAAGCACATGGAGAAGAGAGCTAGAAACAGAGATGAAAATGATGAGGAGAACGTGGAAAGAACTTGATATGATGGCACGTGACAGGAGGACTTGGCATGTGTTTGTTGAAGGCCTATGCTCCTTTGGGAGTGGAGGGTTATGAATGAATGAAGGAAACCTCTGAGTCCTGTGGATAGTAAATAAATAAGTAAATAAATAAATAAAGGTACTTAACGGGTACTCGTTGGACATAAAGGGTGGCACTAGACAACAGAAAAGAAAATATGAGTGATAGGCTTACCGGGAATCGAACCTATGACCAACCAGACGGCGCCATCGTCTTGTTTTGACAGTACATCGTGAATGGACGCTGAGCCAATTTTGCACCCCAAAAAAAGTGCATTATTGGCTGAGGTCATTCTCGTGACACTCACACAACTATGGTAAAGGCCCCGTGGACGACCCAGACAGTTTTTAAAGACGCAATCACTAATATAACTTTCCTATCAGCAAGTATAGACAAAATAAAGGCCAAAATACTTGTCCAGTAATGTGTTGTGGAAGACGAATAACAAAGAATAGACGGGTAGGTTGAAGTTACGGATGGGTGAACTAAATAAATAATGAAATTTATTTACTTATTTATTTACTATCCACAGGACTCAGGTTTCCTTCATTATTGAAACATATTATTGATGTTCCACAATTTCTGATGTTGTACGCAGTTGAAGGCCTTGGTGTAATCAACAAAACAGGCATGAAGATCTAAATTGTATTCTCTGCATTTCTCGAGGATGTTTCTCACATTAAAAATGCGATCTCTCGTACCTCTGCCTTGTCTAAAACCCGCCTGTACTTTATGTATTTCATGTTCTAACTTTCTTTCTATCCTCTTCATGATAATCCGCAAGAGGATTTTGCTGGCATGACTTATTAGAGGTGATTAGACGCAATAGTACGATAGTTGGTACACAGTTTTAAATTGCCTTTCTTTGGGAGAGGGATATACACAGATCTTTTCCATGCTTTGGGCCAGATTGCCCTGTTCCAGATCTTCACACATAGTGCATGATAAACGAGGACACTGGCCTTTCCTCCTGCTTGGATTAGTTCATTTGGTATATCATCGCATCCTGGTGATTTCCCTTTCTTCAGGCTTTTGATTGCTGCACGTACTTCATCTAATATAGGTTCTGGCTCTCTCTCTCTCTTCACTTTCAATCGTCATGTCTGGGGTCTTTGTACTATCTTCATACATTTCTGTACAGTACTCCTTCCATCTCTCCAATATATCCTTACTTTCTGTTAATATGTTACCATTTTTATCATTGATTACATGTAATGATGGTCTAAAATCATCTGTTAGCGTTCTGATTTCCTTGAACATATCCCCATCTTTTCCCTGAAATTGCAGATCTTCTATTCTATTTCAGGTGTTCGTTATGTACTGTTTCTTGTCTTTCCTAACCTCTCTCCTGATGTTTCTTGTGCAGTTTTTGTATTTGTCACTGTTCCGTTCTACCCCTGTTTGCTTCAATTTTCTTCTTTCTTCTATGAGCCTCAATGTTTCCTCCGTGATGTATATCTGCTTCTTATGCACTTTTCTAGGTATCACGTTTTCTGCTGATGTGATGAGAATATCTCTCGCATGTGTGGCTAGCTCATCCGGTGTCATATCCTCTTGTACAGCCATCAGTGCTTCGAATTTGTTTTGTACTTCTATGTTATATTCAGGTGGTATGGCGCTTACATCGAGACGGAGAGGTCGAGCACCTTTCGTCACTTTTTCCAATTTTAACTTAAAATCTGCAATTAGTAGCTCATGATCTGAATCACAATCTGCTCCTGGGAGTGTCTTTGTAGATGATATACCTGACCTCCATCTGTGTTGTATCAAGATGTAATCTATTTGATTCCTGCTGTTGCCATCTGGTGAGGTCCATGTGTAGAGCCTTCTGGAATGTTGTCTAAATAGGGTATTTGTAATAGAGAGATTGTTTTCTAAGCAGAATTCGATTAGTTTTTTTCCTCTTTCGTTTCTATGTCCTATACCGAATGGACCTCGCACCTTTTTCTCTTCCTCTGTTCTTTCGATGCCAACTTTCGCGTTAAAGTCGCCCATGATTATCATGATATCCCTTTTTTCCAATTTCCCTAAAGTCTCTTGTAAACTGTTGTAAAATTCCTCAATTTCATCATCATCTGCTGCAGATGTGGGTGCATAAACTTGTAAAACTGTGATGTTCCTTTTCTTTCTCTTGAGTCTAATCATGAGAAGTCGATCACTAATTGGATTGTGTCCGAGTAGTGCTATAGATGCTTTCTTTGTCAGGAGGAAACCAACCCCGCTCTGACCGACCTTTTCCTTCCCTGAGTATATGAGTATACTTGCTGATAGGAAAGTTATATTAGTGATTGCGTCTTTAAAAATTAATTGGGTCGTCCACGGTTCCTATACCATAGTTGTGTGAGTGTCACGAGAATGACCTCAGCCAATTGTCGTAGATTTTCAATAGGAGAATTAAGACTTGGGTTGGTCCCTTCTGAATAGATTAGAATAAGTGATAGATACAGTGAGAAGTAGTAATAGCAATAGATTTTCCACGAGTGAGATGGTAGAAATGTGATAGAGGCTGTCTCTGAAATCAAGAAATCTTCTCTCTTTCACCTATCTTCTACGACAGATTTAGATTGAATCAGACAGTCTACCCACATATATATGAAATATGTATATATCCACTCACATACATACACACATAAGACGACAGTTAGACGTACAGACGTGGGAAAAACTATGACAATGATTATATGAATAGTTTGGGAAAACGAACTGACCGACACTCTGGAATAAATTTTATGAGTAGTTTATTTATCAAGACTAAACTTCTCTCACAACATATCAAATCACATCAAGCATATAAAAAATAAATCATAAACAAAAAATCAAGAAATGCTACAAGAATGATAGACCCGTTGGTATGATCCTTCCCTCGATGTATAGCTCACAGTCCCGTTAGAAGAAAGTGATAGCCCAAAGAGTCACAGATACATATGATTTAGTCTAAAATTCTTCCCCTTTAAGGTATGAACAGACTGGATACTCTGATCTAGTATAAGGGAATATATATATATATATATATATATATATATATATATATATATATATATATATATATATATATATATATATATATATATATAGTTAGCAATACCTTGCATAAAGAAATGTTATGACAGCAAAAAAAAATGAATGGGGGTCAAAATACCACCATAAAGGGATCGCTCAGTCCTGCATTCACTCTATTCATTCAACTGTGCTCACGTGCATTTTTTTTCCATACTCACAGCTTTGGTAGCCACTTCGGGAACAAAAAAACAATATTTTTAGGACTTGCCCGTACAGAATCTTCAATGGTAATCTTGGCCAAGAAAACCCCAGGTCCAAAAAGACGGGTTGAATTCACTACTTCCGGGACCGTTCTCTTGGGAATACTATTGTTTTGGATGTCTGTTTAAGTCACATAAAAATTGTCCAGGCACGAGCGTTTATAGCGAGCACAGTGTCAACATCTTAGATTTCAAACGAATGAGGAATGTCAGGTCGGCACCTTCTCTCAGTATAGGAATTTTGTTGGCCACACCACCACTTGTCAACAGTGTCGGGAAAGTTACAGATTGTAATATGTTAATTGCCACAAAGGCTGAAAAATGACTAGAGTTTTCTCAGTAAGAATCAAATCAGGCTCGATGACCCGTTACTTCTTTAAAATCTTAAAATTTTAGTAAAAGTTATACATCAAGTCTTTAAGGTATGAATGTTTGTTGATTTCTTCACAGAATTATTACTTTACTCAAACGCTGGCAAAGTTTGGGTACCACAGTTTCACTATATATAAATGGAAAGAACACATATCAAATAATTATACATACTATAACTGATAATTTAAACTGCAAGCGTAGCTTGTCTTATAGTTTAACACTTCCCGGGGAATAAGTTATATTTAAAAATCAATCATCATGAATTAGGAATACCTACGTGTTCCGTCACCACTCATGAAGCATCTAGCATTAATAAAGTTAGTTAGAAAAATTTATTCTCGTCTGATTATTTTAGCAGTAAAATTAAATTCCTTAATAGCCGACTGAGTTTAAGCTAGAAATAAAATTTCTGTTTTCCACTGTAACTCGTCACTATAAAACAATACAGACTATAGAAATTTATTAACTATCTGCACAAATCTAACTAGCAAAATGAAATAAGCGATTTAACACTTTAACACTCACAAAATACTAGATAAATAATATAAGATTTACCTCAACACAGAACTACTGAGAGCTTAAACCACTACGATCATACTAAATGACATCTCTATTAACAGAGATTCTAGAAATCGAACGAAGGCTTGTTCTAGTCTAGACTGCGAAGTTACTGAGTGAAAATGAAATCTAACTCTCTCTAGTATATATGAAAAACCAGACAAAGATGTGCGCTATTTCCGAAAACTACGCAATAGCCTCCACTTTCCGTCTTAACACTTACGGTAACTCCAAGAGGCTGTCGTAAACTGCCACTTTGCGTCTCTGACACCTCCGTCTAAGAAACGGCCGTAGCGCTACGTGTCAGATGCAAATGTAGACAACTTGTCTGTAATGCAGGGGCAGTTTTCGCACCTATGCCGAGAAATGACCATTCTGAGCGAATGCGTGATGGCGCCTTCTCCACCCTGACACTGAGAATCTACGGAGGGAACTACGTGTCAGATGCAAAAAGTTAGTTGCTTATCCTTTACAGGACGTGGCAATCAACCCCAGCTTTTATAGGCTGTTTGTGATTTTTCTAGGCAATTTTTTTTCATTCAGTAGTTTGCCATTGCTTTAGAACGGTACGGCGCTTATACCATTGTTAAAAATCTACACAAAGCGATATGCTACCAAACCGCCTGTAGCAGGTTTCGAACCTGGTATATCTGGATTATGAAACTGCGTTCATATCCATTAGGCCACAGACGCTGACGTCAGATGCAAAATACCAGAAAAATTTCTGAATACTGCGCTGGGGAGGTGTCAGGATTCACGCCTCACCTCAGCGCTCACCGAGAACTACGTTTTGACAGGTGAGAAAGCAGACGATATGTCGGCCCTATGTCTGAGAATAGCCAAATATTCACAGTTATTTCGTCAATCTGCAGCGATTGACCGAATGCATTCTCACGCCAAATCGTCTGGTCCAAGGGACTGACGCGTTACGTAAGAAGTTACTCGTTTAATCAGCCATGAAATGCGTTTTCTAAATGAGAAACGAAACTGGCGAAAGTGAGAATGGGCAAAAATTTATTTCTCGCAAACGAATGGATGTGAAAAATACAGGAAAAAGGTAAAGAGTGATAATAAAAATAGAGGATACGGGTGAAAGAAAAAGAAGAGGATATAGGCAATTTACGATCAACAAACTCTCTGTGACAGAACGTCCCCCTTTAAGATATGGAATCACTCCATGTCTACGTTATGGGAATAAATTTCCTATATCCGTAGCTTCAGGGTGTCTGTCCTCTTCCATCTCATCTCCCCCCTCCATCTCTCCAATTCCTACTCAAGTCTCCTCCCAAAGTTTCCTTTCTCTGGAATGTCTCCCATGCACGCTTAAAAGAGCGTCGCCGCTTCTGACATTTTTGAAAGATTTCGTGTGATTGAAGTGGAATATCCCTGCCACTATCGTCATCTTCGTCAGTTTTGGCGATCGTCAGGAGATGGTCGGAGGTCGGCACTGGTCTTTCCACGAATTTCTTTAGCAGATTTAAGTGGAAAACCTTTTCCTTTCCTTGAATAGAGATCTGGTAGTTAGCCTTAGAAATCTTTTTCAGGACGGTAAATGGCCCTTGCCATCCGATCTTCAGTTGGTTGTTTCCGGTAGGGAGTAAAACCAAAACTTTCTCTCCTGCTTCCAGTTCTCTCTCTTTCGCGACTTTCCTGTATCGGTTAGCGTGCTTTGTGCGTGCTCGCTTAAAGTTGGTCGTTGCTAGGTCCCATCCTAGTTTCAACCTTTCCTTTAAATCCGACACATATTTACTTGCTGAGACAACTGTCTCATCAGCCTTCTGGTCTGTCAGCGACCAAAGTAAGGCTTCAAGCGGGCCCTTAATGGGTCTGCCGAATAAAAGCGTAGCTGGCGGAAATCCTGTGGAAGTATGAGGAGATTCCCTGTAGCCAAATAAAGCTGCGGGAATACAAAGATCCCAATCTTCAGGTTTCACTTGTGCCAGTTTACTTAGCATCATGGTGAGGTTTCCGTTAACACGTTCCACGAGCCCATTTCCGGCCGGAGCATAAGGCTTTGTGTAGATGTGTTTGGTCCTCAAGATCTTAACGATCTCATCCATCAACAGGTTTCGGTATGGAGATCCGTTATCCGTGAACACTTGTTGAGGGAATCCCAAACGAGTGAAAATCTGCACGAGGGCTTCTGCGACATGCTTGGCATCTGCGCATGTTAGCGGGATAGCTTTTGCCCATAAAGTGCATGTATCGACTAAGGTCAGGATGAACCTGTTCCTTCTTTTAGTCCTTTCTAAGGGTCCTAAAATGTCGATCACAACCCGTTCGAATGGTGTTCCCACTATTGGCATTTCACCCAAAGAGACTGGGGGTGCCCGTTGCTTGGGTGGCACACGTTGGCACTGGGCACAGGATTTGACATACCTGATAATCTCAGTATTTACTCCTGGCCACCAGTAATGAGTGGTTATCCTTTGGTTTGTGGCGTTCTGTCCCATATGTCCGCTGAAGGGAAGAGAGTGCCCCATTTCTAGGATTTGGCTTCTGTACTGTTTCGGTACTAGGAGCTGGTTGTAACCTTGGTCAGGCTTGCCCATTCTGCGATAGAGTACGCCATCCTTAGAAAAAATGTCCCCGTGCTGTCTGGGTTCCTTAGCCATGGGCAGTTTCCTAAAGCAGGGTGCCAAAGTAGGGTTCTTTTGTTGCGCTTCTTTAAGTTCCATAGGTAACAAATTAGGCGCAGGCTCCCGTTCCTTCTTGGTTTGCCCTCTTGTAGTTACTGCTGCCACAATCGGCTCTTCCGGTTTCCCAATACACACGTATCTCCCGCCAAGTATGACTGGGTAGATGGGGTCATCCATAACAGCCGCTTTGATCACACCTCTGACAAAATCAGAGTGGATCTCCACCAATGCAATGGGAAGCGCTGTAGGTGCATCACTCTTACGAACTCCACAAAATTGGACGGTCTCTGCTGTCTCTTGATCGGGTTTAACCAGGTTTCTGGCAACAATGCAATCATAAGAAAGCCCCGTGTCAAATAAACAAGAAGTTTGAGAACCGTTCATAATAACAGTACCTCGCGTTGAGGGTGTATCCCCAACAGGTTGGGATTCACTGTCAATAATTCCGCCTTGCGAGACTGTTAGCAAGCATCCGATGCGTTTAGGCTCGGTGTGCTCACTCTGATCATTAGTCCCGTGCTCAGGGGTTCTCCCTTTGCCACCTTGACTTTTCTGGCCACGCTGCCATGAAGGACGGTCGGGTTGATCAGACTGTTTACTGTGGTTGGGGTACTTGTTTTTGTAGAACTTGGATTTTACAGGAGGGGGGTTTTGAGGTCCAGTTTCTCTGTGGTTATTCTGATTAGAAGCATGAGAAGCATGAGAAGATTGGTCTAGATTATTTTTCCGAAAATGCTCTTCTGTCGGTTTAAGTTTTGTGGCCGGTAGTTCAGCCAGCGCATTGTGATATCGCTCAGACTTTTCTAAGATGTCTTCACGCTTTTCTGCACCCTCCTCAGCTAGAAATCTCCGGGTATCAGCAGACAAAGTGTTCTTTATTTGTTCTGTTAAAACAAATTCCTCCAGGCCTTCATAGGTAGAGGGGAGCTGTGAAAGCTCAAGGCACTTTGACAGATATCCCTTTAGACGAGATGAGAACTGCTGAAAATTTTCAGAGCCCTCCTTCCTGCTGTTGCGAAACAGTTGCCGAAACTTTCGCGCATTCATTTCAAAGCGCTCATGCAAAGCTTTCTTCAACAAGTCATAGTTGTCTTGTTGGCCACTTTCCAGTTTAGAATACTGATCTTTAGATCATAAGCAGAACCTTTAAGGGCCTGGGAAAGTTTCATACACCAACGCGACCTCTCTAAACCGTACAGGGTTGCAATTTTCTCAAATTTTTCTAGATACGTGTCAATCTTCTCATTTGGACAAGGGAAAGATTCTAGCGCAAAAGACATAGCAGTGAGGTGAGTAGATTGAGTGCTAGAAGGATCAGTTAAGAAAGAATGAGGAGAAGACTCTCCATTGCTGGAGGTAGAGGCAGCACCACGACTTTGGAATTCTAGAGCTTTAAGCGCCAGCTCATGCTGTCTCTCCTTCTCTCTTTCATCTCTCTCCTCCCTCTCCTTCTCATGCTGTCTCTCCTTGTCTTTTTCCTCCTGCTGCATCCTGCGAATTTCCATTTCCTCATCCATCTTCCTCTGCTCTCTAGCTTCAGCTGCTTTCCTCTCCGCCGCTTTTTCCTTCTGCTAGGCATCATATCTGTCAAGTTCTTCGGTGACAAACGCTTTCGATTCTTCTCCTTGTAATCCCTCTTCCTTTGCTTCCTGTCTGAGGATCTGCCTAAGCTTCGCCCTCTCTGCCATCGCAAATAGGTGACTGAGACTTAGTCCAGAAAGAAATAGGGAAAAGAATGCACTGGTTCCTACCACTTACGAGAAAATATCAACAAAGATGATATACCTTAACCTGGGATGCCTCCTCCAAAATAATAAAGTACCTAACTATCGCTGCTATTAATCGGCAATAAAGCACCTAATGCAGACGACTACGCCAAATAAATGGTAGTTAAGATTACTCACTGAAAAATAAGTTGCTACAGTGGAAAACAAATAATTATTGCAAAAATTTAAAGAGAAAAAAAAATCCCTTAATTTTTTTAATCCACTATCAAGTTCACCCCTGAAGACAGTTAGGGTAAGGGAGGCAATTTACAGGACGTAATTGTCTGAAGGCACTCCTTAGCTTTGCTCAAACATCTACTTCTTCAGAACCCTGTGAATGTTATACACTCACAAAACTTTACCAGCGTTTAGTATTACAAAATCAGTAATTAACATATATTCCGACAGAATCAACCTGTAGACCAAGTGTATAATGCTCAATAATGCTGTGGAAAAACAATTATTAGCCGTGTGGTCAGCACGCCCATAAAACAGATCGATATGTCTAGGGGATAGTTATTTTTTAAAAAGATACAATACTCACAAGACATCACACTCTTACTCTATATCAGAATAAAGAATCTTAAAGACGAGCTGATATTTGTCGTCTCGTTTTCCTATTCAAAGTTCAAAATCCCGATAGACGAGACCCCATTTGTCGTAGATTTTCGATAGGAGAATTAAGACTTGGGTTGGTCCCTTCTGAATAGATTAGAATAAGTGATAGATAAAGTGAGAAGTAGTAATAGCAATAGATTTTCCACGAGTGAGATGGTAGAAATGTGATAGAGGCTGTCTCTGAAATCAAGAAATCTTCTCTCTTTCACCTATCTTCTACGACAGATTTAGATTGAATCAGACAGTCTACCCACATATATATGAAATATGTATATATCCACTCACATACATACACACATAAGACGACAGTTAGACGTGCAGACGTGGGAAAAACTATGACAATGATTATATGAATAGTTTGGGAAAACGAACTGACCGACACGCTGGAATAAATTTTATGAGTAGTTTATTTATCACGACTAAACTTCTCTCACAACATATCAAATCACATAAGCATATACAAAAAAAATCATAAACAAAAAATCAAGAAATGCTACAAGAATGATAGACCCGTTGGTATGATCCTTCCCTCGATGTATAGCTCACAGTCCCGTTAGAAGAAAGTGATAGCCCAAAGAGTCACAGATACATATGATTTAGTCTAAAATTCTTCCCCTTTAAGGTATGAACAGAGTGGATACTCTGATCTAGTATAAGGGAATATATATATGTATATATATATATATATATATATATATATATATATATATTTATATATATATATATATATATATATATATATATATATATATATATATGTCGGCGTCTGTGGCCTAATGGATATGAACGCAGTTTCATAATCCAGATATACCAGGTTCGAAACCTGCTGCAGGCGGTTTGGTAGCAGATCGCTGTGTGTGGATTTTTAACAATGGTATAAGTGCCGTACCATTCAGAAAGCAATGGCAAACTACTGAATGAAAAAATTGCCTAGAAAAATCACAAACAGCCAATAAAAGCTGGAGTTGATTGCCACGTCCTGTAAAGGATAAGCAACTAACTTTTATATATATATATTTAGCAATACCTTGCATAAAGAAATGTTATGACAGCAAAAAAAAATGAATGGGTGTCAAAATACCACCATAAAGGGATCGCTCAGTCCTGCATTCACTCTATTCATTCAGCTGTGCTCACGTGCATTTTTTTTCCATACTCACAGCTTTGGTAGCCACTTCGGGAACAAAAAAACAATATTTTTAGGACTTGCCCGTACAGAATCTTCAATGGTAATCTTGGCCAAGAAAACCCCAGGTCCAAAAAGACGGGTTGAATTCACTACTTCCGGGACCGTTCTCTTGGGAATACTATTTGTTTTGGATGTCTGTTTAAGTCACATAAAAAATTGTCCAGGCACGAGCGTTTATAGCGAGCACAGTGTCAACATCTTAGATTTCAAACGAATAAGGAATGTCAGGTCGGGACCTTCTCTCAGTATAGGAATTTTGTTGGCCACACCACCACTTGTCAACAGTGTCGGGAAAGTTACAGATTGTAATATGTTAATTGCCACAAAACCTGAAAAATGACTAGAGTTTTCTCAGGAAGAATCAAATCAGGCTCGATGACCCGTTACTTCTTTAAAATCTTAAAGTTCTTGTAAAAGTTATACATCAAGTCTTTAAGGTATGAATGTTTGTTGATTTCTTCACAGATTTATTACTTTACTCAAACGCTGGCAAAGTTTGGGTACCACAGTTTCACTATATATAAATGGAAAGAACACATATCAAATAATTATACATACTATAACTGATAATTTAAACTGCAAGCGTAGCTTGTCTTATAGTTTAACACTTCCCGTGGAATAAGTTATATTTAAAAATCAATCATCATGAATTAGGAATACCTACGTGTTCCGTCACCACTCATGAAGCATCTAGCATTAATAAAGTTAGTTAGAAAAATTTATTCTCGTCTGATTATTTTAGCAGTAAAATTAAATTCCTTAATAGCCGACTGAGTTTAAGCTAGAAATATAATTTCTGTTTTCCACTGTAACTCGCCACTATAAAACAATACAGACTATAGAAATTTATTAACTATCTGCACAAATCTAACTAGCAAAATGAAATAAGCGATTTAACACTTTAACACTCACAAAATACTAGATAAATAATATAAGATTTACCTCAACACAGAACTACTGAGAACTTAAACCACTACGATCATACTAAATGACATCTCTATTAACAGAGATTCTAGAAATCGAACGAAGGCTTGTTCTAGTCTAGACTGCGAAGTTACTGAGTGAAAATGAAATCTAACTCTCTCTAGCATATATGAAAAACCAGACAAAGATGTGCGCTATTTCCGAAAACTACGCAATAGCCTCCCCTTTCCGTCTTAACACTTACGGTAACTCCAAGAGGCTGTCGTAAACTGCCACTTTGCGTCTCTGACACCTCCGTCTAAGAAACGGCCGTAGCGCTACGTGTCAGATGCAAATGTAGACAACTTGTCTGCAATGCAGGGGCAGTTTTCGCACCTATGCCGAGAAATGACCATTCTGAGCAAATGCGTGATGGCGCCTTCTCCACCCTGACACTGAGAATCTACCGAGGGAACTACGTGTCAGATGCAAAATACCAGACAAATGTCTGAATACTGCGCTGGGGAGGTGTCAGGATTCACGCCTCACCTCAGCGCTCACCGAGAACTACGTTTTGACAGGTGAGAAAGCAGACGATATGTCGGCCCTATGTCTGAGAATAGCCAAATATTCACAGTTTATTTCGTCAATCTGCAGCAATTGACCGAATGCATTCTCACGCCAAATCGTCTGGTCCAAGGGACTGACGCGTTACGTAAGAAGTTACTCGTTTAATCAGCCATGAAATGCGTTTCTAAATGAGAAACGAAACTGGCGAACGTGAGAATGCGCAAAAAAATTATTTCTCGCAAACGAATGGATGCGAAAAATACAGGAAAAAGGTAAAGAGTGATAATAGAAATAGAGGATACGGGTGAAAGAAAAAGAAGAGGATATAGGCAATTTACGATCAATAAACTCTCTGTGACACCAATAATGCACATTTATGGGGGGTGCAAAATTGGCTCAGCGTCCATTCACGATGTACTGTCACAGCAAGGCGATGGCGCCGTCTGGTTGGTCCTAGGTTCGATTCCCAGTAAGCCTATCACTCATATTTTCTTTTCTGTTGTCTAGTGCCTACCTTTATGTCCAACGAGTACCTGTTAATTACCTTTATTTATTTATTTACTTATTTATATACAATAAGTGTACCAGTAATTACTGAACAAGAACGTCGGAAACATGAGCTATCGCTGCGTATGTGTTTATTAAATAAACAGGGGTCACTTAAAACGTCTTGTTTTCTTGGGAATATTCCACTATTCACTTGTGCGAGCCGATAAACCGGAAACAGGACAGAGTTAAACATAATGGTGTTGTCATGACGCTCTTTAGCGGTATTTAAGTGCTTCCTGTCAAGCGAAAATATTCTAGTTGGCAAGTGGCCCCCCCCCCCCCCCCCCCCCCCCCCCCCACCACCCGCCCCACCCCCTTTTCCTTGCTGTTCTTCTCATCATGTATTAAGATATTTGTTTAAACTCATTAATACTTTTATAACGGATACTTAAGATTAATCACAGCCGTCTCAGACACCATTACTGATATGAAATAGTATTTTGTGCAACACGATCCTACGTTTAGGAACGAAGTTATATGTAGGTACGGTTGTACATGAACGTATGTGAGAGTTTGTGCATGCTGTGTATCTGTGTATGTGTGTATGTGTGTACGTTTGTCACGGATTGCCTCCCATGCTTTGCAGTAGTGGTCCAACAATGGCCAAAACTCAAGAGTACCTAAACTGGGTAGTCAAAGGTGTTTACTTTCGCACAAGATTAATCTTGGCCGAGATGTAGATAGAAGTGCAATGACGCTTCTGTCCGAAGGGAGAATTCACGAGATAATTCAGAAGTCAAGAACCATGCGACATAGCGCTGAGCAATGGTTAACTTATATCTGTCAGTCGCCTTTTGTGAAGGATTTAAGCAATGGTTTTTAGCCCGTTCAAGCCCTCAGCTGAATTAATTCAGCGAATTCCTCTTATAATTGGTATAGCTCTGTTTAGAGGTAAATATATGTCTATATATATATATATATATATATATATATATATATATATATATCGATATATATATATATATATATATATATATATATATATATATATATATATATATATATTGTTCAGGCTCATACGTTTGCTTTCATACATATAAAAAACTGAATCGACTATGATTGTTTAGTTTTAAAACAACAGGTAACAAATTTAATAATCAATTAGTATTAACAGTATAAAATAAATAATCTGCTGGTGACTTATATATTGGAATCAAATTTTCTCTTCACAGAGATTTAGGGTGAGGATATAGTTCAGAAAAGTTATGTCCTTTTTTGCTGGTGCCTTTTTATAAGCACTTAACTTTTAGGTGAGTCCTGCAGCTGTGATTTTCGTCATTGCTTGGTAATGAGGGCACTTCTTCACACAACTTGTCCGATTTAGACGGTTGGTGTTGATTCCCTGCGTTTCACTCACAACTAGCTTCGTTTCACGAACCTTTGGACAAAATAGAAAGAACAAAATGCTTCTGCTAAGTACACTGAGTTGGAAGCTTAACAGGCACATCTTCTCGTTGTCCACCCACCAATGTTAATCTCTCAGAAGAATTAAATTCTTGAGTATGCACAGTGTAACTCAGGAAAGATGAATAGAAATCAACACTGTTCCTCTGGGGATTAACTGGGAAATTGTGTCTGGACAGCGCGAATAATGATTTGTGCCTGAACTAACATTAACAAGTTACATATATCTCACAAAATAATATGCTACACTCGAGGCACACGTGATATAATCATCACTCATCACTGCTCCAGTCGGAGTCTGGGGTCACCTCTGCTGTCGGGTTTTTCCACACGACTAGCAAGAAACAATCACCAGCACTCGCTGTAGTAGTTCATGAATATACTCTTTCCAAATGTTGAGGTTGCCAACCTCATATATAACCACTAAGCAAGAAACCTGTAAAATTTACATTAGTAAATAAATTATTTACACTTACCCCAAAATTTTTGGGAATACACAATCTCCTTGCACAGATTTAGACTGGACACAGCTCTGTATTAGATGCTTCGAATCACTTAGGTCTGGAAATTAGAGTTAATTCCTCTGACGGCAGGTGTTCTGCGAAATCACTGGCCTGGGAAAAACTTTGTTTAATTCCTCTATGACTTGTGATCAAATTTCTAGGTTCCAGTCTTGGTAATTGAAGTCCTGGTCCTTTTAAGTTTACAGTCCTGTATTAAAATGCGGGTTTACTTGTAAAAGCCAAAGTTGCCCAATACTCGATCTGCCACTGTTAATAATGGAATTCTAGGTCCGATCCTTCTCTTTCTTGCTTTTTGGGAGTTGCTCGTATGAAGTTGCGAAGCTGTCTGTTCTGTGTCTCTGAGTTAACTAGATTATATCTCTCATTCTCAGTTCAAATCACAGATTGTGTTTCCGCCGAATTTTCCAATGTGATACATTGTATATTCCGGCCTCCCAAATCAACCAATCCAATCGAATCTCGTTCAGCACTAAGTGTGTAGGGGTGTTTCAAATTCAAAAAATACCCTTACGTGTTTGAAAATATTAAATTTAATATCCACGCGTGACCTCTTCATATCGTTGCGTCAGATTTCCGCCGGCATCTTGTGCACAACTCATAAACACCATCTGTGAACTCATTTGATGTCCAGATGCTACCTATCGCCAACATTGTCTCTCCAGACAGATTATCGTGATAATCACACACAGGGATGGTCCCGTGAAACGATAAACGCATATACCACCTGTGTAATCTGCCCACCTCAGACGGCTATCTCAGACAGACAATAATGGCTTCTATAGATGTTGATCGGGCGAGACCGTCTTTTCATGATAAAAATATCGCTCGCTGGCCGGTGATAATGACTGGGTATTGTTACGATAATACCCCAGTTCATCTGGCTGAACGTAAACACGTCTGAGGAGTGGTAAACGAGATAAAGACAGTCGCATAGCAGATACTTCCGTAGGGGAGTGAAGTGTTAGAGACTTTCCCTAACTATACTGTTCAAAAAAAAGAAACGCATAGCTACTGAAGGCACACACATAGCCATAATTTTGACATTCAATAACATTTTTAATTTAATGAGTTAATTGTTCAAATTGCACACAAGAATACCTTAGGGTTCAACCAATCAATTGACAGTTGTTTTGCATCTGGGTCACGAAAGTTTTTTGGCGTACGGGCTTTCTCGTTAGTATGGTGTGTGGCCTCCTCTTGCATCGATCAGTGACTGGCATCTCCTGGGCATGGATGCGATCAGACGTCTGATGTGGGCGTGTGGGATGGCTGCCCACTCTTCCTGGAGTGCCTGGAACAGATCACGACGATTGGCTGGAGCAACGTCTCGGCGACAAACACGTCTATGCAGCTCATCCAACAGGTGCTCAATCGGACTCATGTCTGGAGACAGGGATGGCCAGGGAAGGGTGAGAATGTTGTTGGCAATCAGGAACTGCGTGGTCAACCGTGCACAATGGGTCTGGCGTTGTCTTGTTGAAACACAGACCTTTGGGCAGCCAAAAGTGGAAGGACATGGGGTCGAAGAATTTCATTGACGTATCGTTGCGCATTCAAGCCTCCTTCAATGTGCACCAATTGACTCCTTCCGTTGTAACTGATCATTCCCCACACCATTGCACCTCCACCACCGTGCGGCGGAGCTTCATCAACGCAATTTTGGGCAAAACGTTCTTTTCGCCTACGGTAGACCCTACGCCGTCTATCATGACGCTGCAACAAAAAGAAAGATTCGTTACTAAACCAGACACGTCTCCATTGATTGTCAGCTGCCTAGGGACGATGCTGGTTGGCCCAAAGAAGTCGATTTTGGCGATGGCGGCGCGTAAGGACAGGTCCTCGGTGAGGTCGTTGTGCCCAAAGTCCAGCGTCATGCAGTCTATTCCGGACAGTTTGATCAGACACATGACGTCCTGCAGGCAATGACTGGGCAGTTGAGGAAGCTGTTGTAAACCTGTCTCTGAGGTGATGAAGCCGAATAAAGCGATCCTCCGCTGCTGTTGTCACTCTGGGTCGTCCACTGCGATGCCGGTCTTCAACTGAGCCAGTGGCTTGGAACCGGTGCCAAAGTCGACTGATGGTACTCTGATGCACGTTTAGATGTCTGGCAACCTGACTTTGACTTTCGCCTGCATGCAGTCGGCCAATAGCAATGTTCCTTAAATTTATCGATAGAGACGCCATAAACGTCTTCTTGAAAATGAACTGATTTTTTTTGTGTGTAGCGTTATCCTATTATAGGTTTTCAGTTGCGTAGTCAGTGAATAGTGTTCACCTCAAATTTTGTTGCTTTCACGTGCGCGCAGCATGAGCTGTGGTCAAAAATTGCGTCATAAACACTGTTGACCACTGCGTTGTAACGATTACAAAAACGAACGCAATTCAGGTCAACACGTGCATTTGACACTGTAAAGAACATTTGAGGCTGGTTTTTATATACCCTAGCACCAAATTTTACTTACAAACTCATACAAATGCGCCCTCTGATAGCTATGCGTTTCTTTTTTTGAACAGTATAGATTCAGCATAGAGAGTAATATATATATATATATATATATATATATATATATATATATATATATATATATATATATATATATATATATATATATATATATATATATATATATATATATATATGTATATATAGATATATATACTGTTCAAAAAAAGAAACGCAACATTATTGCAGTGGTATTTGGACACCAGATTTCAAACTTGTACCAAAATTTTATTTGACGGAATTAATGTTTCAATATTGGCATGAAGAAACTTTCAGACTTTAACAATGAAATGGTGTTCATTAAATTTGGTTTGGACTTTTATTCTTTGCGACTGAGGCCTCCGTTTCAGTAAGGTGTATGGCCTCCTCTGGCCTCTATCAGAGAACGACATCTCCTTGACATGGATCCGATTAGCCGTTGGATCTATTGTTGTGGGATGGCTGCCCACTCTTCCCGCAGTGCAAGAGACAACTGTCGGAGATTGGCTGGAGCCACGTCTCGCTGGCGGAGTCGTCTGTCGAGTTCATCCCATATGTGTTCTATGGGGTTCATGTCTGATGACATGGGTGGCCATGGAATGGTCTGGACGTTGTTGTCAGCGAGGAACTGGGTGGTGAGTTGTGCCACATGAGGTCGAGCGTTATCCTGCTGAAAAATCGACCTTCGTGCAGCCAAAAGTGGAGGGACGTGAGGATGAAGAATTTCAGCGACGTATCGTTGGGCATTCAGGCGTCCTTAAATTTGCACCAGGTCACTTCTTCCCATGAAGTTGATCGCCCCCCACATCAGTACACCTCCACCACCATGTGGAAGAGCCTCATCAACGCTGTTCTGGGCGTAGCGCTCATGGACTCTGCGGTAAACTCTTCTCCGTCTATCGTGTCGCTGAAGCACACAAAATGATTCATCACTAAACCAAACCCGTCTCCAGTCATTCCCAACGGTCCATTGACGATGCTGGTTCGCCCACTGCAGTCGGTTCTAGCGATGCCGGTCCGTAAGAACAGGACCTCTGTAGGGTCTTCTAGCCCAAAGACCAGAGTCGTACAGCCGGTTCCTGGCCGTTGGATCTGAAATTCGACGAGCTGCTGACATTGACTGGACTGTGGAGGACGCAGATGCAAGTCGATTCCTGAGGTGACGCAGCCATATGAAGTGGTTTTCGGCAGGAGTTGTGACTCTGGGTCTTCCACTGCGCGGCCGGTCTGCCACTGAGCCAGTTTCTTGAAATCGCCTCCAAAGGCGACTAATGGTGCTTCTAACCACATTAAATTGTCCGGCCACTACACTTTGGGACTGTCCAGTCTGTAAACGTCCAATGATGATGAGTCGTTGTTCTGTAGTGAGATGAGCCATACTTGCGCATTGAATTTTCAACTGAATTTATTAGAGGAGCGTCAATCTTTTATAGGCATTCAATAATATGGTCAGAGAGTTTTGTGTTCAGTAAGTTTCACGGGATTCTCAAAAATCTGTCACGAGTTATTGTCAAAAATGTTGTTTTGACCTTGACCTCTTTCATGACCTCACGAATCATGAGGTGAGTACAATTCAGGTAACCACGAGAAGTTAATGACCAGGTGGACACAGTCGATAGGTTGACTGATGTCTAATCAGCGAATATCTTTTATAAAAGTAACACCAAAAAAGTTGCGTTTCTTTTTTTGAACAGTAGATATATATATATATATATATATATATATATATATATATATATATATATATATATATATATATATACATACATACATACATACATATATATATATATATATATATATATATATGATAGGGTGGGCGAGATGATGATGATGATTATATTGTGATATGTTTGATCACTCTCTTTTCACACTCGCACCGACCCGAACAACACTAATAAAACTCTTGATTCTAGAGGCAGGGGCTGTATTTATTTTTACAACCCATTCAGTGGGTAAGCAAACATTAAACAAATAAACCAACGAACATAACAAAACACCCAGCATGTGCCCGATTGCTAATGTGTCATGTCTTCGTTCCTCTTCTACCGACACAGGGCTAGCCTAACTTCGTTTCTTCACTCTGGGCGGTTCTTGCAAAATCCGCCCGTCCGCCGGCCGCTATCTCTTTTATAAGCCCAGGTCGAATCACTCAATTTACTGCGCGCTAGGCGTATTGATTTGGCCGCATACATAACACTCGCGATATTGCTTTAGAAGGCCCGAAAACAGAAATATACACAACTATTTCTAGAGCAAAAACACAATTCTACACCACAACTTAATTTTTAGGCATTATTATGGCCTTTTCATCAATCTTGAAGACTTTTTACATCCCAGCATGCTTCGCGCACATCGAAAATATGGGCGATAAATGTGCCACTCACAATGAAGGGGGAAGCTGGGGTGTCTTCCCGTGAAGGGGTAAGCCCGGTGTCTTTCCGGCCCTATCACATATATATATATATATATATATATATATATATATATATATATATATATATATATATATATAATCTCACTTTGTTTAATTTAGTACTGAAGCATACGATTCATGGTCATTCCATCTCTATCTACGAATGAGACATAGTAAAACAAATGGATCTAATTTAATCTTACTGATGAAATCAAAGCTGGTTATGATGAATTTTGCCAGTTTAGAAAAAAAGGAGCACAACACGGCAGTGTCATAGCGAAACTACAATTAAAATTTTCAGCACACACTGCTTAATTTTTTGCATTAAATATAATTTTGTTTTCCTGTCATTTCATACAAAAGAAGCTATATACCAAACATAGATGGTTCGTCAGGAAGGAGATCTTTTGAAACAGTCTGTATGAAACTAAAGCAGTATAAGAAAACAAAATAAGTTTCAAGTTAATTATTATGAGTTGCTTTTGAATATTAAAATTTTTTTTTTTGTATGCTGATATATATTTTTTTATATAAATTTTTCAAGACTCTAGCAAAACTGGTGAGGGAAGCTAGTGTGATTGTGTGTGTGTCATATATACGTATATATATATATATATATATATATATATATATATATATATATATATATATATATATATATATATATATTGTTACGCCTCCATTTGCACACAGCTTTGAGTTAATTAGTGAAACATCGCTATGCTCAGGCGCAGCAGCACTAAAACGCAGCGCTTTTGAAACAGCACCACCGAGTTGATTTATGACGTAAGGTTAAAATATTAAATTATGTAAGTGCGCGTGCATGAGCAGAAGAAACGGTCACTTTTGGGTCTCTTTCGACTGTGTGTTTCATGGTGTCACGATGTGTATTCTGTGAGCTCCTGCTTGAGTGTTTGATGTCCGATATGTATGCATGCTTTTGGAGAATGTTTGAGATATTGCATGTCATGGATTCATGTGGGAATTGTTAGAGAAGTATCAGAAATTATTATTAACATTCCGACGATCTAGAGAAGTTATATTTGTAGCGGACAGTTGGACTTTAACGGACGGCACCTTTGCCTATAATTCATGTATTATGATGGACTAGTATGTTCGGCCTATGGAATACCAGTTAACGTCGTGATAACAAAATGTGGAGCTCAATGTTGTGGCATGTCAAATAAATTCTAAGAAAATTATCAGGGAGTGATCTGCATTCCTTCATTTAATTAGGCTGTTGTGTATTCATTTGGACATTTTTAACTGTATTGAATTGTATTAAACTGTATTGACCAACACGTCACTAAGAATGGACCGCAACATTTATATTTGGTCGCCAGTCTCAAGGGAAAATTTTGAACCACAGCACTTTCTAGAAAGCAACTAACTGCCCTTGCATTTTTTGTAAAACGAACGCTTTTGGTCAGGCGTACATTATTTGCACATGATAACACGTGTCCAAAGTCAAGGCTGTTCCTTCTTGCCGATATGACTGAACATCAACACTGATGTACGAAACCAGTCAGAATTTTCATGTTGCAGTCGCTGTAAGAAGCCTATTGCAAGCTTATATACTTCAAGAGACTCTGTAAGACATCTATGACTGATGTATTTGAAAGTACGTCCACTTCAAGATTTTCGCTGTCCATCGCGTACTAGTTTGTTCAAGCAGAAGTCAAAATGGCGTGGCCGGGAAAAAATGTTGCAGTGCAAGAAGACCACATTTAGGAGTTTGCTTTACCACTGCGTGCTATTGGAGGCACTTGTTCTGTCCTGCTCAGATGATGTCATCCCTGAGGGGAGGATCTTATTAAGCTAAGTGATTTAGTATTCGTGGTCTGGCTTCATTTACAGTTTTAAAACTGTAGAGCCTTCCAATTTCTGTTTTGTGTATCCTCTATGATTTTTTTTTTTTGGGCGAGGTTGGTGGGACCTTGGTTTCGGGAAACATCCCTCCTCGGACGGGCCCGAAATTAAGGCGTTCTTTAAGGCTAGTATATAATTTTCTCCAACTTTCAAAGCTTCCGGTCCAATATGGCTGACGTCTTTCACAACACTAAGATTCGTTGAACTGACTTGGTGCGTATTTTATTATGAGTGGCGGCAGTGCAGCATTTTTTGCGTGTTGAGATATCCACCATTTGCATCGGCACATATCGATGTATGTCGATTGTTTTTGCACGAAAATGGGAATGTTTCGTTAAAGGTCAGCCTGCGATCCTGTCAGCCATCTTGGCAGATTGTGTGCACGGAATAGTGACGTGAATTTCTACGCTTATTTTCAGTACATGGGTGTTGTCAACAAAGCTTCCACATTTGAAGTAAGATGCCCGGCTAAAAAAGTTTCAGAACTGTAATGAGGTCGGTATAACTCTAGTCAACACATGGTTCTACAGTATAGGAAGGTGGAAATTCGTAACGTCCAAATTTACGTCGGCATCTTGAGGCGTTCGTAATGCCGTCTATTGCCATGTTAGCAGCAAGATTGGCACGTTTGAAGCACACTTTCAGATCTTTGTCATAACGAATGACCCCAAGTCTAAGGTGAACCAGTGTGCCGAGGAAATCCGTGGCTGTTGGGTGAACAGTCATAAACACTGTCTGTCTGGCGGGGGAGCTGGGCGGCACCAGGCAGATGGAATCCCTAAGGGACATCCCTTGCCTCTTCCCTGGTATGTTGGCCCTTCCAGGGTGACCGAATGTTTCCACCATCTATTGCAATGCTACCGTGAACTTTCTTTCAAACAAGAATCATCGCGGGAGCTATGAAGACCGTGCTCTGCCGACGATACCTTTGGCAAATAAAACGAAAAAGTAAGAATGTAGAAGAAGAGGGAGGGAAGAGAAGAGAAGAGAGAGAAGACGACGAGCTGGCAAGAGAAAATTCAGAAAGAAATCGGATAGGCTGTCACTGAAATATTTATGAATAGGATACTGGAATTGTCGAAGCGCCAACCAACAGGCATCAGTTATACAGAAAATCATCTATGATTTTGACCTCATGATTCAGGAGACAAATTTATTAGTGACTAGCAATTTTAATTGTCCAGGCTACAAATGTTATAGTAATCCATGTGGACCTGGCAGACGAGGGCAAGCTATGTATGTCAGACATGAACTCCCTCACACATGGCTGGATATAAGTTACCACAATAGTGAGGATATAGAATTGCAAGGGATTGCAGTGAATATAAGCGATCAAGAATGGCGAGTCTACAATTTGTATGCTCATGTAGACCGCCTTCCTGAAGAGGGTAGTTGTGATTTCCTGATAGATTTGTCCGATGAATCTAACAGTAGGTATTTAATTGCTGGTGATTTCAATGCTAGGTCTAAGGAGTGGGGTAACATCACGGACAATAGACAGGGTATGGCATTGAGTCGGGCATTACTGAACGCAAACTTAACCATCTTGAATGATGGACGACCGACAAGACTGGCAACTAAACCTGGGGACACTGATGGCGTCATAGATCTGGCATTGATTTCTTATGCTGCCGCAACCTTTGCACGTTTTAATGTGCTGAGAGCACAGGAAAGTGATCATCTACCTTTGGTAGGCAACCAGACACAGAAAACCTAAACACACTTTTAAGTACCCTGCAGCCTCACATGACTGCAATAGTCCTCTACATTTATTGCGTCAAAATGCAAGGAAAAAGGCAGCTAGAACACCTTTCACCCAACAACCCTGGTGGAATGAGGATGTAGAAAAGGCATGGATAGAAAAGGAAAGAGCGACGAAAGAATGGAGGAAAGCACGAAAGCGAAATACATTGAATAATGAAGGGGTTGAAGAGTTGAAGGAGAAAAAACAAACCCACCAATAAGTTCAAGAGCGTCGCAAGAGAAGCCAAGGACCAAGTATGGGAGGCCTTCGTGACACAGGTGGGCACGGAAAAGGCCTTACAGAAATTCTGGTCCTTACATCGACGAATGAAAAGAAACAACATAAGCCAACGCTTACCTAATATTCTGAGCTCAGCAGGAATAAGCCTGAAGACCGATGATGAGAAAGGACGTGCATTATTCAGTCGGTATATCACTCAGACGGATAAAGGTGATAAAGCTGCCCGTCAAGAGATTAAGAATCGTGTCCTGGAAAATGACATCAGAGGCAAGATATATTTCGACCTCATATCTGACGAGGACGTATACTTTAAAGGCAAGTAGAAACCCTGCTCCGGGTCCTGATGGTGTACAGTATCAACACATCAAGCAGCTTGATGACAGAGGTATTACGAATGTAGTGATGGATTTCAACACCAGTATACAGAATGCTGGGGTGTCGGAAGACTGGCTACATAGCTACATACGGCCACTTCCTAAACCTGGTAAAGACCCCACATTACTTAGCAGCTATCGAATCATCACATTGCAGAATGTCTACGGCAAATTACCCGAGAAGATAGTGGAGATACAATTAATGAACCACCTTGAAAATTCTTACATCTTCCCTGATACCCTGGGCAGTTATAGACCAACAAAAGTATCATGGGGTAACGCTGAAACATTTGCGTACGATGTATTTGAGGGTTTCCATAGTAAACAAGAAACGGTAGCTGTGGCAATTGACCTAGAGGATGCTTACAACAGTGTTGACTTTGCAACCTTGATGGACTGTGTAAAGGAATGTGGTGTAAACCCATGGCTAACAAGGTGGATAGCAGCTGCCTTAACTGAGAGAGCAGTTGCATTTTGCTTGGGAACATGGACATCAGAACCACTGCACATTTGCCCAGGATTACCCCAGGGTTCTTCATTATCACCGGTGCTGTTTAACATCTATACAGCAAAAATAGCTGCAATCCAACCAACAGATTTGGGACGAACATTAACTTTTGCCGATGCCTTGCTCATTTACAGGACTGGTTCAGACAGAAATGAAATGGTTAAAAGCATACATGAGACACTTCAAGCTGTTTCTAAATGGTGCGACAAAACCAGCTCCAAGGTCAATCCCAACAATGCATGTGTGCTTTAGTGCTCCTTGAATAACTCCATATTGAAAGCAGATCTTCCAGAAATTACTCTCAGTGTACAGACAATTGAAAGGCAGAACAATTTGAAATACCTTGGAGTAACATTCGATTGTGGGCTATCATATAAGCACCATGTTGATCACATCATACAGAAGTGCAAGAGAGGTCTGGCAGCCCTAAAAACAATGGCTGCAGCGCACCTGGAGCAGAGACTACTGATTTACTTGTATCATCAGCTGGTCTTGTCTGTAATCAAATATGGCCTGGAAATACTCACGCTTTCAGTTTCACAGTGTGAACCACTGGAACGCATTCAAAACGAAGGGATGCGTATAGTCTTGGGCTGCACGTGAGATACCTCTATTGTGATGATGCGGCACACGCTTGGATTGCTGTCAATTAGATCCAGATATACGATGGTCCAGGTAAAAGCGTATATGCGTGTAACCACAGACAAAAGGCATCCCCTGAATAGGAACATAGCTGACATCAAAGGAGCGAGAATAAAGAGGGGGATGTCATGGATGGCGCAGGCGGAGGAGACTATTAGACAGGTGACCCCAGTTAAAAGTATATTCAAGGGAGAAGAGTGGAGTAAGTCAGATGAGAGCTAGATGAACAACCAGCAAGTCATCATCACCCTTGGTAGAGAATGCAGAACTTGGTCCAATGGGAGAGCAGAGCTGGAAGTTGATCAGTTTATAAATGATAATGTTGGGGATGATGATGCCATTGTCTACACTGATGGGTCTGTAATCTGTGGTAATAAATCAGGGCGGGGCTTCTCTGCTAGAGTAAAGGGCAGAACCGTCGCTGAACATAGCGGGGCTTACATGATAACAACTTCCAACATGAGAATAGAGGTAGAGGCAGTTACTGCTGCCTTAAGATGGCTGTCTGAGACTTTATTAACAAAGACAGTTATTGTATCAGACTCACAATCCATGCTTCGAAAGGTCCAAAATGGTTGGCTTCGACATGAATGGAAAACCTCCAAAGAAGCATCGAATCTTCAAGAACTGATATGGATCTACTGTCCTGGCCATGCTGGGGTACGTGGCAATGAAAGAGCTGACAGACTAGCTTCAAAAACACCCATAAATGGTGCATTGGCCATAGATAAGGAAGAAATACTGAGGGCGATTCACGTTCTTCTATTAGAGAATGACACTGCAATCGATGAATCATCAAGGCTAAGATTGCTGGAATTCGGCATCAAACGTAAGACCAGTGGGGATGGACGTATTAGAGGACGCATCCACCGAGTATACAACCAGTGCACATCATAAACAATTAGCATTCATACCCTTTGACATTTGCTGCGGGAAACTGAGCACCTATGGGTTTGCCCGGAGTGCAATGACGTCGATTCTGATTAACAATAACAACAAAATTTTCTCGCAGTGAAGTCCAGCTACAAATGTTGAGTGATAACACGTTCACTCCGAGTTGATTATATTCACTATCTGTTATAGTTGTGTTGTCATGTATTTTTCTGTCGTTTGTAATTGTTGACAGTCTTTACATTTAGTTTTCCAAAATTATTGTTTGTATCTCGTTGCTCTGATCTTGCTATCGTTTATTTTATACATGGTTCAATGTTGTCTTGCATCACTGTCTTGTCATTTCTGTAGTTTGTTAGCATCCATTTTCATTTTTACACAACATTCATTATTTTATTTCTATGTCATTGCTTTTTCTTAGCTTACACTACTATCTTTCTTGTCTTAGTTGTAGTGTCTGTTCAACATCTTGTCCTGTGATTCCATGATATTTACACTTGATTGATTTTGAACATTCAAGTAATTTGCATTTTGTTCTGCTTATTGGTCAGCAGTGCTCAGTGAGGTACTGACTAAGTAAGATATATCATAAAAAGACATCATGTCTACTTTGGACTCCTTTATGGGATAGTATGAAATAGTAAGAGAAGAAACAAGGAGACAGGAGGAGATAGAAGAGAAAAGAAGGCATGATGAGATAGAAGGGAAAACAAGGCATGATGAGAGAGAAGAGAAAAGAAGGCATGATGAGATAAAGGCAAAGAAAGCTCAGTTTGAGCATGATCAGAGAATGGCAACTACAGAACTTGAAAGACTCAAGTTGATGAATGACAATAAGCAAAATAATTCTATTGTGGAAGGTTCTTCTAGGAAAGAAAAAAAAACTTTTCTGCGTCTTTTAAACTTCACTTGCCACATATTAACCAAAACATTGATGATATTTCTTGCTTTTTACACCGCTTTGAAACATTATGTGATGGAAACCAATTGGAAAAATCCTCATGGAGTATTCATTTGATGTCACTGTTAACAAGGGATGTGTATCAGCAGTGTATACAATGGATGAAGAGAACAGAAAACATGATTCTGTTCGAGCATTACTTTTAAGTAAATATCAATTGGATGAGGATAGGTATCGACAACGTTTCAAAAAACTCTAACCAGGCACCAACAAGGACTTTGGGGAATTTATTTCCTCAATCAAAATGTGTTTCAATCGATGGATTGAACTGTCTAAGATTAACCGCAGATTCGAGGACCTCTTGGATCTCATATTAAGAGACAAGGTGTTGTCCTCCATCAGTCCTGATTTTCTGGCGTACCTCCATGAACGGAAACCAGAATCTTTAACAACCATGGAATCCCTGAGACGTCAATTTATGGCAGCGTATCCTGAAAAGGTTGTCGGCAGTTCTAATATTAAGGAAGCTTTGCCTATTTGTGCAGCACGCTCTGTGCATATGAACAACACGAGACCTCAATCTCAGAGCGTGGATATGAACTTTGGTCGGAACAATGATCGAAACGTTGGATCTTTTCGTGGACGTTTCAATTTTGGGAACCGACCACATCCTGATCAAAGGAATTTTCGACATTTTTGTGATGGAAACTCCCCACAACGAAACTACAATCGATCAAACGGAGGTTGGCGCAGTGCTGATAACTCATTTCAAAATAGAGGCGACAAGTACTGCTACGGAGATAGCAACCAAAACACACCCGCCTCACAACACTGTCCAGGGTGTAGATGTCCTAAGCACTCAAACAACCATCAAACGGTAGAGATAACAACAGAAATTATCAGGGCAATAACAATTTTTCTCGTTCTCGTAGCGTTGAACGAACAAACTCGAGAACTCTGGTCAGAATAGCAACACAGCTGTGGTTAATCTTAACAATGATAACATCGATCATGCAAATGATTGTTCTGTGGACTTGTCTAATGCATCACAGTGTTCTGAATGTAACACTCTTTTTCAGCCAGAGGTGGTGTCGAGGTTTTGGTGTGGACATCCTTTGTCCGCATTGGCCTATAATGACGGTAAAGGTTCATTAATTTTCCACAGGGGTTTTGTGAATAACAAGCACCTGTCAGTGTTACGTGACCAGGTTGCACTACAATGGGTGTGCATAAATATCTTGTTGACCCCTCATACTACACAGGTGAGGAAGTTAAATGTATCACATTTGGAGGGACAGTGGGACACTATAAACTAGAAGAGGTGCATATTAACACATCGTTTCTCTCGGGTAAGATTAAGGTATGTATTTTAAAGGATCCAGTATCGGATTTGATATTGGGTAATATTCATGGCATTAAAGATTGTTCCACCCACTATATAAATGAGTGGGAACGTCAGCATATGCGGTCTGCAATACGGTGACTACCAGGGCACAATCCCATGCTTAAACTCAGGAAGAAAAATTGGTGGATGATGATGATGAGGAGGAATATCATACTTCATTGGTTAGTCAGGATTCATTTAGTGCCATGCAAATGTCTGTTGACTCATTGCAACAAATTTTTCGTTTGGTAAAATCAGATGATGATTGTTCCGAAAATTCACGACAGTGGTACACAATTAAAAATAACATTTTAATTCGCAATTTTTATGACTCTACATCAGTGCGTAAATAAATTATGGTACCCACTAAGTTCAGACCTTACATTCTGAGACATGCACATGATGCAAACTGTGCAGGCCATTTGGACTTTGCAAGAACAAAATACCGAGTGTTAGCTGCTTTTTACTGGCCGGAAGTTGCCAAAGACATAAAAATGTTTTGTCACTCGTGTGAGACATGCCAACAAGTAGCTACAAAAGGTGCATATCATATGGCATCAATTCAGTCCTCTGATATTTTAGTGCGCCCATTTGCAAAAATGGCCATAGATATCATAGGTCACTTTTATTTATGTCGGTTAGATGACATGGATATATCATGACGTGCATCGCCATGTGCACGAGATGGTTTGAGGCAATCCCTCTTAAAAACATTGCTACCACAGATGTGGCTGATGCTCTTTTGCTGATTTTTAGCAGACTGGGTTTCCCAGACAAATTTTTATCTGATATGGGAACACAGTTTGTTTCAGATGCCATGTATCAGGTTATGAAACTATTCAATTTTGATAGATCTCTTAGCTCCGAGTTTCATGCTATGTCCAATGGCATGGAGAACGTCTAAATACAACTCGTAAACAACTTCTGGGAAAAGTGACTAGCAAATACCCACAAGACTGGGATAGGGTACTCCCAGCAGTTTTGTTAGCTTATCGGGAAGTCCCGAACGAGCAAAAGGGTTTCTCGCCCTTTGAGCTCATTTTTGGTGCTAAACCGCGAGGGCCTATATCCATTCTGAAGCATTTACTACTAGTATCGGAGATAGCGCCTGATCTACAGTCATCATATGAATATGTTGCAAATCTACGCAAGAAATTAATTGATGCATGTCAACTGGTTGTTGAATCATCTGAAAAGGCAAAAGAAAAGTCTCGGTTATTTCGAAACCAACAAAAAAATTGCGACAGTTATGGCCTGGAGACGAAGCTTATGTTTCGTTGCCTGACATAGCTAATCGTTTATTGATCTCATAGATAGCTTATACAAGGTTGTCTCAAAAATCACTGATGTTGATTACATTCTAGATAGGAAGGACAAGAGAAAAATGTTCACATCAATATGCTACAGAGATTTCATGCTAGACCTGAAAATCTTAAACATGTCTTTGATGCTGTAGACGAATCCATCGATCGCCATGCTTTATTGTCTGTTATCCAGGAGGATCAAACTTCTTTTCCTGACATTCCTTTACATCTTCCAGTTATGCCTCTTCAATCTACTGAATTATGGAAAGATGTTTCTATTTGTTCTGATCTATTTGCAGATCAACAGAGTCAGGTTTGATGTCTCCTCGAGTCTTATCAACAGGTTTTGACTGACATTCCTGGTCACACTTCCATCATTGCTCATGATATTCAACTCAAAAATCATCATCCTATTCGACTCAAACCCTATCCTATTCCATTACACTTTCAATCACAAGTAGAAAAAGATCTAGACGAGTTATTACGATTCAAAATTATTTCTCCTTCAAATTCATCTTACTCTTTCCATATAGTAATCATTAGGAAGAAAAATAAAAGTATTAGAATATGCATAGATTTTAGAAAACTCAATAGCATAACAGAGTCTTCTTCTTCTTCCTCGTTCGCCTTCAGACTTCCACATTTATGACTCTAATAAAGGCAGTAGTCAACCCAAGACTCCCAACATCTCCAAACAGTTTTTCGTTGACAGAAGTGGGTTGTTGCCATATGCTACTCCGTTCATTACTGTAGGTTGGGCAGTATTGCAGCAGGTGTTCGACTGTCATTGGGCTGGTACCGCAGGTGCAGAGATCTGTTGCACCAATTTTGTATTTGTGGTACAGATGGTATCTCAATCTGTTGTGACCAGTGCGTAGCCGAAAAATGATGACCTGTTCTTTTTTGGATAGTTGATGATATGCATCATTTTTCAAATGTCCCGGGTGCTCTCTTTCCCATTTGGACTTGAATGTAGCCTTTATAGTAGTCTTTGCCGTTGCGTAAGTTGTCTCTATATCATTTTGTTGTAAGGCACCTCCTTCCTTAGCAAGTCTATGCATGTGTCCAAAGCTTTGCTGGAAATGTTTGGTCAATATACTTGGTTGCTATACACTTTCTTTGTGTTTCTGTCTGTGTTCCCTTACCTTCAATGCCTGGAATATCAGATTTTAACTTAGGAAAGCATCTTATTTTCCACAGTGAGATAGTTGAGCTTGTTGGGATTTTCTTTGCAACTGAGCTTGCTAGTATGGTATTATTGTTAATTTTTTCTTTTGCTTGGGCGACAAAGTTAGTTCGCTTGAGCCTGCCTCTTCCTAGCCTATTCATTCTTTGGTACATGGGGTGTCCTTCGAGCCTCTTAAATTTTTCAGTTTGTTTTAAGACTCTGCTGTCACGTCTATCCTCCATTGACTGTAGCCCTGTGATGTTTTCCATATGGTTGATTTGTGTAGACTTTAGGGCCCCTGTTATAATACGTGCTGCTTGGTTTTGAAGTCTGTTTACTCTGTCAAAATTTGACTTTGCTGCCGTCGACCAAGCTGTGATGCCATATTCCATAGCAGGTCTGACTCTGCCTGTGTACAGCTTTTTGAGGATATTCTCATCACCACCCCATGTGGTACCTGCTAACTTTTTCATGATGGCCATGCGAAGTTTTGCCCTTAGCTGTATTTTGTTAATCTGTGATTTCCATGTCATTCGGCGGTCTAGTGTGATTCCTAATCATGTTGGTGTTTCATCTTCTCGTACTGCCTGCCCATTTAGTTGCAGCTTTGCTTGCTGTGGTTTACTTGACAAGGTAAAAATAGTGTGTGTAGTTTTTTGTTCATTTATTTTGAGCAACCACTTTTTGGACCAACTTTCAAGGGCTAGCAGTGAATCCTGCATGCGCACTCTTGCTGTGGTGATGTATTGTTCTGAAGTCCACATGGCCAGGTCATCAGCGTTGTGGACATTCTTGTGGATGTTTTCTGTTATATCATTTATATATATGAGGAAGAGTGTTGGGGAAAGGACCCCACCCTGTGGAACTCCATGTTCCATTGTAGTCTTTTTGCTTAACTGTCCGTGCACCTGCACTCTAGCTGTTCTGATTGTTAGATAGTTGCTGATCCAGTTATACATTCTTCCACAGACTCCATATTTAAGCATTTTAACTCTTAGCCCATCTTTCCAAACTTTATCAAATGCTTTCTCCATATCTACCCAGACTGCTAAAGTGTGCTTTCTTTCTTGTGGTCTGACACAGAGTCTGACACTGAGCCAATGCCAGTAGTTTAAGAGTTATTGGCAAAACTGTCTACTGCTACATATTTCAGCAAACTTGACTTATCTAAAGGCTATTGGCAGGTACCTCTCACTCAAAGATCTAAACCTTTCGCAGCTTTCTCTACGCCAAAAGGACTATTTCGCTGGAACTATACATGCTTTGGCTTAGTCAATGCCCCAGCTACTTTTGTTCGTATGATGAGAAAAATTGTATCTGACAGAACTGACATCATCACTTACGACTCGTGGGACGAACATGTTTCTGTTCTCAAATCTTTGCTTCGTACCCTTCGTTCACATAATCTCACTGCAAGACCTTCTAAAATCCATATAAGGTTCAAAGAAATTTCTTTCTTATGACATAGAGCAGGTAACAGTTTTCACAAACCTGAGGATACTACTGTTTCTAAATTTCTCAATCTTGCTGTTCCTAAAACAAAAAAAAATCAAGTTCACAGTCTTCTTGAGTTGGTCAATTTCTACCACAAGTTCATGCCAAATTTGTCATCTATTACCTCAGTTTTGTCAGCGTTACTTGCAAAAGGCTCACCCACTACAATTGTATGGAATCAGAGTTGAGATGATGCGCTGAATCACTCAAACATTTTTTTTCCATCTGAACCAATCTTGAAACTACCTGATACACGTTTGCTATTGTTTCCTCGGAACGGATGCATCTCAGGACGTCAATGGTGGCTCTTTCATGCAGCAGGTGGACGGAGTACTTCATCCTGTTTTGTATGTCAGTCACAAATTAACCAGAGCTGAGTCCAGATATCCCTTTAACAAGCACGAGCTGTTGGCGATCGTCTGGAGTGTCACTAAACTACAACGCTACCTTCTCGGTGCTCGTTTCACCATTGAAACAGACCAGAAGGGACTCTCTTATTTACACAGCCCGAATCGCAAAAATCCACACGTTGCACGATACGCGATAAACCTACAGGTCTTCGACTTCAACATGACCAATTAAAGGAGACATTAATGTCCTGGCAGATACATTTTCTAGATGTGGTCAGTCATGAAACTCGAGTATTCAAACTTCTGACAGTTCCATTTGACGATTTTGGCTGCTCTGCAGGGAGAATTCTATATCCTACTGGAATTTAATGAAATGGACTATTGTGCCTACAAATCGGCATATCACTAAAGACATTTATTAAAACTGTATATGAATTATGTTAAATGCAGAAGGCTACGCAATAATAACAGTTATCGTGAATGCTCAAATGAACATTATTATCTACACGTGATTGATTTCAAGATGACTTCACAACATGGGTATCTGGGACTCTGAATAACACTTTTCTACATAAGGTTCCTCAAGTGATAATGGAACTCTGATTGACACTTCTCTACATAAGGTTCGTCATGTAATAATGGGACTCTAAATGATACGTTTCCAAAAGCGATAATGGGAACTTACATGACATTTTGGTTCATCAGCTTCAGAAAGATGACTTTGTTTGATACTGGTAACAATACATGTCATTCATTGAATACCGATACTCAGATTTACATTTCTATAGATGATACTCGGACTCAGAATGCCATGTTTATGGATAACATTCATTGGATTAACATTATTGTTAAGAATTATCCTTGGGATAGTTACACGGATAGAATCCCACCATGAACAGTAAAAACTGGACTATTTTTATGTATCAAAACAGTGAATACAGACATTTATCTCTTTTGAATAACATTTAGTTGAACATTACCAACATTTAACACACTTACACAGACTTATTGCTGTTACTAACATTTTATTTTAATACCATTTAATTGGTCATTTATCATTTGGATCTTATTTTCGTTCATGATATTTAGATTAATTTTGCTAAAATAATTCACATTGTTGTTTATCAATACCATATTTTCAGTATATTACTGATGATTTTACATTTTAAAGTAACTGTGACGATTTTATTCATAGGCATGTGTTAACCAAACTTGGACATGAGTCTGACTGTACGCATTTTATGATGGTGCTTGGTTGGTCGACCTTTTTGGGAAAACTTTTAGTTTTCTCTGGAGGGCGTGGTAATAGTGTTACGCCTCCGTTTGCACACAGCTTTGCGTTCATTAGTGAAACATTGCTGTGCTCAGAGGGAGCAGCACTAAAACGCAGCGCTATTGAAACAGCACCACCGAATTGATTTATGACGTAAGGTTAAACTATTAAATTATGTAAGTGCGCGTGCATGAGCAGAAGTAATGGTCACTTTTGAGTCTCTTTCTTACAATCCGGCAAGCCCCGTGAAGTGGCGCGGATTTAGTACCAATTTTACGGCTCGCCCCGTGAAGTGGCGCGCGACGGTAACGATAGCTAAACTAGCGCGTAAAAACGCGGTTTTAGCTCCCGTATAGTAAGAGTTAATTGTGTCACGATGTGTATTCTGTGAGCTCCTGCTTGAGTGTTAGATGTCCGATATGTATGCATGCTATTGGAGAATGTTTGAGATATTGCATGCCATGGATTCATGTGGCAATTGAAAGAGAAGTATCAGAAATTATTATTAACATTCCGACGATCTGGAGAAGTTAAATTGTCGTGGACAGTTGGACTTTAACGGACAGCAACTTTGCCTATAATTCGTGTATTATGATGGCCTAGTATGTTCGGCCAATGGAATACCAGTTAACGTCATGATAAAAAAATGTGGAGCTCAATGTTGTGGAATTGTTGAGGATTGCTTCATGTCTGCAGCATGGCGCATTCCTCAAATGATTATATCTCCGTGACTGATGTCGATGATTGTTTCATTTCTACAGGCATTTGGATTTGAGCTCGCCAGGCATTTGGATTTGAGCTCGATCCGAATGACTGTATCATGGAACACCTCAAACGAATAGAGATATATCTCATCGACCGATGTCGATGATTGTTGCATGTGTGCAGGCATTTGAGTTTCGCCGACTCGAATTGCTGCACCATGGAACATCGCAATTGAATATAGTAACGACATAGTATGCATATCACTATGCATGACGCGTATGTCTTTGTAACGTCATTCGACTTGTGGGTTTTGACCCGAACGGCAGTGTGTTTCAGATGTGTGGCCATTGCCACTTATATTGTGTGGTATAACCACTTAGAAAGTGTGTGGCGTCAGCCACTTATTACTTGTGTGGCTGGGAAGCCAATTGAGCAGTGTATTTCGTGAATAAAACGTAAGTCGTATTGTTACTAACGCAGTTTGCATAATTATGGCAGATTAGCCAGGCATGGTATGCCAAAAGAACATTATGGTACTAGCAATAGTGTAAGACTAGTATAGATAGATATTATACCGCTAGCGGCAAGCGTAAGCCTAGTGTAATGGACATTAGACGACTAGCAGTGGACGTAAGCCTAGCGTAAGAAGTGTATTACAAAACTAGCAGGATAATTAAGTCTAGTGCAAAAGGCTATTGTATAAACTAGCGACGGGAGTAAGTCTAGTTAGCCTCTGAATTTATGCCAAAGGACATTGGCCGTTAAAAGGAACTGACCTCTAACCATAACTCTAGATAGAGATTGATGAACATGTGTTAATGAACTTATGAGAACTCTTACAGATCGTACATGAATGTGATGTGACTTTTGTTCCCATGTAGTTGATGTCTGCTCATGGAATGAAATTATTAATTAAATATTTTGAGTCGTCAAAATCACGGTCTTATCAACTGAAGTATTTGGAGTTGAGTTAAATGCTGTTTATCTTCAACTAATCATGACCAGTGATGATTAATGTCTTAACACACTGCATCTCACACTGCTAATATAATCAATAAGACAAGAGACTAATACAGGTCAGTCAAGGGACGAATATTTAATATGAAACATGTTCAGCAGATAATGCATCACACGGGTTAAGCAGACAAGATCGATACCAACGAACAGTATTACGGAATCCTACAAAAGTGATAAGAACCCGAAGGACTTCGACTCTAGAAACAGAATACGCATATAATAACTTGGTCATCCTCAACAGACTAGGAGTCATCGAAGCACCCATAACATACTGGGGTCCCGAGCCCATCACATATTGGTGTCAGAAAGTGTCTGGATTGCGTGAATACTGGTTCCCCCCTTCAAGTATCGAAGAAAGTTAAACTGATGATGAACGTTTTGAAGGTAAAATCATTCATTCAGCCAAACTGGCAATTGAATTGCGCATGTCAGTAAGTGACGTCACTATATCGATGCCGTCAACGTTAGCAGACAACATTGCCTGAGAGAATATTATTTTCTTCCACCACAAGAGGCTGATCCAAGCAGGTAGAACAGTAATCTTCCACTCGAGAACCTGAACCAGTGAAGAATGTATTTCTTCAGCAAATTCACCTGAAGCTGCGACGCAGATCGATTGAAGAAGCTACGTTCGAAGACCGAAGCAATACTTTCAAACGGTTGTCCTACTACGAAGTTCAAGGTCTTCAATCAATGGACTTCAGCTGTTGAAGACACTGTTCGGAAATAGGATTAGAATTACATGCACTCATGTATTTTTCAGAGGGACAGTTAAACAGATAAGTTCTTGATTTTTACTTGTGCGCTTGAACATTATCTTACCGTCCTTGAATTAGCTTTGGTCCACAGTTCATCATCACTTTGCTTACTTTTCTACTCATCATCTGTGTTCCCCATTCATGTTTATTCGTATATTTGTATATTCGTCGTGTTTAATATTGACTGGAATTTCCCCAGGAAAACTTCAGTGAATGTTAACTTCTATTAGATTTGCATGCTTATATTCGCTGACTGAGGATCTGACTGATTATATTTTTTTTTTGGAGTCAGGATATAAATGTTTCTTCAGTTCGCAATATAACCATATTTTGTGTACTTAGCAGTTTCGTTATGTAAATTACGTCATCTTTATTTACGTAATCTCATTTCAGTACTGTTGACAATTGTTTTCGTGTGTGATCTAAAACTTCTTTGTCTACACGTTTCATTTATGACGACTTGTCTTGTTATATTTTTGTGATGTAAATTCTTTTCTTTCTTTTACTGATTACTTTGTATAAGTCTCCCTTATTTACTTTATAATTGTAAAGTGTTGTCGTATAACTGAGAAATCATTTCATTGTAACTCATTTGATTGTTTTCACTGTCTTTGTCACATGTTCTTGGAACTTGTTTGTTATTGATTAATATATTCATGTACATATTATAGTGAGTTCTATAGTCCTGGTGTATATTATAGATTATCGAAGGTACTCAGAAACCTATTATCATGTCTACACTACAGGAATTCATTGATATTGGAAAAAGTTATGGAAAATCAGGAGCGGAACTACAAAGTTTTGCAGATACGAAATATGATGAATATTTATCGCGTCTGGAAAGAATTGAACAGCGCGAAGCGACTAAACGAGCTGAGGAGCTTAGGAAGTTTGAATTAACCCAACAGAGGGAAATGAAGGAAAAAGAATTAGCCCAACAAGAAAAAGACAGAGAATTCGACAAGGAAAAAATGGCATTAGAGAAGGAAAGAATGGCACAACGAGATAAAGAAATGGAATTAAGGAGAATGGAACTGATGCAACTGGATCAGGCCCATAAAAATGCCATTGAGATGGAAACATTAAAACTTCATGCAGAAAAAGAAAAATCTTTAGAATTAGCTAAAGTGCAGTCTGAACAGACTAAGACTGCGGCTGGTACAAATATTTTCTATCCTAAGCTAAAAATGCCACATTTTGACCAAACTCGCGATTGCGTTGACTCTTTCTTATCTAGATTCATCATCAAGGTCACAGCTCTGAACATACCCAAGGAAAGATGGAGCAGTCTTTTACTTGATTTTTTGACTGGTGACTCACTTAAATGTTTCATGAGTCTTGACGAAAAGAGTAGAAACGATTTCGAAGTCGTAAAAGAGGTATTACTAAGACGTTTCCAGTTAACTGAGTCTGGATTCAGAGATCGTTTTCATGCGGCGAAGCCAAGTAAGGATGCAGATTTTGGCGAATTCATTGCATCTATTAAACATTTTTTTAGCAGATGCATTGATCTTTCGGGTATTAATAAAACATATGAAGGTGTTATAGATCTCATGCTGCGGGATAAAGTTTTATCCGCATGCAGTACTGAATTAGAAGCATTTTTACAGGAAAGACATCCTAATTCTATCGATGAGTATGAAAAACTCGGAAGACAGTATCAAACCGCACATCAGAATAAAGATCTTCATAGATCGTCTATTCGAGATCCTATGCCTGTGTGCGCGGCACACCACGATCACAGACCTCGATCGAAGAGCTTTGATGGACGTTGTCGTTCAGATTATTATCAATCCGACAGAGGTTTTTATAACTTCCGTCGTCACCGCTCTCCTTCGAATTCATATCGACGAGGTTATAGAGGATATTCACCTCATGATCGTGGGTATCACAGAGGCAGGGATTATGATGATTCACATCATAAAGGATACTATAAACAGAGATCATCTTATGGTAGAGATGCCAGGAAGGATGACTCTACTGATTTTTATTATAGCAATAAAAAGTCAGTCAATAATAACAAAGGTAATGCCAGATCTCCGTCGAGAGACAAAAGTAAACATAGACATGCAAATAATTGCAGTGTCAAAAAGGAGAAAGGTAATGATGATAATGATCATGCGAACGCATGTATGGTAATGAATGATAAATGTTATGAGTGTCAATCGAAAAACAGATTAAAGTCTACAATTACACTGGATTGTGGTCATTGTATGCTGTTGGAGTCCGTTTATGGTAATGGTATAGATTTTATCACGCGAATGGTTGAATACGAACAAAATGTCAATAAACTTCTTCAAACGAACATTCCAACAGGTATCGTTGCATTGGATGAACTGGGTAAATGTTGGCAGCACACAAGTCGGTGTTTACTGTACATGTATTTTATTGACGTGACACCAACGAAGTGGAACAAGACAATCATAGTTACAGATGTGAAGATCATACGTTAAAATGTTAATATCACTGTTAAAAGTTGTTGTAGAATCGCTAACAGTTAAGTTCTCTTATTCCAGTGACTAAGGATCACTTCCATTTCATATAACAGACATGGTAATTAACGTCCGTTGACCTTCTCCCAAGGACGTTTATAAAGGCAAACGGATTCATTCTCACGGAGCAATAATCTATATCATACTTGTAAGCATCCCAGACTTTGTTGTAAACTTCTTGGATAGCATATCCAATCCAAACAAAAGGCAGATATAACAATACAACCAAGTTAGTACTAGACCTTTAATAGGAGCCAGACCCCTGTAATTGTATTTATTACTTTACAGCAAACACCTGCTTTGCTTTAAAAACCTTATTGACAACCTTATTGTTTTTAGTTTTCTCACCTGAGTTACAACTATTATTTTTATTAGGAACATCCTTTCCTTTTTTTACAAACTTAACCTTTTTTTCTTACGATCAGTTGGCTGCTGTTCAATTCGAGGGAAGGTATATGACTTACTAGTCTTTACAGGTTGCGTTGCAATCTTATTTTCCTTCTTAAGACTAGAAGCATGTCGTAAAGGTTGCAACGAATTAGCAACAGTGGCGTAATGAACAATGGAATCGTTCTCCATGCTAGATTGGAATACCTTAGCATTCCCTAACAGGTTAGTAGTATGTGTATGTGACACAACTCTAGGTATAGACTTAAATGCATAGGCATCCTGTATATGCTGCTTTTCCCATTCAGCAATTTGCTGTGGGGTACATTCCTTTATATCATGTATGCGACCAAGTATTACATCACAGATTGGGTTTGGAAGAAGACATGCTTGGATCTGTCCTGAAAAAAATGGAGTATGAAGTGTTATAATGGCTGTGGGGAATGTTTCCACAGTTCCGCCAAACGTGACACATTTCACAACCCTGCCCGTCGCACAACTAGGGTCGATCAGCGATGTCCGGACGCCCACTGTCGTACAACCTGAGTCGAATAAAAGAGAGCATGAAATATTGTTAACAAATCCTCTGTTAAACTTAAGAGAGCCCTGTCCATGGTGTACTGACGCAGGAGTGGCTATGCAGACTGCAGGTAGACTAGGCAAGGTATGTCCGCAACGCAGCGTCGTGATCGCCTTAGGCTGGAAAAGAGTCGAGCATTCTGGGCAGTCTTTCACCTGGGAACAATCTAGAGAACAAGACATAGCATTGTGAGTTTCAGCTACTTTACCCTGTTCAGTGTTAGCCTGTGTATCATTAAAAGCAACATTAGAATGTCTAACTGTATTATTCGACGATCTATCTCGTCGGCGCGATCGATTGTGATTTTTGTCATTAAAATTGCCATAATTGTCGTTTCTGCTAGAGTTAAAATTTGGATTAGTCCGATAATTTGTAGAATGATCGTTATGATGTTGGTTAAATGGTTTATTTCCAAAAAAATTGTCTGTTTTGCGGACCCTGAGACCTTGATCTCCAGTTTTGTTTATTATAATGTCCTTGACTATTTTTAAAAATAATTGTTACCAAAATCTCGCGATCTGTGAGTTTGGTTCCAAGAAACATTAAATGGAGCAGATTGTTGAAATTGCTTCCCTTTGTAAAAGTTATCATTGGTGAAATTATGATTATTTCCCTTATTGACATATCTATCAGCACTAAAAGAACGATTGCGTGAAAAATTGTTTTGTTGTGCTGCAAAAGCAACAGGCAATTCACTCTTAATCTGCGCGTTACTTAAATCCATGTTTGGGTGAGCAGTGCAAAAATTTTTTTGCATGTTCTTCTAAGTTTTTCATTGATAAAGGTTTCCGTTCGTGTAAAAATGCGAGAAATGTAGGATTTACCGACGAAAGTACCTTATCGCGCATCAGTAAATCAAAGAGACCTTCATACGACTTTTCAATTTTGGATAATTCGATCCATCTTTCTAATGTTAGTCGTATCTGTAACAGAAAATCACTAAAATTTCTGCTAGATTGGGGTAGCAATGTGTGAAATCTCAAACGATATTCGTTTTCTGTCATTTGAAATTTTTGCAGAAGTGCTGCTCTAAGAGCATTGTAGTCATTTTTTCTCACCAATGCTGGTGGTATGATAAACTGCTAATGCATCTCCTGTAAGTAATCTGGATAAATATGTACAGTATAGCGCTTTATCCACGTTATAAGACCCACAAGTGGCCTCAAACCTATCCAGGAAGAATATTACGTCATCAGACGGGAGATTAAATTTTGGCAATTTAAGGTGAATCTCCTTAAAATGATCCTGTCTGGATGAAGTGTGGCTTTCAAAAGTTCTCTGAGAATTAGATTCCTGAGTTAACCTAATTCTCTCATATTCTGACTCTGCTAATTTCAGTTCATGCTGTCGTTTTCTTTCATTCTCTTCCATCTCAAGCTGAAGTCGTTTTGTGTTTTGTTCAGCTATTAATCTCCTTTCTTCTATTTCTTTTTGTTTCTGTTCCATTTCTTTTTCAGCTATTATTCTTTTTTCTTCCATTTTCTTTTTAAGTTTAACTTCCATTTCTTTTTCAGCTATTAATCTTTATTTTCTTCCATTTCTTTTCTAAGTCTTTCTTCAGACTCCTTTTGCTTCTGTATTTTTCTGCTTCTCGCTGAAATCGTTTCTCTTCTAATTCAGCGGCCAATCTCATTTTTTTCTCCTCTTCCTCAGCTATAAATTTCCTCTTCTTTTCATCCTCCTCAGCAGTTAATCTCATTTTTTTCTCATTCTCCTCCGACTCAATTCGTTTTTGATCTGCCTCAAATTTCAAATTTTCCAAACGTGAAGTTTCCAATCTTCTCTGATCAGCTTCTATTTCTTGAGCTTTCTTATATTCTGACAGTGCAAATGCTTTAGCTTCATCAGGAGCCATCTGAAGAGCTTTTGCTTGCTTAATGAAATAGTCTAAGGTAGCCATTTCAATATTATTATGTAATAATACTACTTAAAAGTGTTACTACAACTAGTGGTCCTCGTTCCTGTCCTTAGAACGGTATAATGTTATCATATAATTATTAAATATGTTATTAATCAATAAATTTATGTAATCAAATGTCATGAAATGAACAACGAGAAAGACAATAGAAACATAACCGACAAGACATGATAAAATGGACGGTGAACACAATCGTAGAAATCAAAAAAAATAAAATGTATAACTAAAATAGAATATCGTAAAATATACGACGATAACTACGATCAGATAGTTAACAAGACAATAGACAACACAGTGTAAAACAATGGTTTTGTAAAAAACTAAACGACAGGAAAGGTTGAGATGGACAATAATCACAAACAAAATACATCATGAAAAATAAGGTACGATTAAAAAGAACTATGAGAACAACAAGTAAAACTTGACGAAACAGCTAGAACAGATAGGTGTTACAGACCACCAAACACAGTGGACCTAGAATCCTTCTACGCTCACGCGTAGGAACATTCCACTGCGGGAAGTCTGCAAAATAATGTCCTACAGAACGTCTGACGAAGAGCCCGAATTGACTTCGAGATGGATCTCGTTCGTCAGATCTACTTCCCAACCTCCCGCAAAAAATACACAACACATAACAAATAATATAGAAAATATAGATATGAACATTAAAGGCACAGCTAAATGTAATTAAGTGTATAACGACAACACGCTATACTCATCTCGCGTGCCGGAAAGAACAACCAATGTGCCTCGTCCCCGTGTATGTACTGGAGGAATAAAATACTTCGTTCTGCTTTTTCAACACAAGCTCGCACGTAATGAGGAATAGGTGATCCCAAGTGCAGTTAGTCACCGTACAACTGGACCTGGAGGTTGATTGATGACCTTGAGGTAACGGTTAGTTGATTCTGATTCAATGTTCCAAATTTAAGATGATTTCACCTTGAAAGAACAAATCACATCTTCAAACGATTCCTTGGCTTGCGTTCGTTCCTTTGAAATAATTATTTTCAAACCACGCTGGCACACCATTTTCTGTTGGAGTCCGTTTATGGTAATGGTATAGATTTTATCACGCGAATGGTTGAATACGAACAAAATGTCAATAAACTTCTTCAAACGAACATTCCAACAGGTATCGTTGCATTGGATGAACTGGGTAAATGTTGGCAGCACACAAGTCGGTGTTTACTGTACATGTATTTTATTGACGTGACACCAACGAAGTGGAACAAGACAATCATAGTTACAGATGTGAAGATCATACGTTAAAATGTTAATATCACTGTTAAAAGTTGTTGTAGAATCGCTAACAGTGGCTAACCTCTCGGTATCCATACCACGACTTTGGCATAGGTAAAACGGCATATTAAACATGTGAAGCATATATCTATATTCATAAACTTGATTCCACATATGGATTCTCCCTCTACAAAAGATTCCAAAGGCTATCGACTCCGTGTGTCCAATTCTAGGAATGTCATCTCCGATGAATTCCCGCTAGACCATTAATAGGAGCGGCCTGATACTTTAAGTTACATAATTAAACTTGCCATACGAAATGGGGCGACACTTACTTCAGACATCCACTATTGGCTTCGCCATGAAGACCAATAGGTACGAATACAACTGCTGGCTTCTTCAAATCTGCCAGGAATCAAATAATAACACTGCGGACATAAAATGTCGTCCGGGCTGCCCCTATCATGACGTCACAATATATTCAACTAGGTTACACGTGCGTCCAAAGCAACACTCACTGCTTTGTGCACGTCAGTGCGCGAATCCATCGAACGCACAAACAAAAAACTACATAAAACTGGTGCGTACATTTGGCAGGACCGAAGACTACCCCCTTAGGTAATAAATGTACGTAACATATGCCTACAATGTCGGCATGTGTAAATGTCGGTTATCTTACATTTCATACAGGAATATTGGATGGCAAGGTAGTGAGAGTTTTGCGTGACACTGGGTCCTCAACGATAGGCATAAAGCACTCGCTTATCGAGCCTTCTGCTTTTACAGGCAAATCAGTTAAGTGTGTCACATTCGATGGGAATATAGAAACTTTCCCTGTGGCACGAGTATACATTGATACTCCTTTTTACACAGGCACTGTTTATGCCTGCGGCTTGCGAGCACCCATTACTGAAATTATAATAGGAAACATACCAGGAGTTAAGGATTGCACTCCTGAGGAGATTGCAATGTGGGTTGAATCTCACCCACAGGTGGCGAATGCTGTTGTAACGAGAGCACAACAGTTAGCTACGGATATGGCTACACCACCTCTTCCTATAATAGATACAATTATGTCGCAATTTGGCACTGTTACACCTTCTGTTTTTGCAGAAAAACAGAAGAGTGACCCAACATTACAAGGATTGTTTAGCCGAGCAGAACAAAAAACGATTAAATACACAGGAGTGGCTAAACAATGGTTCAAGATAAAGAAATCAATACTCACTAGATATTTTGATGGTGCCAAAACAGTTATACATCAAGTGATAGTACCTAAGGAATATAGACCATTGGTCTTACAAACAGGTCATGACTCCCCTATGGCAGGTCATATGGGGATCAAAAGAACATTGTTTTGTGTTACGTCACAATTTTATTGGCCTGGGGTTAATAAAGATACAAAGTTATACTGCAAATCATGTACGACATGCCAAGGTATAGCACGTAAGGGCAGGTTCCATACGGCACCCTTACAAATTACAGACGTGCCTGAAAGACCTTTCAAAAAGATCGCAGTTGATATAGTGGGTCCTTTATCAATTACTTCAAATAATGGATTTCGTTATATTTTAACTTGCGTAGATCTTTGCACGCGTTGGCCAGAGGCCATACCATTGAAAACCATCACGACTGCATCTGTGTCTGATGCATTATTTTCGATATTTTGTCGAATCGGTTTTCCGGAGGACATTTTGTCAGATCAAGGATCACAATTTACGTCCAACATTATGAGGGATTTAGAATCCATGTTATCTGTGCACCACTCGTTTTGTAGTGCCTATAGGCCCCAATCAAACGGTGTGTGCGAGCGCTATAATAGCACTCTAAAACAGATGTTATCTAAGATAACTGAGGAATGCCCTCGGGAATGGGACCGGCTTCTCCCGGCGGCCCTATTCGCTTTTCGTGAAGTGCCTCACGAAAGCACGGGATGGTCTCCGTTCGAATTGGTTTATGGTTCGAATCCTCGCGGACCAATGATGATACTCAAGGATTTGTTGGTTGGAGCATCAATTGATACAGCCACTCGAAATAGCTACGAGTTGGTTATTGATCTCCGACAACGAATCATTGATGCGGGCACTTATGCATCCCAGAGTATAAAATCAGCTACTCAACGATCGAGACTATTACATAACCAAAAGAGAATATTAAGATCCTTCAAACCAGGTGAAAAAGTTTGGTTATTGCTACCTCATAACGATAACAAATTACTAATATCATGGCAAGGTCCATTTGATATTATCAAACAAGTCACAGATGTTGACTATTCTGTGAACGTTAGAGGGAAAATTAAAACCTTCCATGTCAACATGCTAAAATTAGCAGTTGAAAGACCACAGGAATTAATTCCTGTCATTAACTCTATTGATGATTCTTCACATCATACTGCTTCTTTTGCTGTTGTCCATGAGGAAGATACCACGTCGTCTATCCCTTTACAATTCCAATTACCTTCTTTGCAATCATCGGAATCTTGGAAGGACGTGACTATTTCTTCTTCACTATCTTCTTCACAACAAGATCAAGTTCGGGATATTCTTATTTCTTTCAAAGATGTCCTCACTGACCTTCCAGGTCAGACATCGCTTATATCCCATGACATCACTCTTACTGATTATAAACCTATCAAACTTAGACCCTATCCTATTTCTTTACACTACAAAGATAGGGTAGAGAAAGAGTTAAAAGAGATGATGCATTTAGGTGTAATATCTCCTTCGGAATCACCATATGCATTCCCAATGGTGATTGTTAAGAAGAAGGATGATTCTTTACGAATTTGTATTGACTTTAGGCGATTGAACAAAATTACAATCACAGACGGTGAGCCTATGCCACTTTTAGAAGATCTTTTGTCAGAATTATCTAATGCTACTTTCTTTAGCAAACTAGATCTCTCTAAGGGCTACTGGCAAATTCCTCTTGCCGAAAACGCCAAACCTTACACAGCTTTCACAACTCCTTTTGGCCTCTACCAATGGAATTACATGTGTTTTGGTTTGGTGAATGCACCAGCGACGTTTGTGCGCATGATGCGCCGCCTTCTTGGCGATCGTAAAGATGTCATCACGTACATCGATGACATCTGCCTATTTCATGACTCGTGGGAAGACCATATTGATGGTTTAACTTCTCTTCTACATACTTTACGTATGCATGGTTTGACTGTGCGACCTTCAAAGGTCCAAATAGGTTGTCAGGAAATTTCTTTTCTTGGTCACCGCATAGGTAACCACAAACTATATCCTGACGACAATACAGTCAAAAGAATTCAAGAAATGTCTACCCCTTCAACTAAGAAACAAGTTAGAAGCCTTTTGGGCTTGGTTAACTATTACCATAAGTTCATCCCGCATTTCGCACAGCTATCTACACCTTTGTCTGCACTGTTGACCAAAGGTAGTCCTAATAAGGTATGTTGGGACCAAGATTGCGAAAGCGCTTTAGTAACAATTAAGAAATTATTTAGTAATGCACCGATTTTGTTATTACCGAATATACGTATCCCATTCATACTCCAATCAGATGCCTCGAGTTACTCCATGGGTGGCTGCTTACTGCAATGTTACGAGGAAACACTCCATCCATGTTTCTATGTGTCAAGGGAACTCACTTCGGCTGAACAGAAGTATGCGACAGGTGAACGTGAGCTCCTGTCGATGGTCTGGTGCCTAGAGAAGCTATCAAGATATCTCATCGGCACTCACTTTTTTATCATGACAGACCACAGTCCTCTGACGTATATAACATCTAGAACAATGCGTAACTCTAGAATACATCGATGGTACCTGTTGATTCAAGAATTTTCGTTTACGATTCTGCCTATTGCTGGATCAGACAATAACTTGGCGGATCTTCTATCGCGCAACTTCTCTGAGAAGAAAACGAATTAACTCTTTAGTTACCGTTTTAAGAAGTATTGTTATTATTGTTATGAAATTTATTATGTCTACTTAATGAGTATGATAGTTATAAGTAAGTAGTACTAATATTAATATATTCGAGAGACGAGCGTCTTCTCCACCACTATCATCCGTGCCACAAGTGTCACGTTTGGAAGTGAGGGGGATGATGTTGAGGATTGCTTCATGTCTGCAGCATGGCGCATTCCTCAAATGATTATATCTCCGTGACTGATGTCGATGATTGTTTCATTTCTACAGGCATTTGGATTTGAGCTCGATCCGAATGACTGTATCATGGAACACCTCAAACGAATAGAGATATATCTCATCGACCGATGTCGATGATTGTTGCATGTGTGCAGGCATTTGAGTTTCGCCGACTCGAATTGCTGCACCATGGAACATCGCAATTGAATATAGTAACGACATAGTATGCATATCACTATGCATGACGCGTATGTCTTTGTAACGTCATTCGACTTGTGGGTTTTGACCCGAACGGCAGTATGTTTCAGATGTGTGGCCATTGCCACTTATATTGTGTGGTATAACCACTTAGAAAGTGTGTGGCGTCAGCCACTTATTACTTGTGTGGCTGGGAAGCCAATTGAGCAGTGTATTTCGTGAATAAAACGTAAGTCGTATTGTTACTAACGCAGTTTGCATAATTATGGCAGATTAGCCAGGCATGGTATGCCAAAAGAACATTATGGTACTAGCAATAGTGTAAGACTAGTATAGATAGATATTATACAGCTAGCGGCAAGCGTAAGCCTAGTGTAATGGACATTAGACGACTAGCAGTAGACGTAAGCCTAGCGTAAGAAGTGTATTACAAAACTAGCAGGATAATTAAGTCTAGTGCAAAAGGCTATTGTATAAACTAGCGACGGGAGTAAGTCTAGTTAGCCTCTGAATTTATGCCAAAGGACATTGGCCGTTAAAAGGAACTGACCTCTAACCATAACTCTAGATAGAGATTGATGAACATGTGTTAATGAACTTATGAGAACTCTTACAGATCGTACATGAATGTGATGTGACTTTTGTTCCCATGTAGTTGATGTCTGCTCATGGAATGAAATTATTAATTAAATATTTTGAGTCGTCAAAATCACGGTCTTATCAACTGAAGTATTTGGAGTTGAGTTAAATGCTGTTTATCTTCAACTAATCATGACCAGTGATGATTAATGTCTTAACACACTGCATCTCACACTGCTAATATAATCAATAAGACAAGAGACTAATACAGGTCAGTCAAGGGACGAATATTTAATATGAAACATGTTCAGCAGATAATGCATCACACGGGTTAAGCAGACAAGATCGATACCAACGAACAGTATTACGGAATCCTACAAAAGTGATAAGAACCCGAAGGACTTCGACTCTAGAAACAGAATACGCATATAATAACTTGGTCATCCTCAACAGACTAGGAGTCATCGAAGCACCCATAACATACTGGGGTCCTGAGCCCATAACAGGAATGTCTAATACATTCTAAGAAAATTGTCGGGGAGTGATCTGCATTCCTTCATTTGATTTGGCTGTTGTGTGTTCATTTGGACATTTTTTTACTGGACTGAATTCTGACCAACATGTCACTCAGAATGGACCGCACCAGTTATATATATATATATATATATATATATATATATATATATATATATATATATATATATATATATATATATATATATATATATATATATATATATATATATATATATATATATATATATATATATATATATATATATATGTATGTATGTGTGTGTGTGTGTGTGTGTGTGTGTGTGTGGGTGTGTGTGTGTGTGTGTGTGGGTGTGTTTCAGTCTTCTTTTTTCTTCTTCAACTTAAATTACTGACGTCAATTTAAAAATACATAAAGAAATCAGTCGTCAGCCACAGGATGCTGACAACTCCATAGAGCAGGGGTCGGCAAACTTTTAGTAGTTTCGTGCCGAAGTAATGTTGCAAAGTCACTCAGCGTGCCAACCTAAGTCCATCATATTTTTATATACAACAATTATTGAAACAATTTAAAAATGATCTTGTATTAACATGTTTCCGATAAATTAAATAACTATTCTATTCTTGTAGATTATTCAATATTTTAATATAAATAGGAACAAATGTCAATACAAATATTATGTTTTGCAAAATTTAAGTTCTGAACACATTAGTTTGAAATTTTATAATAAAATTGCCATATGTATATTTTGTTAAGACAGAAAGTCCAATAGTTTGAAGAACAAAACAATTAAATAAACCAAACATAAAACACGTTATTAAAATTTTAATATGAGTAATCATTGATTATTATTGATCTGAATCATTAATCAATTAATGGGACCCGTGTCCTTGCTTCTCCTTGGTTAATTGTTCAATATCAGGTGTGTGTTTTGTCAATTTCAGCTTCACACAGGCTTCTGAATGCACAAGTGTTAGGCGACTTCTATGTGGACTTAAAACAGCTTTCATGTGTGAGAAAATTTGTTCTCATGTATAAGTTGACCCAAAAGCCGAAAGTAGAGCAAATGCAACTTTCTTCAAACAGGTGAACGCCTGAGGCAGGGATGTCCAGCAGTTGAGGATGGCAGCTGACTTTTCCAAGCAGCTTCCTTCAAGAGTTTTTTCGCAATTCTACAAATTTTATCGTCCATAACTCTGATGCTTTGAATTCGATGTACTTGTATGTGTTAGTGGTAATATCTCTGCAAAATATGTCTAATTTTGACGCAAATCCTTTCCAGTGCTCAAAAAGATCAAGTATTGTTTGACCCTGCCCTTGTAAACGCCAGTTTAATTCATTCAGATTTGTAGTTATGTCATCCAGAAACATCAGCTTGCACAGCCAGTCCTCGTCATTCAATTCCGGGAAATGTTGTTCCTTTTCATCAAGAAACACCTTGATTGCTTCTAGACATGATACAAATCTGTTCAAAACATTACCTCGACTAAGCCAACGAACATTGCTGTACAGCGGGAGGTCCGCATTTGGTAAATCACTAAACAAAATTTCAGCACTGCTCAAAAAAGTTTCCTTGATGTATTCTCCATCTGTGACAGGTTTGCCCTTCGAAGCCACACACTGTGCAATTTTGTAACTACATTCGGTAGCTTTACTTTTAATTCCAATTACTTTATTAAAAATACTACTTTGTTTTTTTGTAGCCAGAAACAGCCATTTTTATGGCTTCACTTTTCTCCTCAGAGTTTTTAAACATGGAATGATGTTTGGTTTGATAGTGTCTTTGTACACTTGACGTACGGCACAAGACAATTTCATAACATAAAGCACAAACTGCACGATCCTTTTGTTGTATGAATCCATATTCGTTTGTCCAAAAGTCTTGAAACGAGCGTGTATCAAGTTTTTGTCTTTTTTTAAATTCATTTTAACGGCACCGTATTACTTAATAATAACACCAACTTTTGTGCTGCGGTCAACGGACTGTACAGGCATGAGTATGCGACAGCCAAGAGAAATGTTGAGGTGGTGGTGGTCGGGAGAGAGGGGCAGGATAGGACGGAAATATAACTTCGTCGAGGTCAGTCATTGTTGCTCCAAACTCACACTGGGAGTCAAAAACTGCGAGCGAAAACGAAATAAATACGCTCGTCCAGGCGCTAGCCAGACACTATTGCGTAATTATGATATTACGTCTCCGCTTGCCCGTCGAAATTTGCTTGGGATTCTTTTCAAGAATCTCATCCTGCAAACTACGGTAGCAGGTAGACGCCAGACAAGCGGGCGCCGCAAAGTATAACCACTCCCCATGAAATTCGTTGAAGAATGTTTGTTCTCGGAAACGGTCCGTAAAAACGAAGACTTACGTGCAGTATAGTATGATCAGGCCTTTAGTTTTCATCAGATCGCACATTCTTACATCCAATGTCTAAAAACTTTCGTTTTGAAGGGTTGTAAAAACAGGTATAGCTTTAAAAGAATTATATGCTTCTATTTAATTAAAAATTCAATTTTTTTTTAAAAATGAGATCATATACTGTACAGTATTTTAATTCACTCAGCGTGCCATTGAAAATCGTTCCACGTGCCACGCTTGGCACGCGTGCCGTAGTTTGCCGACCCCTGCCATAGAGCTTGTTCCAGTCATGTACTGGAGTTCAGGTGACGGTCATGTCCGCTCTCTCTGTTCCTCTCGTGCTGGACATGTACGGCATCAATTTATCAGTACCGCGGGTATATTCATCGTTAGTTCCCGACATTGAACAGATGTCCTCTCTGTCTGGTGATAAGTATCGCTTTTCTTGTGGATGCTGCTCTATCTCTAACTTGTTCCAGCATCTGCTGTTATTTAGTCTCGTGCCTCTTCAAGTATTACGCTTGTACGGGTCAAGGTAGTTTTTTTCCCTTCATCTTTGTCAGTATGTCAACTTTAACATACCCAAGGATATTGCAAAGAGATGGGATCTTTGAAATTTCGACGCAGTTTGCAGAGTGTCGCTCAAAGAACATTTATTTATTTTTATTTCTTTGGTTTCTGAGTGCTGTTAATGCTGATCACTTGCGTCGATGATTTTTTGTTAATGAAGACTTCTGCTACAGTGTTCAATATGTCTGCCTCTGTTTTAAAATGTCCCTGTCGCTACTATTTTTCTTCTTTCTGGGAACAGCTGCTTAAAACCAGAAAGATTCTTCCCATCCATTTTCAGTTGTATTAGCTATTGATCCATGTGTGCATGCCTGGATCCAACAACTGCTTAGATAGAATTTTTCTATTCATTTACTTCTTCTTTTTCGTTCACTATCAGACGTCGACTTGAATATATCATCGACAAATATATAACTAAACAAACACATTTGTTTAATTATATACCAAGCATCGTCAGTCTTTTTAAAACAACACTATAAATATTCCAGTCTGAAAATGCATTCCTTCACATGTTATTTCACATCTTGGAGAACTAGAAAGCCTATTCCCTTTGTTGCAGTATTCCTCATCCATATATTAGTATTGACTATTACAGATGACTTATTTAGTACAATTTTCTGTTACTAACAAATTGACGCACTCAGTAAAAAACATGGGAGATCAGATTAATTACTAGCAATGCCTCTTTATTTACTCAGAAGTTTGTATATGAGGACCGTTTGTTTGTCACTTCAATGTTTCAGTGAATTCACTTGATAGTTATACCAATTGTCGGTATTGTTGGCAGCCATATACCATGCGATGACGATACAGTTGTTGAACTTTCATCTTTTTTCAAACGCCCGAGCAAGTGACCTAATAAAATGCCGATGTTGTATAGCAAATTCCCCACTTACTGACGAGCTGTAAATGGATTCTATATTTTTTCCAAACAAGTTAGCTGCACTTTACTGTGAAGACAAGAGGCAAAGAGACAGAATAAAAGAAATAAAAAAATCTTCACAGACTAAACATCTCAGCGCAACGTATATTAGTTTGTGTAGAAAATGTGATGGTGCATCATTTATATCAGATAATAAAACTATATTCGTAGAACAAGTAACCCGTCAAGACAAGATGGCATTGAATTATGGTGTGCGATTTCTGTCTCATGTCCTGAGAATAGCATCATTTTTCCTGTATTCAGTTTCTTCCTTTCCATCTCCTTCTCCCGAGCCAGCAGACCGATCAACACACATAGACACTTGCAAATTATAATTTACAAAACCGCGTGTATAAAGAATGTAGACAGATGACTGAATAAAACAAAGACAATGTACCTCTGACGTAAATCGAACGCTGGCCGTTACCTTGGAAGGCAAAAGTTCTTACCAAATACCCATCGATGTACCTTCGTATGTGTGGGTTTTTTTTTTAATTCTTAACTACGTTAACGTATATACAATGCCTTATAGAAGCGAGCAAAATGAGAATATTCTTACAATCACAATGTAGAGGTAATTGGAATATTTGCTCTAATAAAAATGATCACTGCTTCCTTCAAACATAACAAGTTGGCGTGTGAGCGTGTTCGGGGGGAGGGGGGGGGGGGGAGATTTACACTGAACTGTAAAATATCATGTTATTTACGCACTTCCTGATAAAAGCGGCAAGATGAATATATGCTTAGTCGCAGTATAGTAATAATCGAAATAAATGTTAAAAAAAATAACGTTAAATATTTTTAAAATGCTGTATACAATTCGCGCGCAACAGGAATACTTAGCATTCATACACTTCGACATTAGCAGGGGAATACTGAACGCCTATGGGTTTGCTCGGAGTGCAGTGATGTTGTTCCTGATCGACAATAAAGTTAACAAAAAATTTCAAAGCACATTGATCATTCGCCTGACCACTGCGTCTTTCCATAATATGCAAGCTGACGTCTGAACGTATTCTAGTTGTCAAATATTTTAGTTGAGAATATTTACAATGAGTCCTAGTTTTTAGAGATATTTTTTTTCAATAAACGTTGTTCTCGCTTTGGCGAGACACTTCCCGTTCAACATAGTCGGTTATATTACGGCGCATGTTCAAATATAATATACCTTTTGGTCTGACATCGGTATTTTAGTTCTTTTTTTTTTTTTTTGGTAGAGATGTTATTGTTTGTCCTCGCTTGGATTGCTGCCCTAAGTCAGGCTTGTTCGTTGCAGACATACCATTAGAGAAGACGTGTATGTCCGTCCACATGACAGAGTATCTTTTTAAGATAGTTCATATGACAAAATGTAGTTGTGACCAGGTCTCCTTTTGACAAAGTGTGTTGTCACGTAGGTCTTTATGTCATTAAATTACCTACATCTTCTTCCTATTCTCTCACCCTAATCCTTTCATTTATTATCTTTCCATACTTGTTTTTCCTGTATTTTTCGCATCACTCGGTTGCGAAAAATATTTTCTTCAGTATTTTTAAACTTTACCTGTTTTGTTTCTCAAAACTGAGTATCGCACTAGATGGTATTACGTGGATGTCAGTCAGACGAGAAGCGTTATAATGCATTCCGTCAGACCGGGAGAGCCGACAGCTGTCTGCTGTTCCCCCGGGGACAGTGTTTTCTTCGGCCGAGTTCTGGGCCGTAGTGTGAAAATTCACTCCGCCAGAACGGGCAGGCAGACAGAGGGTCTGGTTTTTCGCATATGACACTCATGCTCCACGGGCCATGGTCAGCTTGTAGTGTGAAAACTGCCCTGCCTTTCAGACAAGTTGTCTACCTTTGAAATTGACACGCACGTTTCTCGGTCAGTTTGTTAAACGAAGGGTGAGATTACTCGTGGCACGGCAGACGGTTGTCTGAGATTTGCAACTGACACGCGCTTTTCCCGGTCAGTTTGTCAACGCAGGTGCGTAATCGCCCGGTGGCAGTTACGACACGCCTCTAAGTATAACGTAGCTGTTACGAGAAGGGGGAGAGATCGGGGCGGGGGAGATAGTTCATCCTTCGTCTGGTTTAAAATATTAACCCACGTTTGAAACTATTTCATTTCACTCAGTAACTTTGCAGTTAGACTAGAACAACCTTCGTTCGATTTCTAAATAATCTCTGTAAATAGAGATGGCCTTAGTTTGGTCGAAGTGGTTTAACGTTCTTAGTAATTCTGTGGTTGAGGTATATTAATATTATATATAATAGATATCTAGTTTTGTGAAGTGATTTAGTGTTAAAATCGCCGATTCCATTTTAAACTAGTTCTGTGTGCAGAGTGAATATTTTGATAGTTTGTTATTTCTTTAATCGTCGAGTTGCAGTGGAAATACAAAATAAATTATATTTTTAGCTTACTAAACAAGTAGCTGAAATAAATTTAATTTAACTGCTAAATCATCAGACGAGAACATAATTTTCAAACTAACTTATAACTGCTAGACTAGATGTCTCATGAGTCGTGACGAGAATATATTTATATATATCTCTAATTCATGATGATTAATTTATGACTATAACTTATTTCACGGGAGGTGTTAAATGATAAGTTAAGGTTTACGCCCGCAGTTAAAATATAAGTATACCCTTAAACATAGGATGTATAAATATTTCATATATATATGTTTCTTTATACAGAGATTTCTGTGGTAACCTAACTATACCAGCGTTACGTACTGATGAACCTATCCTGTGAAGACTAAAAAAAAAAAAAAAACTTTTCCCTTAAAGACTTGGTCGTAAGCTTTTCAAGAACTTTAACGTGAACTGAAATAACGGGCCCAGGGTGCCTGAATTAGTCCTTCCAGAAACGATATTCTAAAGTACAGCCCTTGTGGCAAGTAACATTATTCATAGCATTACACTTTCCGACATCTTTTTGACCAAATGTGTGGTGAACCCTGATTATCTGTTGAGAGAAGCTGTCCACCGGTCATTTTCCTAATTTAGGGAAACCTCGTGTTCTGACATTGTGTGCTCGCTTAACCCTAATTCTTACTTCGTGAGTCAAGATACACTAACTTTCGTCTGAAATAGCTGACGCCTGAAGCTGATGCTCCCCGGAGAAATTTCTGAGAAAAAAAACCAAAACCAGCAAACCACTCTGTAGAGCTGGGATCCGCTTCAGTGAACGACAGAACAGACAAAGGGTGTGAATGTTACCAAGGTTGCGCCAGATGGCAAGCTACATCACGTATGTAATTAGTACAGGGGCCTGATGAAAGAACCGAGTGAAAGTAGACGGTGTGAGGTATGTGAATTTCACCCATGTTTGTAATTCCATTTATGAAACTTGTTGTCAATGCAAGAATATTTTTTGACTTCCCTCAGGTTAAAACCTACTACATCTAAGTCGGTTCATATTTGTTTACGAGGAAAGAAAGAAAAATTATTAGACAAACTCATATGTATCATTGAATCTCCTGGCTTTCACTTTACTCATAACGGGACTGTGGGCTTACCTTGAGGGGATGAGATCATATTGGGGTCTATCATTTCTTGTAGCAATTTCATTGATTATTGGTTTGACCACGTGTATATGTTTAATTTCTTTTCTTGATGAATTTTATGTGTTGTGAGGAAATTTTTAGCTGATAAATAAAAACTTCCCTTTGAAACTAAAAGCAGCGTGTTGGTCAGCTCGTTCAGAATATATATATGTAATCATTTTGATAGTCTTCCCACGTCTGTGTGTCTACCTGTTGGCACTGGTGTATGTGCACGTGAGTGGCATGTTCATTACATATTAGCATATGTTGTCAATAGTCGGTCCGACTCTTACATAAGTGTCGTAGAAGATAGGCCTGAGAGAGAGAGAGAGAGAAGAATCTTGTCTTTTTCCAGGGGACCGTTCTATTGATTCGCTACCACTGCACCGTGGAAAGATCTATTTCTGTATTAACTCTCACTGCAGCTATCACTGATTCTACCTATTCAGAAGGGACCAACCAAAGTCTTAATTTCCTATCAAAAAAATCTACGACAAATGGGTTCTCGTCCGACGGATTTTTGAACTTAGAATAGGAAGACGAGTACGACAAATGGTCGCTCGTTACCGGGAATTGAACCCAAAATCCTAAGGCGATACGACAAATGGGTTCTCGTCCGTAGGATTTTTGAACTTAGAATAGGAAGACGAGTACGACAAATGGTTGCTCGTTTCCGGTCTTTGAACCTAGAATAGGAAGACGAGTACGACAAATGTGGACTCGTCTATCTGGATTTTGAACTTAAGATTCTTTATTCTGAAATAGAGTAAGAGTGTGATGTCTTGTGAGTTGTTATATCTTTAAATAATTTATCCCCTAGACTAACGATCTGTTTACGGGCGTGCTGACCACACAAAATGATAAGTTTTTCCACAGCATTAGGAATCATTATACATTTGGTTTACAGGTTGATTTTGTCGGAATACATGTTAATTAATGATTTTGTAATACTAAACGCTGGTAAAGTTTTGTGAGTGTATAACATTCACAAGGGTTCTGAAGAAGTAGGTGTTTGAGCAAAAGCTAAGGAGTGCGTTTCGGACTATTTGTCCAGATTAATTGCCTCCCTTACCCTATCTGACTTCAGGGGCGAACTTAGAGTGGATTTTATAATTAAGGGATTATTTTTCTCTTTAATTTTTGCAATAATTATTTTGCTTTTCCACTGTAGCAACTTATTTTTCAGAAGTAATCTTAACTACCATTTAGTTGGCGTAGTCGTGTTTTGCATTAAGTGCTTTATTGCCGATAATAGCAGCGATAGTTAGATTTTATTTTGGAGGAGGTATCCCAGGGTTAAGGATATCATCTTTCGGATTTTTGGTATTTTTTTCTCGTAAGTGGTAGGAACCAGGTTATTCTTTTTTCCTATTTTCTATCTCCACGTGTCTCAGTCACTGACATAATATGGCCGAGAGGACAAAGCTTAGACAACTCCTCAGGGACGAAGCGAGAGAGGAGGGACTGGAAGGAGAAGAAGCGAAAGCTTTTGTCAGGGACGAACTTGAGAGATATGATGCGGAGAGGAAAGCAGCTGAAGCTAAAGAGGAAAAAGAAGAACTAAGGAGGAAAGAAGAAGCAGCGGAGAGGAAAGAAGCAGAAGACCGGCTATTACAGCAGAAGAAGATGGATGAGGAAATGGAAATCCGCAGGATGCAGCATGAGGAAAGAGAAAATGAGCAACGACGACAGCATGAGCTGGCGCTTAAGACTCTAGAGTTCCAAAGCCATGGTGCTGCCTCTACCTCCAGCAATGGAGAGTCTTCTCCTCATTCTTCCTTAACTGATCTTTCTAGCAGCAAATCTCTTCACCTCACTGCTATGTCTTTTCCGCTAGAGTCTTTCCCTTTTCCTAATGAGAAGATTGACACTTGGCTAGAAAAATTTGAGAAAATTGCAACGCTGTACGGTTTAGAGAGGTCGCGTTGGAATATGAAACTTTCCCAGGCCCTAAAAGGTTCTGCTTATGATGTTTATTCTAAGCTGGAAAGTAGCCAACAAGACGATTATGATGTGTTGAAGAAAGCGTTACTGGAGCGCTTTGAAATGAACGCTCGCAAGTTTTTGCAACTGTTTCGCAACAGCCGGAAAGAGAATTCTGAAACTTTTCACCAGTTCTCATCTCGTCTAAAGGGATATTTGACAAAGTGCCTTGAGCTCTCGCAGCTCCCCTCTACCTACGAAGGTCTTGAGGAATTTGTTTTAACAGAACAAATAAAGAACACCTTGTCTGATGATACCCGGAGATTTCTAGCTGAGCACGGGGCAGAAAAACTTGAAGACATTTTGGAAAAGTCTGAGCGTTATCACAATGCGCTGCCTGAACTACCGGCCACAAAGCGGAAACCGACAGAGGAGCATTTTCGAAAACATAACCTTGAGCAATCTTCTCAGGCTTCTAACCTAAATAACCACAGAGAAACTGGACCTCAAAACCCCCCTCCTGAAAAATCCAAGTTCTACAAGAACAAGTACCCCAACCACCCCAAACAATCTGATCAACCCGACCGTCCTTCATGGCAGCGTGGCCAGAAAGGTCAAGGTGGCAAAGGGAGAACCCCTGAGCGCGGGACATATGATCAGACCGAGCACACCGAACCTAAACGCATCGGATGCTTATTGACAGTCTCGCAAGGCGGAATTATTGACAGTGATTCCCAACCTGTTGGGGATAGACCCTCAACGCGAGGTATTGTTACATTGAACGGTTCTCAGACTTCTTGCTTATTTGACACGGGGCTTTCTTATGATTGCATTGTTGCCAGAAACCTGGTCAAACCCGGTCAAGAGACAGCAGAGACCGTCCAACTTTGTGGAGTTCGTAAGAGTGATGCACCTACAGCGCTTCCCATCGCATTGGTGGAGATACACTCTGACTTTGTCAGAGGTGTGATCAAAGCGGCTGTTATGGATGATCCCATCTACCCAGTCATACTTGGCGGGAGATACGTGTGTATTGGGAAACCGGAAGAGCCGATTGTGGCAGCAGTAACTACAAGAGGGCAAACCAAGAAGGACCGGGAGCCTGCGGGACAGAACGCCACAAACCAAAGGATAACCACTCATTATTGGTGGCCAGGAGTAAATACTGATATTATCAGATATGTCAAATCCTGTGCCCAGTGCCAACGTGTGCCACCCAAGCAACGGGCACCCCCAGTCTCTTTGGGTGAAATGCCAATAGTGGGAACACCATTCGAACGGGTTGTGATCGACATTTTAGGACCCTTAGAAAGGACTAAAAGAAGGAACAGGTTTATCCTGACCTTAGTTGATACATGCACTTTATGGGCAGAAGCTATCCCGCTAACATGCGCAGATGCCAAGCATGTCGCAGAAGCCCTCGTGCAGATTTTCACTCGGTTGGGATTCCCTCAGCAAGTGTTGACGGATAACGGATCTCCATACCGAAACCTGTTGATGGATGAGATCGTGAAGATCTTGAGGACCCAACACATCCACACTAAGCCATATACTCCGGCCGGAAATGGGCTCGTGGAGCGTGCAAATGAAAACCTCACCATGATGCTAAGTAAGCTGGCACAAGTGAAACCTGAAGATTGGGATCTCTGTATTCCTGCAGCATTATTTGGCTACAGAGAATCTCCTCATACTTCCACAGGATTTCCGCCAGCTACACTCTTATTCGGCAGACCCATTAAGGGCCCACTTGAAGCCTTACTTCAGTCTCTGACAGACGAGAAGGCGGATGAGACAGTTGTCTCAGCCAGTAAATATGTGTCGGTTTTAAAGGAAAGGTTGAAACTAGGGTGGGACCTAGCAACGACTAACTTTAAGCGAGCTCGCACAAAGCACGCTAACCGATACAGGAAAGTCGCGGAAGAGAGAGAACTGGAAGCAGGAGAGAAAGTTTTGGTGTTACTCCCTACTGAGAACAACCAACTGAAGATCGGATGGCAAGGGCCGTTTACCGTCCTGAAAAAGATTTCTAAGGCTAACTACCAGATCTCTATTGAAGGAAAGGAGAAGGTTTTCCATTTAAATCTCTTAAAGAGATACTTGGAAAAACCAGTGCCAACCTCCGACCATCTCCTGACGATCGCCAGAGCTGACGAAGACGATGATAGTGGCAGGGATATTCCACCGCTATCACAGGAAATCTTTCCAAAATGTCAGAAGCGGCGACGCTCTTTCAAGTGCGCATGGGAGACATTCCAGAGAAAGGAAACTTTGGGGAGTAGACTTGAGTAGGAATTGGAGGGAGATGGAAGGGGAAGATGAGAGGGAAGAAGACAGACACCCCGAAGCTACGGTTATAGGAAATTTAATTCCATAACGTAGACATGGAGTGCTTCCATATCTTAAGGGGGGACGTCCTGTCACGTAGGTCTTTATGTCATTAAATTACCTACATCTTCTTCCTATTCTCTCACCCTAATCCTTTCATTTATTATCTTTCCATACTTGTTTTTCCTGTATTTTTCGCATCACTCGGTTGCGAAAAATATTTTCTTCAGTATTTTTAAACTTTACCTGTTTTGTTTCTCAAAACTGAGTATCGCACTAGATGGTATTACGTGGATGTCAGTCAGACGAGAAGCGTTATAATGCATTCCGTCAGACCGGGAGAGCCGACAGCTGTCTGCTGTTCCCCCGGGGACAGTGTTTTCTTCGGCCGAGTTCTGGGCCGTAGTGTGAAAATTCACTCCGCCAGAACGGGCAGGCAGACAGAGGGTCTGGTTTTTCGCATATGACACTCATGCTCCACGGGCCATGGTCAGCTTGTAGTGTGAAAACTGCCCTGCCTTTCAGACAAGTTGTCTACCTTTGAAATTGACACGCACGTTTCTCGGTCAGTTTGTTAAACGAAGGGTGAGATTACTCGTGGCACGGCAGACGGTTGTCTGAGATTTGCAACTGACACGCGCTTTTCCCGGTCAGTTTGTCAACGCAGGTGCGTAATCGCCCGGTGGCAGTTACGACACGCCTCTAAGTATAACGTAGCTGTTACTAGTTTGTTATTTCTTTAATCGTCGAGTTGCAGTGGAAATACAAAATAAATTATATTTTTAGCTTACTAAACAAGTAGCTGAAATAAATTTAATTTAACTGCTAAATCATCAGACGAGAACATAATTTTCAAACTAACTTATAACTGCTAGACTAGATGTCTCATGAGTCGTGACGAGAATATATTTATATATATATCTCTAATTCATGATGATTAATTTATGACTATAACTTATTTCACGGGAGGTGTTAAATGATAAGTTAAGGTTTACGCCCGCAGTTAAAATATAAGTATACCCTTAAACATAGGATGTATAAATATTTCATATATATATGTTTCTTTATACAGAGATTTCTGTGGTAACTTAACTATACCAGCGTTACGTACTGATGAACCTATCCTGTGAAGACTAAAAAAAAAAAAAAACTTTTCCCTTAAAGACTTGGTCGTAAGCTTTTCAAGAACTTTAACGTGAACTGAAATAACGGGCCCAGGGTGCCTGAATTAGTCCTTCCAGAAACGATATTCTAAAGTACAGCCCTTGTGGCAAGTAACATTATTCATAGCATTACACTTTCCGACATCTTTTTGACCAAATGTGTGGTGAACCCTGATTATCTGTTGAGAGAAGCTGTCCACCGGTCATTTTCCTAATTTAGGGAAACCTCGTGTTCTGACATTGTGTGCTCGCCTAACCCTAATTCTTACTTCGTGAGTCAAGATACACTAACTTTAGTCTGAAATAGCTGACGCCTGAAGCTGATGCTCCCCGGAGAAATTTCTGAGAAAAAAAACCAAAACCAGCAAACCACTCTGTAGAGCTGGGATCCGCTTCAGTGAACGACAGAACAGACAAAGGGTGTGAATGTTACCAAGGTTGCGCCAGACGGCAAGCTACATCACGTATGTAATTAGTACAGGGGCCTGATGAAAGAACCGAGTGAAAGTAGACGGTGTGAGGTATGTGAATTTCACCCATGTTTGTAATTCCATTTATGAAACTTGTTGTCAATGCAAGAATATTTTTTGACTTCCCTCAGGTTAAAACCTACTACATCTAAGTCGGTTCATATTTGTTTACGAGGAAAGAAAGAAAAATTATTAGACAAACTCATATGTATCATTGAATCTCCTGGCTTTCACTTTACTCATAACGGGACTGTGGGCTTACCTTGAGGGGATGAGATCATATTGGGGTCTATCATTTCTTGTAGCAATTTCATTGATTATTGGTTTGACCACGTGTATATGTTTAATTTCTTTTCTTGATGAATTTTATGTGTTGTGAGGAAATTTTTAGCTGATAAATAAAAACTTCCCTTTGAAACTAAAAGCAGCGTGTTGGTCAGCTCGTTCAGAATATATATATGTAATCATTTTGATAGTCTTCCCACGTCTGTGTGTCTACCTGTTGGCACTGGTGTGTGTACACGTGAGTGGCATGTTCATTACATATTAGCATATGTTGTCAATAGTCGGTCCGACTCTTACATAAGTGTCGTAGAAGATAGGCCTGAGAGAGAGAGAGAGAGAGAGAGAGAGAGAGAGAGAGAGAGAGAGAGAGAGAGAGAGAGAGAAGAATCTTGTCTTTTTCCAGGGGACCGTTCTATTGATTCGCTACCACTGCACCGTGGAAAGATCTATTTCTGTATTAACTCTCACTGCAGCTATCACTGATTCTACCTATTCAGAAGGGACCAACCAAAGTCTTAATTTCCTATCAAAAAAATCTACGACATGTGTCTAATTGTTAGGTGTCCATTTGACCAGCCTGCCTTCTTTACATCTACGAAAGAGAATACACACATGCCAGCACATACATGCTGCTTTATTTCTCACTTCTCCCCAAATAGCTTCCACCTTTCTCATTCCCCTTAGGTATTATTGATTATTATATCATAGCGCGCTGGATATTTAATATTGAGTACTAACGACATACTTCACCAGCATCATGAAATTGTGAAGTGGTTACTCTCAACTGGTTCCGTTTTATTAAAGTGACTGTTAATCATTCAGCCAATCAGAATGAGCGACTTTGTGGAGCTGTTGTATAAACAGCTTTGCGTGAGTCTCTCTGTAGCTACTTAGTTATTAGCGATAATATGAAATGGTAGAGCATTATTAAAGTAGCTATAAGTAACACTATGCTGAATGCAACAAATACATATAATTTGTGAAAGGATTCAGGTAGTCTGACAGTTCTAGACGTCTCGTAGTAATGAACACGGAGAGTTATACAATGAAAATGTTGGCAGGGATTTGTTTTCATAACAGCATCAAAGTCAAGTTATTGTTTTCTTTTTTTTTCTTTTTTTTTAACTTCTTTTTTTTTTTTTTTTTCAAATGAAGGGAGCAGAAAACGTGTCTGTAGAGTTTGAAATACATCGTCACTCGTCAGAGAAACTCGTGACATTTGACGTGCTCGCATATTTGAGGTCAGTCGCGGAAGGCACCATTCACAGTCTGCACTTTTTCATACACTGTACAAATGTCCGCTTTCAGCTACAAGTCTAGCTGTCACAGCAGATGTTTGACTCTACGTGACTCGGGATAGCGTCCATGGTACTGCGTTATACGTTTTACATTGTTCGTTTCTGGCTAGTGATCATGCACAAACATATTTGTAGACTAGTTCATTCGTATTGGAATCATTTAGAAAATATGTCCCCTCACGCTTGTCTAGCGGATTTAGTAATACTGATATCATTCTCTCAACTTAGAACTAATGTTGTTTTACATTTTCTTCTTACAAAAGAGTAAAAATAAAGAAACAAGATGAAAACGCTTTTTACGCCGTTTTTACTGCTGCTGTTGTAACATTTTTATACTGCTCACGAACAGATGCACACTCGTAACAATACGGATTCGCAATTATGTGGGTGTGGTTTTTTTTTTTAAACCCATCTTACCATTAATACTGCTCTAGACACCGTGGGAATGTATATGCGCCACTTCTATATAGTGAACTCAGAGATAAGAAATACGGAGAAAAAGAGGTCGTGAAAACTGCTCTCAGAAACATGTAAGGTGGTTTTCTGCTGGTGTTGTTTTCCTTTTAGAGTTGCGCTAATATTTTTGTCCTCTGCGTATTTTTCAAACGTTATTCAGATTCTTCTTCTTCTTTGATCCATAGCCGCCAACCGTCATAGCAGTCAGTGGCCATCACGCCTGGTGGCGTCTTGTTGGGCAGCAACAGATTGATTCCACTTTGCTCGGTCGGCGTCCATCTTTCGTACAGTGCCCCAGCTGGTTCTTTCCTTGCATCTCGGCTTTCACAGTTCTCCGCCAAGTTGTTTTTGGTCGGCCTCTCTTTCGCTTTCCCACGGGGGTCCATAACATAACTGTTCTTGTGATGGTATCAGGTTCCCGTTATTCAGATTGATAACGCGATAAAACAGCGTCAAATTTTTCTATTAAATATTATGGTAAGAAAATGCCCTTTTCATTTTTTTTTCATTCTTGATTGCAAGTAACTTATCTCTGTCATTTGTCGTTTAATACTGGTAGATGTACCTTAATCAAACCAGCATTAACAGATGCTGCTGCTCAAGAACGTGTCTTGCGTGCTTAATTTTGTTGTGATTAAACAACATATATAGTTATAATAAACATTAAGAAGATATTTCACACGTGGTTATGTATGCTAAAGTTAGTTGTATAACGTGTATTTTAATGGAATTACTTTGAAGGAATCCATGACAGTAGGAACAGATGAAATAGCCGTTATTGACAGATTTTATGACATAGCTCAAGATAAAAAGTAGACAGGTCTTTGACAAGTACCTCACATACACTCAAACTATTGGCTACGTAGTCTTACTTACTTACTTACTTAGTCGTTCACCTTCTACCGTGAGGTGTAGAGGTTTGGAAGAGAGAGCGCCAGACTATCCTATCGGCTGTCTTCCTCCTGGCCTGGTTCCATTCTAGTCCTCGGTCCTTCAAAGATTGTCTAATGTTGTCCTCCCAGCGAACTCTGGGTCGTCCTGGGGGTCTGGATCCCTGGCTCTTTGTTTCCCATGCTTGTCGTGGTAGCCGATCTTCTCTCATTCTGCAGACATGGCCAAACCATCTTAGTTGGGACTGTTCTACTTGGGTCTGCAGGGGGTGGGATTTTAGGCCTTGACGTATCGTCTGGTTGCGGACCATGTCTCTTCTTGTTACTTCAACTACGTAGTCGTGTGTGGTTATTGCTAAACAAAGTTCGTTAACCAAAGCTACCTCAATGCTTGACATGTATTGCGCTTGTTCTAATTTTATTCACAAGTAGTTTATTTATTATTTCTCTTGTTGCGAGTTACCCTTCGGGAAAATAATTATTCACACTCATTACTCTTATTTCAATTATGTTTTATTGTACGGATATGACACTTTATTTTCCTCGACAATCTTAGTGATTTTCTATATGTGCTCATGTGTTGTATGTTTGTTAGTGCGCTTTCCTTTTGTTGTAAAATTCTTTCCAGCTCCCTAGTAAACAGATAAACGCGCAAGCTATAAATACGTACCACCAACATTATCATTTTCATTATCATACTACTTTCATGAACACAAATCCCACGAAAACATCATTCGTAACTTTATCTTAACTTGTAATTGCTGCACTGATTACCGAGCGAAAACGCACTGAGAGCAGCCACTGTGTGTCCTCTTTCTGTGGGCTTGTGGTGTTGTTAAAGTCATCACAACCTGCTTGAATGAGGACTCACGCTGGCAGTAGTTCATCAGTGACACGCAGGAGTGTGTGAGACAATGTGAAATAAAGCGTCCAACAAAGTTACAGGAACTAGCACACTATTTGTTGTTCTCTTTTTTTTTTTCATTCTTGCATTAGTCATTAGGGTCTTCTAACCGAGGTTTTATATTCACGTTTGGACTCTTCACGTGCAACTCAATGTTAATGCTGATTAAACAAGACACTCTTGAACTCGCCGTGCACAATGAGGGAAAATTAAGCAGTGGACGTGTATATTGTGTCATCAGATGAGAAGGCGAAAGAGTTTGTAGATGTTGGGGGGGGGAGGGGGGGGGGACACACTAATGCTAATAGAAAAAGATGGTTGAATCCGCATGATAAAGGAGTTAAATGTTATCCACAGTAAGAGTATTTTTTTTAAATTAAATGAAAACAATTAGAGCGATATTTGTCATTCTGGAACAATACATACAAAAGAGCTGAGAAAGAAAGATAACATACCCCATCTATTACACCTAGATAGTCTTCTCTTTTTTTCTACCCTTGCATGCTCCTTAAGGAGCCTTAAAGCACTTGCTAGACTACAGAAGATGTTGTTTCGGTAGCAGCATGTTTTTTGTCTGTTGAATTTCGTACACAATCTTACATTAATAAGAGGTAAAGGTATTCCTGAGAAAACAACGTTTCCATTCTTTCTTTATCTCTTTAAAAATCTTCCGAAAGTACGGGATATACTTAGATATAGAAAGCACCCAAAGCAGAGGACGTTTACTCATTGGTTCTACCTTTTTTTCCCAGCATGAGTAGCCTAAGCTCCTGAATTGTAAATATCTTATTTCCCCTATCTCAAACCTCTTTCTTTTTCTCCTTATTAACGTTGCTTTTATTCATTCAGCATTTTAAAAGACAAAAGTATCCATTAAATTTAATGAGTGACAGAAAAAAAAACACACACAGTCACAATTACTTTACGAGTCAGCTGAAAGGTTTACAGAATGTTAAAAAATAATAAGCATAATAATAGTGCGGGAGCCAGTTATACAAATGAATTATCCACTAGAATTACTGGACGTTTCGGACTTATCCTTCGTTAGTGTCGTACGGTAGGTAAATTGTTTTATTTGGTGCGTCTAAGTAAAGAGTGACTGTTGACAGATACACGAGAATGTATAGAAAATAAGATTCACTGGTGGTAGGTTGAGGGAAAGATATGTATCTGCAGTGAGTAGGTTTCTCTCCTCCAGCCTATCCGTACGACTGTGCTTTGTTTCCAAGACAGTCTTTGCCTCCCTGTCTAAAATAAGACAAGTTACTCTATACACACAACACTATGTGACAACAGGACACATACACGTGAAAGAACTAAGGATGAATGGGTATGGGTCTGACCAACACACAAAGTTAAATTCTTTGTTGTTTATTATCACTAAAATTGTTACAACATCAAATACCCAAAGATATCAAGAATTATACAAATAGAGGAAACAAATAAGAATGGTGTGCCTTCACCGTATGGAGAAAACCCAAAAAATATTAACCCAAAGGTTGAAGGTTAGCACTTGGTTACAGAAATAAACAATCTTGGTGCAATATATGACCAAGTAGAAAAAAATCAAAGAACCAAATTAATAGATATTTCCAGCAGACAAAAAATCACCACACACTCTCTCACTCAGTGGCCACCTCTCACTCTCTTACCTATTGTCTTTTACCCGCTGGTCTGCGGTATCCCTTGTTAACAGAAAATTCCTCGAAAAATCCCTTTTTCGCTGTGATTTAATGTACCACTCCAGCTGTCGAGGGTACAAATTGGCCCCAGTTCATCCCCCCAAAAAAAACAAATGAGGTGAACGCCGAATCTGCTATTATCCACGATAAATCCTGGGAGAAGTATGAATCTTAAAGGTTATCGCCAATGTTCTAAACTGTCACTTTTCCTCCGATGGGGTGCACAGGGGAGTATACGTCTAGAAACAGGAACTACAACTGAATAAATCCGTTGCGACAACGCTTGCAGTGTATGGGCGGGCGGGGAAAAACAGGCTTGTTTCCCGCTCGGTCTGGAATTTCTATCAGGGTACTGGTTTCAATATAACCAGGTGACTAGTGTGAGAATCCTTGATGTTTTTACCATTTAAGAGAGGGTATACTTCTAGTATCTGGATAAATCTGGTTGCTCCTAATCTTAAGGATGATGATGATTGATTTTTTTAACGGCCGACTCTTTGCCAGAATGCTGGTCCTGCACAGTGTATAACTAGGTACTCCACTTGAATACAACTGTCAGGTGTCGGGGAAAAATAATGATGATATCAGGTATGCGCCACTGTCGGCTGTTAAAATAATATCCTGGATTTGGTAAGTCCAGTAGTTATAATTTACAGTCACAAAATCGGGCTAGTACACACATTATAAATGAAAAAGACCGCTGGTCGTCCACTTGGGGATCAGGTCTGCAAAAAATACAAGAAAACATTTGTGGGAAAATGCTACCATTCTATATATAAAAATTAACACGGACGAGGACAGGACAATCTCTCATCCGCTCTGTCAATCCTGACGAATAAAGGAAATAAAAAGATACGCGTTGTTTGCCCTGCGGTCTATACACACTCACAGACGTTCGCTAGCCGCTGATTTGTTTCGGGCCGAGTCGAAAATTACTCGCCATTACAGTTTCGCGGCCAGCACGTCACTCGCACAGTGTTTTCTTGTTTCCCAATATGCAACACGTACAACATAAATCACCTATCATTATAGTTAGCTAATAAATCGTTGTCGTCTGTTACTTTGTCGTATAAGGATTTTAAAAAATAATAGACACTATAATAACAATAATTACAAATGAAATATGAACATGTATTCTTTTCTCCCACTGTCAGTCGTCTAACGCCTCTAAGTCTGGTCTGGTTAACAGTCGTTTTTATTTCTCTCTCTCCTGGAGAGTTAAGTGCCGCGTCGGTCTACACCGTAAACATAACTACGGTCTCGTCTCAGTTATAAAACAGTCGGGTGGCGTGGTCTAACATTTTTTACTTGGATATCTGTTTATGAAAAATCGCTACGCGTTATTTTATTTAATACGCCTTACTAGCAAGAAAAATCTAAGTGAAGTATAAGGGTTTAACTTTAAATGGCTATCAACGTGAAACACTTCTAATACTTAGAACTATTTTCATCTTACCAGAATCCAGAATGAAATCTCCACGAATCACTTATACACAGTATTCCCCCCAAAAAATGGTTTTAGGACTGCGCGCTAGACTTTTCAAATTCTGACTGACGACTGATGACTGGGTTCTAGAAAAATCAGTATATATATATATATCATATATTGCTCTTGATCTCTAATGGCGTTATTTCGCACTCCTGTATGGGACAAAATTCAGGAGCTAGAGTTCCCAAAATGAAAGGTCTCAGAGTTTTTCGTCTGGAGCGTTGACCGAGATCAAAAGACTTTAGTTCTTCTAGCGGGTTTCCCTTTAGAATGCCCGTGCTCAAGATCAAAGGGTACTAAGGGAGTTCTAGATTTTCCCTGAGTGAACTTCAAAGTGTCTGTTCCGTTACTCTCACGTGCTGTATATCTGTCAAGTATTATATAATTGACAGACGAGCTCGCGTGAGTGGAAAGAAGTATAACCATAGCGGGGTTTATTTCCTGCTATGACTGACAGGTCAAAGAAGATTGCAAACACCGCGTTTGCCAGTGTTTAAAGACAAGAGGGCAGGGACAAAAGGGTAAGCTGCAGAAGACAGGACAAATAGTTTTATTGCATGTTTAGCTATCAAATCAGAGAGTAGCTATTTGGTTACAATAGGCTGTTAGAATACTGTAGACTCTTTTTCCATTACACGTCACAGTTAGTTAATGTTGCAATCAAGAAACGAAATATGAGAAACATACCATGTGAGTCATAAGTCCCTTACCGTTTTGCTTAAAACGTGACTGTAATATTTAATTATATGTGTAAATTAAATACATCATAACAATCACAGAACACTACAATTATTTGGTGATAATTATAAAGTTACTTATCATTCAAAATGGTGTCCATAATCATGTAATTTTTCCTTGGATGCTTTGTGCGTTGTAAATATGTTTTAAGATATTGAAATAAAGTCAGCCTTTTTCCAAAATTTTCACAAACCCTTTGACTCAAATCCTGGTCATAACTTTAAAACTCCACTGTTATTGCAGTATTAAGATACTCTAAGGCTTTAGGTTTTCAGACCATATGCAGACTTTTTGAATACTGTATGAAGTCTGATTACATGGCTCCCTAATCGAATTATCCTTTCTTATAATGTCAACCGTAGGTTCTAATGACGATGTTTATACTTTTCAACATATTGTATGTCATGCTTATAAGTAGTTAATGTGAGTGTGCTATTTTATTTTACTTTACAACGTTGCATTCCTTGAAATTGATATGTAAAATGCATGTGAGAATAAATGAATTCAGTATGAAAGATGAGAGAAAGGAAGGGCAGAATGTCAGATGGGCCTGCGTGCCCAATTCTCAACCCTTTGAAAGTAAAGTTCGTTCGTTCGTTCGATATCGCCATAAAAAAAAATGTTAGAGTAAAATCATGAGCTCTCACATGCCATTCGATTGCACCCTGTCTTCCAATCCACCTGTTAGGGAATTTTTCATGATGAACTATTTTTTAAAATAGGAAGAAAATGAGAGGCAGATATGTGTGACATATTATGATAATAGCTTTCATATATCTATTTCATTATCTACACTTTTCTTTTACCTAGCTTTCACCTACGCCTGTTGTGTTAACATAAAAACCCTCCTATACTCAGAGATCTGTCTCTTTTTCTAATTTAGCACGCATATTTTATTGCTGTTCGCTATTTCCTTTGATGAAGGTTTACCAGCAGACCTATTAGCTAACGTTGAGCTGTAATAAAACGCCAGCGATTGAAAATCGTTGTAATAGATCAGACAGCGATCAGGGGAAATAAATTTTAGTAGAAAGAGCAGATAATGTGGAACAAAGGGAGACAATTTCTATTATTCCCCTTGATAACTGTTCGTTTGAAGGTAATTAAACACGGCAAATCGCCAGATCAAAGGACGGGCTTCGCTCGATTTCGTTCAATGACCACGTCTGCAGGCGGTAAATAGTGTGATTTTTCGATCGAAGAAATCTCGCACGGTCTGGTCAATTACGTTACGCCTGATCTAAGAGAGACCGTTCGCTCGGTGCTCGAGTTTGCAGCGGTAAAAGTGTGTAGATTCCTTTTGATATAGTATTTGAGCAGAGATTTCCCCGTAGGTGCTAAATCTAGCAGAGAGTCTGGTTTCGGTGTATAGTGTAACATTCCCTTTGATTTCAGATATATATACCCCAGCATTCTAACTCAATTTATCCAGTACCGCCAGAATTTCAGAGAACATCTAGCTTCGATTCTAAGATCTCTTATAATAGTAGAATTACTTAGTTTTTCGATTGGAGATCGTTTATTTCTGTGCTTGTGGTAAATACTATACTAAAAGTTTGAGTGATTTGCTAGTTTAGTGAGTATTTTATTTTCACTAGATTTTCTGTGCAGAGTGATTTACCAGATAGATCCGACATTTATATTTTTTCTAGGATTTACTGTGGTACATTGGCTAGCAGAATAAATAATAATTTCTAGCTAAACTATTCCAGCTATAAAATAATTTAATTAATAGCTAGTAACCAGTCAGAGAATATTTTAACCAACTAGTAAATGCACTGTTCATCATGAGTATTGACGAAATATGTATTTATTTCTAATTCATGATGATTGATTTTTTTAAATGACTAGAATTTATTTCACGGGAGTTTTAAACGATAAGACAAGCTCTAAGCTTGTAGGTTATGATTTAAGTTAAATAACCGAAGTGGATAAATATATTATATTTTACGCGGGTTAAGGATAGGATTGAGAATACTATATTATGGTTAAGTATTTGTATTTTTCTCCTTTACACAGTATTGGGTCAAACCCTAAACCTTACCAGCGGCTTCCATATGAATCTGAGAATAACGGACTTAAGTCCAACAGTACAAGAGAACATTCTGATATAAATATCGGGTTTTCAAGGTGACTTGTCTGGCCTCGTGTTTTACACCCAGAAAGAGACAGAGTACCAACCCAAAGAATATTAAGAATAAATTGTAACTGGACTTACAGATATCCAGATTTTTTTTTTTCCCAATTTCATATACATTCAGCCCGTTGTGGCGACATAATCAAGCATTGACATTACCTGAATAACAACCACTGTGTTGTGAAGAAGATTTATCCTGAACAGATTTATTTACCTGACACTCGATTTAACGATCGAATATTCCAAGCTACTGTACACTGTGAACATTAGATCTCTTAAGTATTTTCCTACCTGGACAAAAATTGAAGTGACATAATCAGCATCCTACTAACAGTAACGAATCAAGCGTTTCCCAACATTTGGATTAATTAGTCTTGGAGAAACTGGGGCTTGTTTCGCCAAAAAAAACCAACCTTGGATTTGCTGTGTGTACCTTAACGATTGTTCCAGATGTTGTGAAAGCACCTATTAGGTAAGAGTGACTGGATGTGATCACAGGTTTGTCAGAGCGAGAGAAAGCAGGGATGAATAATTCTTTTATTGTATAATCCATGTACTCACTTTGTATTTTTTTATGCAAGTTTTGCTAATGCTGTCCCTTTCAGAATAGATTAACGTATAAACTCTGTTCTTTACTGTAGAGGGAAATTTTAGACCATAGCGTATAAACCTTTGACTCTTTGGGGGTTAATAACTTTCTTCTAACGGGATCTTGTCTCAACAGAGGGAGGGAGGATTACACCTATGAGTCTAACTCTTTAATTAATTCATTAACTTATGTTTATTTGTATTTGATTGATATTCAAAAATATTGCTGTTGTGAATTTATTTTTATGGTAAATAAAATTTACATAAACTTTATTTACGTGTGTTGGTCAGCTCGTCCCAAAAGATCCCTATTCCATTGATATAGTTTTCACGTCTGTGCGTCTAATTGTCGTCACTTATCTGTGTGTGTGTAGATGTGAGTGGTTGAATGTATATATATATATATTTATAGGAAAAACTGTCTGATCTAAGAATCTCAGTGGTAACCGATAGGCTGGATAGATTATCTCTCAAATCCAGGGACAGACTTTACCTTTCACCATTTCACTCGTGAAAATCTATTTCTTTACCTTATCTCCCACTGAGCTATCACCTGTTCTAGTTCTATTCAGACCGGACCATAATTGATCTTAAATACCAATCAAAAATCTACGACAAGTGAGGGCTCGTTTTCCGGGAATTGAACTTTAATCCTGAGCTAGTACGACAAATGTCGGCTCGTCTTTAGGATAAATTTTCTTTAGTCCAGATAGAGCAAGAGTGTGATTGTCTCGTGAGATTAAGTAATATTAAAAATAATTATCCCCTAGACAAACGATCTGTTTATTGGCTTGCTGACCACACAAATATTAATTGTTTTTCCACAGCTTTGTTGAGTATATACAATTTGATTTACAGGGTGATTTTTGTCGGAGTTATGTTATGTATTGATTTTGTAATACAAAGCCGCTGGTAGTGTGTGATTGTGTAACAATCACAGGGTTTTTTGAAGCAGAAAGGTGTTTGAGCTAAGCGAAGGAGTGCGTTCGGACTATTACGTCCAGTTAATTGCCTCCCTTACCCTAACTGACTTCAGGGGTGACTTGATAGTGGACTTAAAAATAAGGGATTTTTTTTTCCTCCTTAAACTTTTTTGAAATAAAAAATTTTTTGTTTCCACGGTAGTAACTTAGTTTTTGGGTTAGTTGATTAATCTGAACTACCATTTATTTGGCGTAGTCGTCTGCATTAGGAGCCTTTATTGCCAGTTAATAGCAGCGATAGTTAGATAACTAATTATAAGGAGGAGGTATCCCAGTTAAATAACATATCTTTTTTGTTTTGTATTTTCTCGTAAGTGGTAGGGAACCAGTGTATCCTTTTTCTTACTTCTTTCTCGGGTAAGTCTCAGTCAGTTATTTACAATGGCTGAGCGTGCAAAGCTTAGGCAGATGCTCAGAGAGGAAGCAAGGGAAGAGGGATTGGAAGGAGAAGAAGCGAAAGCTTTTGTCAGGGACGAACTTGACAGATATGATGCGGAGAAGAAAGAAGAAGAAACTAAGAGGACAGAAGAAGAGGAGGAAAAAATCCGCAGGGCGAAGAAAGAGCAGAAGAAGATTGAGGAGAAGGAAATTCGCAGGGATGAGGAAAGAGAAGAGAGGAGAGACAGCATGAGGGAGAAGAGAGGAAGAGAGAGGAGAGACAGAGAGGAAAGAGAGAAAGAGAGACAGCATGAACTGGCGCTTAAAGCTCTAGAAGTCCAAAGTCGTGGGGCTGCCTCTACCTCCAGCAATGGTGACTCTCTACCTCAATCACAGCTAACTGATCCTTCTAACACTCAATCTCCTCAACTCACCGCTATGTCTTTTGCTCTAGAATCTTTCCCATGTCCTAATGAGAAGATTGACACGTATCTAGAAAAATTTGAGAAAATGGCAAATCTGTACGGTTTAGAGAGGTCGCGTTGGTGTTTGAAACTTTCCCAGGCTTTAAAAGGGTCTGCTTATGATGCGTACGCAAAACTGGAAAGCAGCCAACAAGACAATTACGACGTGTTGAAGAAAGCTTTACTTGAGCGTTTTGAAATGAACGCTCGCAAATTTTTGCAACTGTTCCGTAACAGCAGAAAGGAGAGCTCTGAAACTTTTCAGCAGTTCTCTTCTCGTCTAAAGGGATACTTGACAAAGTGCCTGGAGCTTTCGCAGCTCGCCTCTACCTATGAAGGACTTGAGGAGTTCGTTATAACCGAACAAATAAAGAACACTTTGTCAAGTGACACCCGTAGATTTCTGGCTGAGCAAGGTGCAGAAAAGCTGGAAGACATTTTGGAAAAGTCTGAGCGATATCATAATGCGCTGGCCGAACTGCCGGCCACAAAACGTAAACCGACAGAAGAGCCTTCTCGAAAGAATAATCTAGAGCAGTCTTCCCATTCTTCTCACCAAAATAACCACAGAGAAACTGGACCCCAGAATCCCCCTCCTGAAAAATCTAAGTTCTATAAAAACAGGTACCCCACCAACAATAAGAATTCTGATCAACCCAACCGTCCTACATGGCAGCGCGGCCAGAAAGGACAGGCTGACAAAGGGAGAACCCCTGCGCACGGGACATATGATCAGAGCGAGCACACCGAGCCTAAACGCATCGGATGCTTGCAAACAGTCTCGCAAGGAAGAATTTATGTCAGTGATTCTCAACCTGAGGGAGAGAGGCCCTCTACGCGAGGTACTGTTAATTTGAACGGAACTTCAACTGATTGTCTTTTTGACACGGGGCTTTCTTTTGATTGTATTGTCGCAAGGCATTTGGTCAAACCTGGTCAAGAGACAGAAGAAACCGTCCAACTTTGTGGAGTTTTTAAGAGTGATGCACCCATTTCGCTTCCCATCGCATTGGTGGAGATACACTCTGATTTTGTCAGAGGTGTGATCAAAGCGGCTGTTATGGATGACCCGATCTACCCAGTCATACTTGGCGGTAGATATGTGTTTATTGGGAAACCGGAAGAGCCAATTGTGGCAGCAGTAACCACAAGAGGGCAAACCAAGAAGGAACGGGAGCCTGCGCCAAATTTGTTACCTAAGGAACTTAAAGAGGCGCAACAAAAGGACCCTACCTTGGCACCCTGCTTTAGGAAACTGCCCATGGCTAAGGACCCTAGACACCACGGGGACATTTTTTCTAAGGATGGCGTACTTTATCGTAGAACGGGCAAGCCTGAACAAGGTTATAATCAGCTCCTAGTACCGAAACAGTACAGAAGCCAAATCTTAGAAATGGGGCACTCTCTTCCCTTTAGCGGACATATGGGACAGAACGCCACAAATCAGCGAATACAGACTCACTATTGGTGGCCAGGAATGAACTCTGATATTATCAGATACGTGAAATCCTGCGCCAAGTGCCAACGGGTGGCACCCAAGCATTTGACACCCGCAGTTTCCATGGGTGAAATGCCAGTAGTGGGGACACCATTTGAACGGGTTGTGATCGACATTTTAGGACCCTTAGAAAGGACTAAAAGAAGGAACAGGTTCATCCTGACCTTAGTCGACACATGCACTATGTGGGCAGAAGCTATACCGCTAACATGCACGGATTCCAAGCATGTCGCAGAAGCCCTAGTGCAGATATTTACACGGTTGGGATTCCCTCAACAAGTTTTGACGGATAACGGATCCCCATACCGTAACCTGTTAATGGATGAGATCGTTAAGATCTTGAGGAACCAGCACATCTACACAAGCCCTTATAATCCGGCCGGAAGTGGGTTAGTAGAACGTGTCAACGGAAGCCTCACAACGATGTTATGTAAACTGGGACAAGAGAAACCTGAAGATTGGGACCTTTGTATACCTGCAGCTTTATTCGCCTACAGGGAAGCCCCACATACTTCCACAGGATTTCCCCCAGCTACACTTTTATTCGGCAGACCTATTAAGGGGCCGCTTGAAGCCTTACTTCGGTCCCTGACAGACCAGAAGGCTGATGAGACAGTCGTCTCAGCCAGTAAATATGTGTCGGAATTAAAGGAAAGGTTAAAACTAGGATGGGACCTAGCAACGACCAACCTTAAGCGAGCACGCGCAAAGCACGCTAACCGATACAGGAAAGCCGCGAAAGAAAGAGAATTGCAAGCAGGAGAGAAAGTTTTGTTGCTACTCCCAACCGGGAACAACAAACTACGTATCGGATGGCAAGGGCCGTTTACCGTCCTTAAAAAGATCTCAAGGGCTAACTACCAGATCTCTATTAAAGGAAAGGAGAAGGTCTACCATGTAAATCTGTTAAAGAAATACTTGGAAAGACCGGTGCCGTCCTCCGAACATCTCCTGGCGATCGCCATAACTGACGAAGATGATGATAGTGGCAGGGAAATTCCACTGCAAACTCACGGAATCTTTCACCAATGTCAAACTCGGCGACACTCTTTCAAGCGCACACGGAATACATTCCAGAAAAAGAAAACGTTGGAGCAGATTTCATGAGTAGGAATTGGAGAGAGACGGAAGAGGAAGATGAGAGTGAAGATAACAGTCACCCGGAAGCTACTGATATAGGAAATCTATTTCCATAAAGTGGACATGAAATGGTTTCGTATCTTTAAGCTGGGACGTCTGTGACATATTATGATAATAGTTTTCGTGTATCTATTTCATTATCTACACTTTTCTTTTACCTAGCTTTCACCTACGCCTGTTTTGTTAACATAAAACCCTCCTAAACTCAGAGATCTGTCTCTTTATCTAATTTAGCACGCATTCTATTGCTGTTCGCTATTTCCTTTGAGGTATATTCACGAGCAGACTATTAGCCAACGTTGAGCTGCAAAATTTTAACGCCAGCGATTGAAAATCGTGTAATAAGATCAGACAGCGATCATGGGAAATAATTTGAGTACTAAGAGCAGTTAATTTGGAACAAAGGGGCAGACAATTTCTATTTATTCCCCTTGTAAACTGTTCGTTTGAAGGTAATTAAACACGGCGGATCGCCAGATCAAAGGACGAGCTTCGCTCGATTTCGTTCTATGACCACGTCTGCAGGTGGTAAATAGTGTGATTTTTTCTAACGAAGAAATCTCGCACGGTCTGGTCAATTACGTTACGCCTGATCTAAGAGAGACCGTTCGCTCGGTGCTCAAATTTGCAGCGGTAATAGTGTGTAGATTTCTTTTGATATAGCCGTATTTGAGCAGAGATTTCCCGTAGGTGCTAAATCTGGCAGAGAGTCTGGTTTCGGTGTATAGTGTAACCATTCCCTTTGATTTCAGATATATATATATATACCCCATATTCTAACTAAAATTTATCCAGTATATATCAGACTGTTCAGAGACATCTAGCTTTCGATTTCTAAGATCTTTGTATAATATATATATTATTAGTTTTTCGATTGGAGATAGTTTTAGAACATTTGTCAATTGAAGGTAATATATCTACTAGTTTTTCGTTGGAGTGATTTAAGTGGTAAAACTATACGATTTGCTAGTTTAGTCCGTATTTTATTTCACTAGATTTTTTTGTGCGGAGTGATTTACTAGATAGGTCCGTCATTTATATTTCTCTAGGTTTTACTGTGTTACATTGGCTAGCAGAATAAATAATAATTTCTAGCTAAACTATTCCAGCTATAAAATAAATTTAATTAATAGCTAGTAACCAGTCAGAGAATATTTTAACCAACTAGTAAATGCACTGTTCATCATGAGTATTGACGAAATATGTATTTATTTCTAATTCATGATGAATGATTTTTTTTTTAAATGACTAGAATTTATTTCACGGGAGTTTTTAAACGATAAGACAAGCTCTAAGCTTGTAGTTTATAATTTAAGTTAAATAACCGAAGTGGATAAATATATTATATTTTACGCGGGTTAAGGATAGGATTGAGAATACTATATTATGGTTAAGTATTTGTATTTTTCTCCTTTACACAGTATTGGGTCAAACCCTAAACCTTACCAGCGGCTTCCATATGAATCTGAGAATAACGGACTTAAGTCCAACAGTACAAGAGAACATTCTGATATAAATATCGGGTTTTCAAGGTGACTTGTCTGGCCTCGTGTTTTACACCCAGAAAGAGACAGAGTACCAACCCAAAGAATATTAAGAATAAATTGTAACTGGACTTATAGATATCCATATTTCGTTTTATCCCAAGTTCATATACATTCAGCCCGTTGTGGCGACATAATCAAGCATTGACATAACCTGAATAACAACCACTGTGTTATGAAGAAGATTTATCCTGAACAGATTTATTTACCTGACACTCGATTTAACGATCAAATATTCCAAGCTACTGTACACTGTGAACATTAGATCTCTTAAGTATTTTCCTACCTGGACAAAAATTGAAGTGACATAATCAGCATCCTACTAATAGTAACGAATCAAGCGTTTCCCAACATTTGGATTAATTAGTCTTGGAGAAACTGGGGCTGGTTTCGCCAAAAAACCAACTTTAGATTTGCTGTGTGTACCTTAACGATTGTTCCAGATGTTGTGAAAGCACCTATTAGGTAAGAGTGACTGGATGTGATCACAGGTTTGTCAGAGCGACAGAAAGCAGGGATGAATAATTCTTTCATTGTATAATCCATGTACTCACTTTGTATTTTTTTTTTTTTTTTTTTGCAATTTGTTGCTAATGCTGTCCCTTTCAGAATAGATTAACGTATAAACTCTGTTCTTTACTGTAGAGGGAAATTTTAGACCATAGCGTATAGACCTTTGACTCTTTGGGGGTTAATAACTTTCTCCTAACGGGATCTTGTCTCAACAGAGGGAGGGAGGATTACACCTATGAGTCTAACTCTTTTATTAATTCATTAACTTATGCTTATTTGTATTTGATTGATATTCAAAATATTGCTGTTGTGAAGTGTTTTTTTTTAAATGGTAAATAAAATTTACATAAACTTTATTTACGTGTGTTGGTCAGCTCGTCCCAAAAGATCCCTATTCCATTGATATAGTTTTCACGTCTGTGCGTCTAATTGCCGTCACTTATCTCTGTGTTTGTAGATGTGAGTGGTTGAATATATATATATATATATATATATATATATATATATATATATATATATATATATATATATATATATATATATGTATATATATATATATATATATATATATATATATATATATATATATATATATATATATATATATATATATATATAGGAAAAACTGTCTGATCTAAGAATCTCAGTCGTAACCGATAGGCTGGATAGATTATCTCTCAAATCCAAGGACAGACTTTACCTTTCACTATTTCACTCGTGAAAATCTATTTCTTTACCTTATCTCTTACTGAGCTATCACCGGTTCTAGTTCTATTCAGACCGGACCATAATTGATCTTAAATACCTATCAAAAATCTACGACAATATGGTATCCTTGAATGTTGGGGTAAAGATCTTTAAAAAATGATTAGGAAAATCTACTACGCATTTCTTCATACACGATATTTTTAAAAGATAAGTGACTTATTTCTCACCATGTAGAAAAATATTAGAAAATGTTAAAGAACACAGAAGACACGCAAAACAAAATAATTAATTAACTTTTTAAAATGCGAGAGCAGAAAGAATTATCAACGCAATTAAACTAACTGCTTTAATACAGGGTGGGTCAAAAGTCAAACCCCATAGGCAATTTATTATGTAAATAAAATTAAATGTTCGCATTGGCTGCCATAAACAACTGATCTGAGGTGGTCTCATTAAAAAAAAATCCCTAAGAGTTAGATCTGGAGACCAAGATGACCATTCCATTGGTCATGTCGTCCAATCCATTAGCCCGGAAATTTTTCTTGCAAAACCTTTCACCCCAGAAAGCGGCACCTTACAATAATTCGTGGATTATTTAGCACATGTCCTGTGTGAGTTTTCAATAGCCTAATATCGTGCATTAAGTCTGTTGAGCGAACCATTAAGGTGAAACACTACTTCATGGTACTTTTTCAAGTCGTCTAAATAATAAATTGCTTTTGGGCTTGACTTTTGACCAACCCTGTACAGCAAAGCATATTGCATACTTACTTACTTACTTAGTCGTTCCCATTCTACCGTGAGGCGTAGAGGTTTGGAAGAGAGAGCGCCAGACTATCCTATCGGCTGTCTTCCTCCTGGCTTGGTTCCATTCTAGTCCTCGACCCTTCAAAGATTGTCTAATGTTGTCCTCCCAGCGGACTCTGGGTCGTCCTGGGGGTCTAGATCCCTGGCTCTTTGTTTCCCATGCTTGTCTTGGTAGCCAATCTTCTCCCATTCTGCAGACATGGCCAAAACATCTGTTGAGGCTGCTTCATGGTGCGATTTTTATCAGGGCAACTTATTATTAGTGCCAGGGTTTTGTCACACCATGGCGTACCTCAACTGAACGCAAGAAATACATGAAAGCGATCACTGTGAGATGAGTATCTAGGTATGATGTAGAGAGATTGGTATGTGACGTCATAGCGTCAAGATGTGTGTCAAAAATGGCTTGTGTATCAGCCAGTATATTTGTGTATTCAATAAATATTTCTGAGGATAAAAAGGGTAAGCTATATGCTTAAATGAAAGGCATGAGAAAATGCCAGGATTATAAGTAAATGTGATACGGGACTATAATTCCCAAGACACAGAAGGATGTTAAACTAAAATTATATGAACAAATATAATTGAACAGTTGTTATTCCGGGAGGTATCATTCCCCGAAGATATAGGAATAAAATTAATAGAATTGTTACACCGGGAAGCGACATACCCCGAAGCTTATGGATTAATGTGGATTTGATTTGTGGATAATTGAAATATTGGGACGCTAAATACCCCGCTGGAAATAGTGATTAATAAATAAGATTATCAAGATATGTGGAAGGGAGAAGTCGAGTGACATGTTTAGAAAGTCGAATCAGAATTAAGTAAGACTGTAAAACAGAGAGGGAGCATACATGCCATGTTCGTAATTGTGACCTTGTTAGTGTGTACTTACTCGTTATTAAACTGTTGCCAAATCGTCCAAGCCCAGTAGTTTATTCAATCTCTCAAGGTTAATTTACACCGTTATTAACTTTATGCAGTACTTGAGATGTTGATATAGAAAGGTGTATACAAGACGGGTGGTTGCCAGAATATTCAACAATATAAACCAAAGCAAGATGAATGAATTCTCACTTCTACAATAACACAAATAGACCCTAGACAACGAACGAATTCGGGCAATTTCTCCATCCCTTAACACCATCTTAGTTGGGACTGTTCTACTTGGGTCTGCAGGGGGTGGGATTTTATGCCTTGACGTATCGTCTGGTTGCGGACCATGTCTCTTCTTGTTACTTCAACCACCTACCTCAGATACCTCATTTCTGAGATTTGGATCTGGCTTTTGTGGGTTGTAGTCACTGCCCATGACTCGCATCCATATGTCAAGACTGGGACATAGGTGGAGCGGTATACAGCCATCTTCGTTTTCTTACCAACCTCTCTCTTGCTGAGGAATCCTCGATTTATGGCCCGAAAAAGTCTCCCAGCTGCTGCTTTTCGAGTGGCCAACTCTCCTTTGATGCCTCCCTTTCGGTCTATAATAGCTCCGAGGTATTTAAAGTGGTCGACCATCTCCATATGGTAGTAAGGGAAAGAAGAGTGAAAAGTCTAACATGAGTTGGTATAGACGAGGTAGATAAAGGGATGTACGGAAATGATGCGCATAGGAAGGGTCAAAACAGAAAGAGGTTAGGCACGTTTTTCTCAGCATCAGTCAGAAGCGTGAAAGACGTCGTAACAGAAAGAGGGCAGCCATATTGAAGGTGACCACTAGTTAAAGGAGACTATGTATCGTCTCTTAGATGTTCCGAGTCCGGGTTGTGTAGACATAAGCCTCAATATATAGATAGGCTGACGAATTCCGACAATAGTACACGGAAGAAGAAGCGGTGAAGCTTTATTCTGAAGGAAGGGTACGTAGAGTAAACTAGTTATGACAATTCGATGGTGGATAGGTGTGCCAAGATAGCGGCCACCATAATCAGGAAAAGTTACATTCCCCGGAGTCAGTCCGGTATAACTATCTTAATAACCTGAGCACATTCCAATAATATACATGTGCTGTCCTCAAAGGGACAACACATAAGACAGTGAAATTCTGAATTACATAGTTGTATGGAAGCTAATAGTGTTCAAGAGAGGAGAGTCGGATGGACCCAGATTGTTGGAGGGGTCACCGACGACATTTGTTATACATAGTGTAAATAAACATTTGTTCCAGTTTAATGCGTCGTTCCCATGTTTGTACTGGAGTTGCTACGTAGTATTATGTGGTCACTAAATGTGTGTTGTATATAACAACGGAGAAGTCAATCACCAACGCTTGAGGCAAAAGATCCTGGGTAAACAAAGGCTGTGTGCACCAACCATTTGTTAACCAGCGCTGCCACACAATAGAATTGTGGTGCCGAGACCAACCTCAGGCAGCATTGACATCAGTCATTTACCAAGACAAAGTACAACACACAAAACTCTGGCACGGTGATAGGTTTTAATAACCACAGACGGAAATACAATACAGACGAAAACCATATCTACGGTTCGACAACACATAAAAAAAGCAAAGTGGCAAGTGAAAGTTACAAAGATAAAAAAAGTGAACAGTGTAGGAGCCAGCCAACCAGAAACGATAACCCAGAAACCAAGTCAGAATATTTTTTTCTTCACACCTTTCCTGCACGAGAAGGATTCGCAACAAACAAACCAGAGACGACGTCCACTGTCCTGTAACAACTGCCCAGACACAGAAAAAAAAATCGTTTTACCTTCATAACCTTTCCGTCACAGTAACGAGACAGCATATCAAGCGCAAGGCCCAAATACATCTTTCAACAAGTAGGGTACGACAGGTCACAGAGTACATTCAAGTAACGGGTTCACGGAAGGACGCGTGTGTGCAGCAAATAAGGTCATGTGTAGATCAGAGTGTGTGATAGATGCGGAAAAATAAATAAAAGCGCAATAGTAACAGTAGACAAGTCGGTCGCGCGCGCAACTGCCGGACAATTGAGTATTCCAGCGCAGACGGCTTAATTAGTTAGGTTAATATTGTTGTTATTAGTACTATAATTGCTGTTAATTTTATTAGTTCGAATATTAGAGTGATATTGAAGTAAAATAATGTATGCATACATTATTTGTTGGTTAACCATAACTGATGCGGCGATAAATTTGTATTATATTATATTGTGTTCTCAGGAACAGTCCACCAGACGTCCTGTATTACGAGTGCATTAGACTCAATGCTTGAGCACTCCTTATTTTATCTTGGCCTGCTGAGTACTCTCCAGGGTTATTCTCACATATGATATTTGATGAATTATAATATATTCAATCCGGCCGTTCGCTCCGTACTCCCTGGCCCGCACCACAAGTACTCAGTTAATAAGGCCTAACTTCTTGGCACAGTTCAAACGTTTATTCAAACACTACTCCACATTGAATATGGTACGACATCGAAGCTTTTCTAAGCACATGTCTCTGCCGTCCTTGATTCTGATACTCTCAGTTTAATGGACACAGTCAACTTACGTGCACAAGAATTCCACACACTCTGCTTAGACTAAACTGGCAATATACAGTTAATGAATGCATAAGGCAGTGATGGTAATATATCTTGCAGGTGTAATACTCATATTCCTCAAAGAAGGACATACTCTGAAATCAAGTCCTATCGGACACACGCCATGCATACTGGTCAAACGACACAAGCGGAATGCCGGCTAGAGACGCGTTCATGTTCCAGATTAACAAGCTATCGTCTGCCACTATTTTGAGCAGAAGTCAAGACGTTACTTCCGGAAACTAATGACAACCGTATATAAACAATAAACCAGGAAGTGATCGTAGTGTTATGATATTTAAACATAACATTTACTCCCCCCTGCAGTAAAATAATGAAAAGGAACTTTTCATTATTTCCGTTGTAAATCTATAAAATCACTGGAGTAACCAGATGACACATGAATCTCCCACAACTGTCCCCATAGATATAGCACCTAGATGCTTGCTCCACAATCGACAATTAGACACACAAGGTGTGGAATCCAGTAATGAAATCACTAAACCCATTGTCTATTTCAGAGACATCTCTTTTGACACTACTGTGAGGTCACCATATTAATAATAGGGCAGTGCGGAAAAAAAATGTCCATATGTGTCAGTCAAGGCACTCATACAGCACACCATGTCAACAAACACCCTATGTCATGTCAGTCATGTAAGTCTCCCTATTTATCAATGACATGCATAATTAGCAATCAAAGACACAATAGATCATATGAGGCAGACAAATCAATTCATAATGAGTGACTGCGACAATATGTCAAAATAGTTATCAATATCTGTGATGTATGTAGTCTGATGGGATGACTGATCATGTTAATACACTGTAATGTGACAATATATATTAAGTAATATATGAACACATTAAAATAGTCCATTACACTATGTATGTAACCTCCTGTGGTTTAGATGAATTAAACACATATTAAGTAATTAATTATATTAATTATTTAATGTCAATATTGATTGTTGCACGAAAGTCATTTTCAATCACGTATATTCGAACAAAGTTCTTCTTCTTCTTCTTCCGTCCTTAGCCACCGACCGTCAAAGCAGTCAGTGGCCATTACGCCTAGTGGCGTCTTAGGGCAACAGCAGATAGGTTTTCTTTGCCATTGTTTCCCATCACGCCTAGTGGCGTCTTTAGGGCAACGGCAAATCAACCCATTTGCTGTTGTTTCCGTAATCGAAGTGACTGGCAAACGGGTGATCCATTAGATCATAATTCTCACGCATTTGTAGATTATTTTCGAAGATGCCAAGTCATTTTCATCTGTAGTAAGGAATAAGTTCTCTGAAATATGTACGTTTCATGTATTTCAACTGTCAATGTTTGTCTTCCCTGCAATAGGACTAAAATTGAAAGTCACTGTTGTCCATGTTGTATTTTCCATTTTTCAAAGTCCAAGTTGAGATGAAAAATTTATTTTGTTATGTCCCCTTTGACTTTTCAGATATCGGCATTTTCTAGTTGTTTCCCTTTTTATGCAAGTAGCAGTCCATTTTAAAGGAAAAGTTAGTGAATAATTCAAGGAATGTGTCTTGAACAAATCGCATTGTCACTATATCTTGAAAATAGTCATATTATAACTTTGCATGTAGTATAGCAGTATAGTTCTTGAACAATCGTATTAGTAACCTCATAGCAAAGGATTTGATATATTAGTTGACGTAGGTTGTACGTAAAAACATCATCATCATGATGCTTGGCATACTGTTCGTAGTTTAGCAAACTGTTTCTGTACCTGACGAAGCACTGTGGCAGAAATTCATGAAGTATGCGAAACTCTTGTCAATGGATGGTCCATGTAGCAGTTTATTCAACGTTAAAGTTGTGCCATATTTTTTGAATTGTAAACAGCAACATAACGCAGGCTTGATCCTTATAAATGTGTTGAAGCAGAATTTGATTCGTCAACCAATGGATGTTTCACACAGCGAGACAGCACATCAGCTAAGACATTTATCTCCCGAAACGAAGGTGGACGTGCGCAGGAGCGTTTACTAAGCGAAGGTCGCAGGAGCGTTTACTAAGCCAAACATATAATTGAAATCAAATAGACCTAATGGCGTAGCAAAGGCAGTATAAGGCTTGGATTTCTCCGTTAATGGCACTTGCCAGTAGCCTTTAGAAAGATCAAATTTCGAGAAGAATGTAGCAGAAGCTAATCTGTCTAATAAAGACTCTAACACTGGGAGTGGTTCAGCGTCATTTATGGTCACAGAATTTAAACGTCTAAAATCTATGCATATGCGTATAGATTTATCTTTTTTCCGAATCAAGACCATCGGAAAACTGTAAGGGGAATGAGATGGAGAAATGACATTTAATTTCACCGTCTGTTCTAGTTCCTCCTTAACTTGAGTCTGTAAGTGTATAGGTATAGGATAGGGTTTCAACTTAATAGGTTGAAAATCAGTAAGAACGATATCATGTTCGATGACATCGGTATGTCCTGGCACATCAGTAAGGACATTAGCAAAAGACAGTAACAATTGAGTAGCCTGTTCTTTCTGAACAGAAGACAGCGTTGGAGATATGGAAACATCTTTCCAACTTTCAGTAGCTAAAAAGTGAATACTAGGTAACACTAAGAGTGACTCATTTCCATCAGTCAAATCAGAATTTTCCTCCTGTATTACAGCCAAAGAAGAGTGACGAGTGACAGATTCATCAAGAGCTTCAAAGACTGGTCTAAGATGTGGTGGGCGTGCATGAAACTGCTGTAACATATTGATATGAAAAGTCTTTTCTTTTCCATCTACTGAAACAATATAATCAACATCAGACAGTTTCTTCACAATCCTGTAAGGTCCTCTCCATGACACTAATAGTTTGTTACATTTCTTGGGTAATAGTAGGTATGCTTCATCATCAGGCCAAAGTTGGCGTAATTTGCGGTTTTGATTAAGAAATAACCTCGCTCTCAGCTTTGCCTTTTCAGATGAGTTTACTGCAATTTGGCATGCGTCTATTATTTTTTTCCTTAGGTTGATCACATATTGGTATGAGGTTTGAACCTCTTCATTCATCTCAGCTCCAATTAATAGCTGTTTTAATATAGACATTGGGCTTGTTGGTTTGGCACCAAAAACCAATTCAAATGGACTAAAGCCTTTATGTTCATTTTTAATTTCCCTGTACGCAAATAAAATAGTGGGGAGAACTCTGTCCCAATTTTGTGGATATTTAATGGTAACCTTATGTAACATTTGTTTTATGGATCTATTGAGAACTTCTATTTTCCCGTTAGACTGTAGGTGATAAATTGAGCTAAGGGATCTCTCAATCCCAAACATATCCATAACCTGTTTCATGGCATCAGAAACTAACTGAGTTCCTCTATCCGATAAAATGTTCTCAGGGAAACCTATACGGCTAAAAATTAAAAACAGTGCATCAGCAATATCTACTGTCGTAATGGTTTTTAATGGTATGGCTTCCGGCCAGCGTGTGACATATCAATGCAGGTCAACACATATTGATGACCTCTGGCTGATGTAACCTTTAAAGGGCCAATAATATCAATGGCCATCTTTGCGAAAGGCCGCAAAGATATGTCAGATGCCTGAATAGGAGCATCATGTTTTGGTTTTCTAATTGCCAAGCTTTGGCAAGTAGTACACGTACGACAAAATAGTTTTACGTCTTTTGTAATACCAGGCCAAAAGAAGTGTGACAACACTCTTTGCTTGGTTCTAGCAACACCTAAATGTCCAGCACACTCAATGTCATGTGCGTGTCTTAAGACAAATGGACAAAAACAAGCTGGTACCATAAACTGTTTCTTTAAGGAATTAGCATCTTGATAGTTTCTTACTAATATCTCATTCTTTATAGTATACCAGTGTTTAGCATTGTCATCTACCATTACATCATTTAAATGAGCAATGTGAAAAAATTTTCTTAAAGAAATATCCTCTTTTTGCCTTTGTATAAAGGTTTCCTTATCAATGAGCTCCATCTGAAATACAGTATCATCATTAGTATTGACATCATCCATTACCTGAATATCATCATTATTCTCCTGTTGATGATGTTTTTCATCATCATTATTATTCTCATCTTCATCTTCTTCTGAAGTAATTTCCTCAGTTACATCTTCAGGTAACACATCACCAAGTGGTATGTGTTGATTATTCTCCCTGTGAGTCTGAGCTCTTGTAGTCACAGCATTTGAACAAAGTAAATGTGGTTTTTCCCATATTTCGATATCCTTCTTTGAACACTCATGTAATTTAGGTATGTTTCTGTTGCTGAGTTATTTGCCGGTTGAAGATCATGTGCTGAGTATAGTTATTTTAATGATTTCTTGTTGATCGTGCTTGTTTTATCATTACGCGAATTAGGGTGAAGCGTTCATACAACTCAATAGCATGATATGAAGAAGTAACATGTAATACTTGAACTCAGCAACATTAATGAAGTAATTAATGCCTTCAGGTTGAGTCCGTAATATTTAATCACATGTACACACAGGATGATCATTTCAAATATGAGCAGAACATAAGTCCGTATAAGTCATGCATAAATTAATCAATAACGTAGACTGCTGGTTTACGTGTCAATGTCCGTTTAAGGATACAATGCAGTATTGTCGTCAGAACATCACAGCTATATGCACGCGCAGATAGACATGGCTACCTGCCGACAGTGAGACTGCGAGTCTGAATATTTCATACGAATTGGACGATTATTCTCCTCCTTCTGAGGATTCTAGTTAAACACTAACCTCCGTAAGTTTCCTCTCATATAGAGTTCTAGGACTGACCCTGGTCCATCATAAATGCACATATAAATGGCTATATCATGCCATTGAATTGGAAGGTTAGAAAACGCAGCTATTCAGCTTGGCGGTCAAGTAACAAAGGGTAGCGTCTCCTAGTTACCGACTGTGACCCAAACAACGCTAGACACGTCATAATCGATCGTGTATGGAGCGTTCAATAATTGAAACATCTATCGCAATATATTAAATGTCTTAACCTTTACAATTGCACGTCTGCTAACCTTTAGCAGACGGCGTTAATAACATATACCGTAACAATTCCCTGTACACCGGGGAAAAAAAATCGATAGATTTTTTTTCAAGATCTATCCGACTTAACAATTTTTCAAAAAAATTTAACACAATTGTGACATATGGCCGACGATGTTCTGAGTAGAACCGTGTCGCGGTCATGTCAACTAACTATTTGTCATAGTCATCTAACATTAATCATATTATATATCAATATTATGCATATTATTATATCAACTAAATAAAATGTGTAATGTCAATAGTGAATGATAGAATTAAATTAAAGTAAGGTCTGTCGTATTAGTATGTCATATAGGAATTAATTTGACTAATTAAAATTAAATTAATTAATTAAACTAAGAGTTAAATTATTAAGATTCTAATGTAACACGATGTTATGAGAGAAGAAAAGACAAAATAAGTGAGAAGAAATAGAAAGAAATTCGAATATAAGTTTAACTTAATTGTGTGTGTTAAGTGTTAGTGAATAATAACTATCTAATTTAACTAACTAAATAACGTATAGGTACATTTAAAAAAAAATATTAATCTAATACTTGTGTGAGATTTATTTTCTCTTTTCATAATTTCTTCTTTTTATATTTCGTTCTCTTTTTTTGTTTTTTTTTTTTCATTTCATTTTTTTCTCACATTTCATTTTATTGATATTAATTCAATTAAGAAGTTAAGTTAACTAATTAATTAGTATAGGATATGATGATCCATCCGTAGTCCTGATCCTGATGAATTCTTTTAGACAAAGTGTTGAAACGTTTCCGTCGGACAGAAATGTCAATTATCCTAGGATCCAAGAATTAAGTGCACATAGGATAATAAGTTCGACTTGTCGTCAGATATTGTTCCATGATTGTTCAACGAATATTCATATATTGTGTATGGACGTTAGACGAAGTTTCAATGTCAATATGTATACCTTGATTGTCTTTAGTTCAATTCGATAATGCATATAGTGTTTATAATTATTAACTTGAAGTCAAGGTTAGTTCCCTTATAGTTGATACTCCGTTCTATCCAATGTAGTGATGATTGACGTATTTTAGGAATGTCAATGTTGATTATTCGTCGTCAATAGGATTACGTGACAACGCATCCGCCACAATGTTTTCAGTGCCAGGAATATGTTCAATGGAGAATTCAAATGGCTGCAGGATGATCGCGTATCTGGCGAGTTTTGGACTTTTGTGGTTTGATCTACGCAAAGATGCTACAGCACGCTGGTCAGTCTGAATGGTGAATGGAGCACCAAGCAAGAACTTATCCAGTTTTGTGATTGCCCATATAACTGATAAAAGTTCCTTGTCCACTGTGGAATACTTTGTTTCTGCCGGCTTTAGCTTTCTTGAAATATATAAGGTAGGATGTAGAACGCCATCATGGTTCTGGAGCAGGCATGCACCGATGCCGTAGTTACTAGCATCTGTTCGTAAGAAAAATCTTTTGGAAGCATCGGGAAGTCTTAAAATTGGTTCATGCGAAAACAAATTTATAATTTTGTTGAAAGTTTCATTGCATATACCAGTCCATGTCACCTTCACCGGCATGTCTTTTTTTAACAATGAAGACAATACAGCCGTGATGGATGACAAGTTTGGTATGAATCTACTGTAATATTGAACAAGTCCTAACAAACTCCTGACCTGTTTCTTCGTCTGAGGAACTGCTATGTTTAGAATTTTGGAGACTGTACTAGGTAACGTTCGGATATATCCCGATCCAATGATATGTCCCAAAAAGGTTATCTCATTACACGCGATCTGAACCTCTGTAGGTTTAGCAGTTAGATGATAATTCCTTAGAGTGTCGAAAACATATCTAAGTCCCGAAACATGTTCCTCAAACGACGAACTAAACAAGCATATGTCGTCAATATATGTAATAACGTCTGGTCTACCTGATAAAATTTGTCGCATCAGGCGAATGAAGGTAGCTGGCGCATTAACAAGCCCAAAAGGCATCACATTCCACTGGTATAGACCTTGTGGAGGGGAAAATGCGGTGTAGTACTTAGCCTTTTCGGTCAGTGGTATCTGCCAATAACCTTTAGTTAAGTCTATCTTACTAAATATAGTTGCGTTGGATAGACGTGGCAGTAAGTCGTCGATAAGTGGATGTGGTTCGCTGTCAACTATAGTCTTAGCATTTAATTTTCTATAGTCAACACATAGTCTGATGTTATTGTCCTTCTTCCAGACAATCACTAATGGAGAAGAGAATGGCGAATTACTAGTCTCAATGATTCCCAGAGACAACATCTGTTCAAGTTCCTTAGTAGTTTTAGTAAGGAAATGTAAAGGAACCGAATAGGGATGTACACGAATAGGTGTATCGTCATTGAGAGTAATGTCATGACTGATAGCCGATGTGCGACCCGGGACGTCGGTCAACACATCTGGATAAGATTGTAATAGATTAGCAATCTGTAGACGCTGTTGCGGTGTAACCGTTGAAGAGATGGTTACATCCCGCCAAGATTCAGTAGGTTGAACTACTGGTACCGGTAACGGTAACTGTACCTCAGGAAAAGAAGATTCTTCTTCCTGGATGACGGATAAGTTGGAGTAATAACAAGTAGATACTGTGTTGTCATCTAGTTCATGAAAAATTGACTGTAAGTGTTCAGGACGTGTATGAAATTGCTTGAGCATGTTAATATGAAATATCTTTTTGTGTCCCTTGATATCTAAGACGTAATCAACGTCGGAAATTTTATCAATGACTTTGTAAGGACCATTCCAAGATATCAATAATTTATTGTTATTGTGAGGAAGTAACACATAAGCCTCATCGCCTGGGAATAATTGGCGTAATCGTCGAGACCTATTTTGTAGAGATCGAGCCTTAGCTTTTGCAGCCTCAGAAGAAGCTGTTGCCAACTGGCAAGACTCAATAATGTTCTTCCGAAGATTAATCACATACTCGTAAGATGACTGAGTGTCCTGAGTCATCTCCGCGTCAATTAATAAGTCTTTTATTAGTCCCATAGGACCTCTTGGGGGAGCACCAAAAACTAATTCAAAGGGAGAGAAGCCAGTTTGTTCATGCGGTACCTCCCGATAAGCAAATAGAACAGCTGGGAGTGCTCTGTCCCAGTCATGAGGGTGCTTAACAGTAACCTTATGTAGTAGTTGTTTAAGTGTACGGTTAAGTCTTTCAACTGCACCATTACTCATAGGATGATAAATACTACTTAAATTCCTATCAATGTTCCAAGTTTTCATGACTTCCTTCATGGTGTCAGATATGAACTGTGACCCATGGTCTGATAAAAGTTTTCTAGGAAACCCTATTCTAGAAAAGATGAGATGTAGTGCATCAGCTACATCTGTGGTAGTGGTGGTCTTTAATGGGATAGCTTCTGGCCATCGTGTGCACAAATCAATGCACGTAAGGACGAATCTATGTCCTCTGGCCGATGGTAGCAATGGACCAATAATATCTATGGCCATCTTGTCAAACGGTCTTAATGAGATATCGCAAGCCTGAATAGGCGCCGTGTGAAAAGCTCCACGTGCTTTCACTTCTTGGCATGTAGTACAGGAACGTACATACTGCGAAATATCTCTTGACACTCCTGGCCAAAAGAATGAAGACAGTACTCGAGATCGTGTTCGAGTATATCCCATATGTCCAGCACACTGTGAGTCATGCGCATGTTGAAGAATGTACCGTCTAAAAGTATACGGGACCATAACTTGTTGTTTCATTTGTGATTTGTCATTAAAACATCTAATCAATATGTCATTTTTAATAACAAACCAATGTTTGTTATTATTACCTGAGGATAGACTGTCAACTTTATCAACCAGCTTAAAAAATTTTTTTAAAGATTTATCCTCTTTTTGTTTGGTTGCAAATGTTTCCCTGTCAATAGGTGAATTGACTACAAATCCCTCTTGGTTGTCTGCATCCATTTTATTATCACCAACTTTCTCCATGAGTTGAGTCTGCGCTCTAGTCGTCACGGCGTTTCCAGTGCATAGGTTATGTTTCTCCCATTCTATGATCTCATCTGGAGTACAATCTTTACTGCCGTGTATACGACCAACCATCAGATCAGCAATAGGATTTTTTAGCATACATACTTTTACATTCCCTGTGAAAAAGGGTGTTCTAATATGAACAATAGCTGTGGGGTAGAACTCAATAGTTCCACCAAATGTCATGCAGCGGACGTATTCTCCTGTCGCACAGCTAGGATGTACCAGCGACTGACGTACACCAATCGTCGTGGATCCCGAATCTCTCAGCACTGTGACGACGGATCCATTAACGATTCCCCTGTTAAAAATTAGTGAGCCTGTTCCATCGTTGACTGCAAGACCTACCTCTGGTGTAATATGTCCGCAGTTAAGCACTGTTTCTTTCGCCTTCTGAAAAATAAGATTGCATTGTTGGCAACTATTTGCCACATTATAATTAATAGCAAAACATGCAGCAGAAGACTGTGTTGTATTATCGTCAAGTGGGACCTGAGCTATAGGGGTAGTATTATTTGTAACTGCCGCCCCTGTATTATGGTTGTACTGAGATGATCCCCGAGAATGAGATCGATTCCGAGTATAATTGTTAGAATTATCTCGTCGTCCTCTATAGTAACTATTATCTCGATGTCTCGAGCCATGATTATTACCATTCCAGTTATTGTTATTTTTGGGGGTATGTGATCGATTATAATTAGTGTTATGTTGACTATTGTGGTAGTTTGTTTGAGGTGAATAATTTCTATCTCGTGATCTACCTCTGTTGAACTCATTTTTATTGTTGAAATCATTATTATGTCCCTTCTGAAAGTTAACATTGTGATTTCTTTGGAACCTACTTCTGTCTACACTGTGATGTCTTTGTTTGTTATTATGATTGTAGGCCATATTAGACGCCACAGGTAGAGGTTCTCTTAATGAAGAGTTAGAAATGTTCGCATTCGGATGTGCCGAACAGTAGTTTAAAGAAATTTTTTCTAACTCGTCAATAGTACCTGGTTTACGCTCCTGCAAATATGCAAAGAATGGCTGGCTAACCGAAGATAATACCTTATCCCGTAGTAGCAAATCAACTAATTTGTCGTACGATTTGTTGACTTCTGCCAGTTCAACCCATCTATTAAATGTATTGCGTATGTTCGCAATGAATCCTGCAAAATCTTTTGGAGATTCAGGTAAAATTCCCTTAAATTTCAACCTACAGTGTTCCTCGTCCAGGTGAAACCTTCGTAAAAGCAAGGACTTAATAGCACCGTAGTTATTTGCTATTGATGGGTCAGCATTTTGAGAAGCCGTCAATGGTTCTCCAACCAAGAATTCATTTAACTTGAGTACCCATGATGTGGTGAAGTGGGATGTTATAAATATTTATAGGGGACTTAGTGTACTGACTGAGATCAGCTGTGAAGGTATATATATCTAATAAGAGTAGTGTATTATATATAACCTTACTTGCTGCCACATATGTATCCCTCAGTCAGAATTATTCTGGAATAGTGTGATGACTACGTTATATGTCTAGGGTATGTGTAGGATGAAGTGTAAGTCATAACAACAACAGACAGATAAACAATTTAATTTATTCCACCACACTTGACAACACTGTGACACTCACATACATAAAACACTCTATGAGGATATCTTAAAGGAGTCACTGATAACTTTTCAAATAACAATATGTATTCAGTGCTGTCATGAATGAATATGTGTCCTGATTCAAATACAAATGGAACCAGGAATCACAATCAATTTTAATTACAAGTTATATGTACAGAATTTCTCAATATGAATCTTGTAGTGACATGTATTTTTAATAGTATCCTATGTGTGTCAGTGGTGTAGTAGTAATATGAGGTAATACTGGTTTTGTTTTGTTCAAGCTCTGTTGGTATTTGTCATCATGACTTCAATAGTTTGTCTTTATTGGAACTAGTATTGGAGATGTTCTCAGTTCCTGATATTAAAACCATTAAATTCCCCTCTTGATTATATTTTACACTGTCATTTTAAGATGGGGTACATAATGTTGAGCTCAGCTGGCCACATCAGCTTATCTTGCGTGATGGCGGCAGGAAAAGACTCCTCTGCTCGATTTCTCCCCTGGGCTCTGGAGACACTTCACTGATAGCTAAATGGACCAAGGAGTATGCTGTCCGACTCTGGATTCAGCAAAGCTCTGACCAGGTGCTGCTCAATACCATAAGACCACAGTCCCTGAAAACAAGAAGGATGTACCTTCTACTTCATAACTAATTGATACTCTAGTTCTACACTGAGCACAATACATCACAAACATTGAGTTCAGAGCGTTAGGCCAACTGTCAGCTTCATCTGAAATACTTTATACCAGTATTTCCCTCCCTAATGGTTACTACGCCTCTGCAATTCCAGCATTATTTCTGTCTAATCAATAATCTAGGTGTCAGTGTACTGTTTGGCCATTCCATGCCGTTTTACTTTCCTCCGACACCTTCTGTTCAGGCTGGAGCATTATAGGCTTTTCCTCATGTTCGCTACTAAACTACACATATATACAGGCATAAATTAACAATTTACATTCAATTTTCATTAAAAGATATTGAATATTTCAAACCTACCACAATTCATGGAAATACACAGATACGTTGACTAGCAATGAATTCTGGCACAAATACTGGCACAAATTCCCATCTGCTTATGTTCCAGGCTTTTATTTAGCAAAAATATGAGCTGGCTTCAACGCACTGTTGCTTCATCAAGCTTATTTGAACTAGTGGTCTCGAACTAACGCTCTGAATTGTGTATATTCGCAGCTCTAACCAATGAAACCACGTCTCCACATCTTTTCAAAAAAATACCCCTTCTATTCGTTTCCCATAACAACGCAAGATAGTATTTATAGCCCGACCAATCGTGTTTAGTCTTATATTTGTTGCGCTCCAATCAATTAGGAGTTAACATGGTAGGCTATTTCCGTAACGTAAGGTTTTTTCAAACACGTTATAAAAAAATTTTAGGAGCAGAAATGATTTCATGCTGTCAGGCATCCCCACTATTTTATTTTGGTTATAATTTATTAATTCCTAGACTACTTGCGTAACGTTTTACATATTCTTTGTCAGCAAGCCTAAGGAACCCAAATATACAAATTTAAAAGAGCTAAGTGGCTGCGTTCAAAATATGCAATTTCTTCTACCTCCTGTTTCGAAGATGTGCTGTCTGGGTACTGTAATGTTTTCAAACGTAAACCCATCTAATGTTATCTTTTCTAATAAGCGTTTTTCAGGATTTTAAAACCTAACTCTGGGAAGGTTAGTGTTTTTATCACTGTCCGTCTGAAAAAAAGTTAGTGCATGTGGCCTTACACGCGTGATAGTAGTAATTGTATATCGCGTTACGCGTGTTGGGGGTGGCATTAATAGCGAGACACGTGTTTAGTGTTGCATGCGTTCCTGATTTTCATTCGCCCCTCTCTCTTTCTATTTGAGTCCATCTGTTCGTTCGTTTTGGTAACGTAGTATAATTAATGTTAGGATTAATTTAGGTCATTACGCAGTGTGCCTGTCAATGTTTTTCTTAGAAATACAATACCCGTTTTAATGTGTTGTGGAAACGCTTGTATTTATGCAGCGGCTTATATTTAACGTGGAAACGTTACAATTTGCAGACGAAGCATAAAACAAAAGGGGGATTTCGAGTACATTCTTTGTGACAGCACTGTTATTTTACCATTTCTCTTTTCTTTATTAAATTTATTTGTTAGGCTTTATATTTACCTGATAATTTATATATGTGGATTAGAATATTTCACGACACCTCCCCTCTTAAAACAGACATCCCATGTCAGTCCTTTATTCTATATACACATAGATAAATGTAAGTCAACTTGACTTTACTCTGCTGTGGTGCTATCATGGTTTTATGTAGTTGGGTCCATTCAGAGTAGGCACTACTCATGAAATCTGCCTCAGACTTCTACAACCAATAATATATTTCGGTTATGTTACTGAACAGCCGCAAGTGTGAGTGCTTGTCTTAATGCTGCTTCGCAACCCGTATTCACCATTTCTCTTCTCTGAGTCTACGCAATGACATGTCCAGAGAACATTATATTTCCCTCAAAATGTACGTTATGAGGAGATAACATATATCTGGTGATAGCAGAGTTTTCGTAGTGGATCCCATAATCTTCTTATTATCCTGTATGAAACATTCGGAATATCCTCAATCAAAGAGGCAACTCAGGGATTCATTACGTTCCTCCTAAATGTTTACATCCAACAATTTTGTCTGATCTTAGGTTTTACTGGAATCTGATATTATCCTTTACTCAGATCCACCCTTGAGAAATATTTAGCTTTATTTAGTCTGGCAAACAGCTGATTTGTATCTGGCAATGGATCCACCTGTCCTTCTGTAATAGCATTCAGTCTCCTGTAATCTATACAGAGTCTATGTTCTCCAGAGGGCTTCCTTAAGAGTACAACACCGGAACTATACGAAGATTCACTGTGTGAAATAATTCCTTCCTTCAATAGATAGTCTATCTCTTCCTTCAAAGCTTTCTCCTTAGCAAACGGAATCGAATATGGTTTCATACAGACAGGTGTGGGGTCTGTCAGTTTCATATCATATTCCAATAGGTTTGTATGCCCTGGTCGGTCTGTTAACACCTCTGCATGATTATTTAGAACCTGTTACACTCTCTCTTTCTGAGTTTTCGTTAAATGTGTACTGATTTTCACCTGTGCTGCTGTCTCACAGGGGTGTAATGGATATTCAAATGATGAAAGTGGTTCCTTTTTCATCTCCATGGCGATGGACAAGGTCAACAAGTGTGTCTCTTCCTGATGTTCTCTTTCCAAATATTTCTTCAGGAGATTCACATGATAGATTTTTTCTTTCCCCTTCTTATCTATCTTATAATTTGTTCTAGACACCTTCTCTAGAACTGTATATGGACCCTGCCATCCAATTTGTAACTTATTCTGACTCCCGGGCAAAAGAAGCCAGTACTTTCTCTCCCACAGCCAAATTTCTGTCTTTCGCCTTCCTGTTATAATAGGCAGCATGTTTCTTCCTGGCTTGTTTCAAATTTTCATTGGCAAGTTTCCAGCCAGTTTTTAAACGAGTGGTCAGCTCATTCACATATTGGTATGAAGATGTAATGTTTTCCTCTGCCTTTTCATCAGTCCACGTTCTTAACAAAGCTACATATGGACCTTTAATTGTGTGGACCTCTTTGTCCATGCACCGGTATGGTCTCTTCCACTCGAAGCTCTATAGTGATGATTTTTCCTCCAAGAATTATCATGCACAAAACGACCGCTACCAATTTTTCTCTTGGGGCTGTCTCCCCACTTAAAATTCTTGATGAGAGATTTCCTCTCTACATCTTCTTCCTCAAGTTTGTTTAAGTCCGATTGAGGGATTTTCGGCTTATCCTGGGGTAAGACATCTTTTTGCACTCTCTGCATAGTGGCCATTGTAAAACAGTTAAGTGAAGCTTGTCCGTGAAAAGGGGCTTCCCATTCCGTTTGGTCCACTTTATCAAATCTATTTTTCTTTTTATTATCAGGCCTAATTTTGCCCCGTGGCGTGTCCAGGTCCTGATCCATGTTCCCACTTGTGGGTGTTCCCTCATGTGCTATGCTACACCTTTCTACAAAATTCTCAATGTCCCATCTTGCTTTGGACCAATAATAATTGTGAGCCACCTTTTGAATGATGGTACCTATTTTCTCATGGTCCCCATCTCGTTTCACATGTAGGCTCCTTATTAAGTCTGCCCTATATCTTTTAGGAAGTACCAGCTGTCCCTGACCTTTGGATCTAGCTCCAGTCTTCCTATACATCAACTTGTTTTTCATGTAAAAATCTCCCTTGCCTGGAGTTGTATGACAAGTTGACAATTTTCTGAAACAAGGCTTGAGTGTTTTATCCCCAGCCTGTGCCTTCCTCATCTCTTCTGGAGTGGTATCCAACATAATATCCTCCTCCTGTCTTGAGGTCGACCTGACCTGAAGGGTGGCCATATACACAGGTTTCCTTCTACAACGGTCAGTGTCATGATTGTCCATCTGACAATTTTTACACCACCTTTTTCCTTGGTTGAAAGATTTTCTTTCATCATATTTCCTTTCATCGAATTGTGGGAATTTATTTTTATTTTCATACCGTGGCCTATCAAACTGGTGCTTACTTTTGTTTTGATCTCTAGGATCAAATTGATTAAAGTTCTGTGGTGCCCTAAAGTTATCCACTTGTTTCTTTTTATTACCTGTTACCTCTGCTTGAGCTGCTTGATACCTTTCAGCAACATTTAGCAACTCACCCAGCCTCTCTGCACCTTGTTCCATGAGAAACTTTCTCAGGTCTGGAGCCATGGACTCTCTTAATTGCTCTATAAGGACCATTTCCTTAAGATCTTGGGTTTTCCCCAGAGAAGTCCATTTCTCCAAGTATGTCTCTATTCGTGCAGAAAACTGGTGATAGGTTTCACCTGACCGTAGTTTAGCATTCCTAAATTTTTTCCTATAAAATTCTGCATTCTTTTCATATCTTAACAAAAGAGCCTGCTTTAGCATGTCATAATTTTCCTGATCACCTCTGCTCATTTTTGCAAAAACTTCATAAGCTGCCCCACGAAGTCCCTGAGATAACTTTAAGCTCCACCTTTCTCTCTCTAACCCATACGTGGTAGCTAATAGTTCATACCTATTTAGGTAGCTCTCTATATCATCGTCTTTCTCAACAAAATGATCTAAATGAAAATTCATAGCTGAGGTTGAGGCTCCTTGGCTAGCAGTGGCATCAGAGGCAAAGGGACTGGCACCATTTTCAGGAGCATGGCCTTGAAACTCAAACTCCCTTAGTCGTAACTCATGTTCCCTTTGTAATCTCTTCTCCTCCTTTTCTGCTTCCCTCTCTGCAGTCAATCTTCTTTCTTCTGCTTCCAATTTCTTAGCCTCAGCCTCAAATTGTAACTTCTTAATTTCCCTTTCAGCCTCTAACTTTCTTTCGGCTTCAAACCTTCTTTCTTCGCGTTCAATAAATTTGTCACATTCAGTAGTGACATAGGCAACCATAACTTGCCCATCTAATCCTAACTCTTTTGCAGTCTGAACAGCAGCAGATCGAAATTTGGCTAGGTCCGCCATTGTCTATCAGGTAAGTTTATACAATGTCTAACCAACAATTCAATCTCTAAATATATATCTAATGGACAACACAGGCACCGAGAGCTCAACCTTATTTAATTCCACCCAAGGATACCTTTTTAATTCTTATTATTCCCTGAAGTGAATTACCCCCCAATATTTTTAATAGGGAAAGATTCAAAATCCCAAGAGCGAGACCCCAATATATGTGGTGAAGTGGGATGTTATAAATATTTATAGGGGACTTAGTGTACTGACTGAGATCAGCTGTGAAGGTATATATATCTAATAAGAGTAGTGTATTATATATAACCTTACTTGCTGCCACATATGTATACCTCAGTCAGAATTATTCTGGAATAGTGTGATGACTACGTTATATGTCTAGGGTATGTGTAGGATGAAGTGTAAGTCATAACAACAACAGACAGATAAACAATTTAATTTATTCCACCACACTTGACGACACTGTGACACTCTCATACATAAAACACTCTATGAGGATATCTTAAAGGAGTCACTGATAACTTTTCAAATAACAATATGTATTCAGTGCTGTCATGAATGAATATGTGTCCTGATTCAAATACAAATGGAACCAGGAATCACAATCAATTTTAATTACAAGTTATATGTACAGAATTTCTCAATATGAATCTTGTAGTGACATGTATTTTTAATAGTATCCTATGTGTGTCAGTGGTGTAGTAGTAATATGAGGTAATACTGGTTTTGTTTTGTTCAAGCTCTGTTGGTATTTGTCATCATGACTTCAATAGTTTGTCTTTATTGGAACTAGTATTGGAGATGTTCTCAGTTCCTGATATTAAAACAATTAAATTCCCCTCTTGATTATATTTTACACTGTCATTTTAAGATGGGGTACATAATGTTGAGCTCAGCTGGCCACATCAGCTTATCTTGCGTGATGGCGGCAGGAAAAGACTCCTCTGCTCGATTTCTCCCCTGGGCTCTGGAGACACCTCACTGATAGCTAAATGGACCAAGGAGTATGCTGTCCGACTCTGGATTCAGCAAAGCTCTGACCAGGTGCTGCTCAATACCATAAGACCACAGTCCCTGAAAACAAGAAGGATGTACCTTCTACTTCATAACTAATTGATACTCTAGTTCTACACTGAGCACAATACATCACAAACATTGAGTTCAGAGCGTTAGGCCAACTGTCAGCTTCATCTGAAATACTTTATACCAGTATTTCCCTCCCTAATGGTTACTACGCCTCTGCAATTCCAGCATTATTTCTGTCTAATCAATAATCTAGGTGTCAGTGTACTGTTTGGCCATTCCATGCCGTTTTACTTTCCTCCGACACCTTCTGTTCAGGCTGGAGCATTATAGGCTTTTCCTCATGTTCGCTACTGAACTACACATATATACAGGCATAAATTAACAATTTACATTCAATTTTCATTAAAAGATATTGAATATTTCAAACCTACCACAATTCATGGAAATACACAGATACGTTGACTAGCAATGAATTCTGGCACAAATACTGGCACAAATTCCCATCTGCTTATGTTCCAGGCTTTTATTTAGCAAAAATATGAGCTGGCTTCAACGCACTGTTGCTTCATCAAGCTTATTTGAACTAGTGGTCTCGAACTAACGCTCTGAATTGTGTATATTCGCAGCTCTAACCAATGAAACCACGTCTCCACATCTTTTCAAAAAAAAATACCCCTTCTATTCGTTTCCCATAACAACGCAAGATAGTATTTATAGCCCGACCAATCGTGTTTAGTCTTATATTTGTTGCGCTCCAATCAATTAGGAGTTAACATGGTAGGCTATTTCCGTAACGTAAGGTTTTTTCAAACACGTTATAAAAAAATTTTAGGAGCAGAAATGATTTCATGCTGTCAGGCATCCCCACTATTTTATTTTGGTTATAATTTATTAATTCCTAGACTACTTGCGTAACGTTTTACATATTCTTTGTCAGCAAGCCCTAAGGAACCCAAATATACAAATTTAAAAGAGCTAAGTGGCTGCGTTCAAAATATGCAATTTCTTCTACCTCCTGTTTCGAAGATGTGCTGTCTGGGTACTGTAATGTTTTCAAACGTAAACCCATCTAATGTTATCTTTTCTAATAAGCGTTTTTCAAGATTTTAAAACCTAACTCTGGGAAGGTTAGTGTTTTTATCACTGTCCGTCTGAAAAAAAGTTAGTGCATGTGGCCTTACACGCGTGATAGTAGTAATTGTATATCGCGTTACGCGTGTTGGGGGTGGCATTAATAGCGAGACACGTGTTTAGTGTTGCATGCGTTCCTGATTTTCATTCGCCCCTCTCTCTTTCTATTTGAGTCCATCTGTTCGTTCGTTTTGGTAACGTAGTATAATTAATGTTAGGATTAATTTAGGTCATTACGCAGTGTGCCTGTCAATGTTTTTCTTAGAAATACAATACCCGTTTTAATGTGTTGTGGAAACGCTTGTATTTATGCAGCGGCTTATATTTAACGTGGAAACGTTACAATTTGCAGACGAAGCATAAAACAAAAGGGGGATTTCGAGTACATTCTTTGTGACAGCACTGTTATTTTACCATTTCTCTTTTCTTTATTAAATTTATTTGTTAGGCTTTATATTTACCTGATAATTTATATATGTGGATTAGAATATTTCACGACACATGACTCTTCAGGCAAATGATTTGTTTTGCAAGTCTGTTCAAAACGTGACAGGAATGATGAAAGGTCGTCCTCGTTTAAGTTGAAAGTGGGTAATTTAAAGTTGTAGAAATGTTTAGTTTGGCTGGATGACGATCCATTTTGTGCGTTATTATTCTGGTTTGCATCAGCACTTTGTGCTTGTAATCTTGCTGTCTCCAATTTAATACGCGCCAATTCCATTTCTTGTTGTAAAATAATTTCCTCTCGTTTCAATTTATTCTCTTCTTCCTGTTGAGCAATTTCTCTTAATCTATTTTCCTTGGCAATTTGCTTCATCTCACGTTCTGCTTCCTTTCTTTCACGTTCCTCCTCCTCTTTCTTTAATGCAGCCTTTTGTTCCTCTTCCTCTTTCTTTAATGCAGCCTTTTTCTCTGCTTCTTTTCTTTCACGTTCCTCCATTTCTGCTTTATGTTTTTCCAGTTCTGCCTCAGCAAACTGACGAAGTTCTTGAGATTTATAACCATATTCCTTACCAATTTTAACGAAATGGTCTATAGTAAGCATTTTGACTTTTATCTGGTAAGTAATTATTGATAATTACTGATTAAAATAGTCAATAGTAGCTTCAGAGTAATTATTATACTTACTCAACTTAGGAATATTCAATATAAATAATCACAATAGTACTGAACTCTTATGTCTAAGTTCAACTAATAGACAATATTTTGTAACAGTATTGTATCTAAGTACTAACTATATCATAAATAGTTATGATATCTGTTAACTATAATGTAATTACATCACACAATTAATCTCAATATCCAATAATGTTGGGTATGATTCCTAGTAATTATATTGTTCAATGTACTAAGTCACTCTCTTAGTACCAGAAAAGTATATTAAATAATATACAATGGGTCTGTCACCTCAAAGGTGTAGACTATAAGATTATTTTATTTGGTCAATATATATATTATATTATTATTATTATGATGCCCTAGGCATCTCTTATAAATTGTAGTGCTAATTTCTTGGACTATCACTGCATAATTATGCAATGTCCCATATTAACCTTAAATGTCAGAAAAAATTAATTAAATTAAATTACAAGTGTATTATTGAATATAATATCATATTATTAATGTAGTATTTAATATATATCATGAGGACAAACAAAACAATGATGCAACTAAAGGGTACAAACAATGTCAAGACGCAAACAAGACATTTTCACAATTAAAAATGAATTTATGAACTAAATAAAACAAGCGGAAGTGTCACAAGCCAAATGAAGGGTCAAGGTCTGACCCGAGGTCAACTGAATATGCAAAGTACCCAAAAAAAAATGACTGCAAAAAATGATGACATCACAGGACTCATAACGGACGAACATTTAACAATCATAAAATAAATTATAGTAAGAGTAGACTGGACGAAATAGTTAACGAATATGATACAAAACTGAATAAAAATGTGAACTTAGTACAAATAAAATACACCAGTTATCTACGGAACGGTACAGCTAACACAAACGTCAAACGATAGCAGATCTGGACAGGCAGTCCACCGGCAAACCTCAATGGGGCTTCCAAAAGTGCAATCGTTTAACTGCCCTAAGACCGACTGAAATCTAGGTGGTCAGCTGTTCGCGACATTCCCCAGAGATTTCAGTTCCCTCCAACCGGCCCGCTAATTAACAACACATTAAAACAACCCAAAAAAATACATGAAACACATTCAGAAAAGACTTGCCTATGCAGGCAAAAGGCATGGACTCAGTATTACTGTTTGCAATGACGACAGTATTAAAACAACTAGACTTATCTTTTCCGTTGCTTAGATCAGTGCTAGAGGTCGTCAACAGCTAGGCTAATGCCCCTGACTGTCTGCTCCTGTAGTCCATATCGTGTGTTTGCTTCAATGGCTCATGTTTCCCCTGGTTAGACTTAGAAAACGGCTCTGGTTTCTCCGACAGTTCACCTACACGACCTTCGGTGACGTCACGTTGTTAGGCATTAGAATGAGTACAACGTCATCTTCGACTGGATCATGTGATCGAAACTTGATCGTAAATATTATGGTTAACATGTGCGTAAGGAACAGAAGTTTGTTTCTTTTTTCTGTCGTTCCCCGCATTCGGCCGCCACTTTGTTGCTGAGTTATTTGCCGGTTGAAGATCATGTGCTGAGTATAGTTATTTTAATGATTTCTTGTTGATCGTGCTTGTTTTATCATTACGCGAATTAGGGTGAAGCGTTCATACAACTCAGTAGCATGATATGAAGAAGTAACATGTAATACTTGAACTCAGCAACATTAATGAAGTAATTAATGCCTTCAGGTTGAGTCCGTAATATTTAATCACATGTACACACAGGATGATCATTTCAAATATGAGCAGAACATAAGTCCGTATAAGTCATGCATAAATTAATCAATAACGTAGACTGCTGGTTTACGTGTCAATGTCCGTTTAAGGATACAATGCAGTATTGTCGTCAGAACATCACAGCTATATGCACGCGCAGATAGACATGGCTACCTGCCGACAGTGAGACTGCGAGTCTGAATATTTCATACGAATTGGACGATTATTCTCCTCCTTCTGAGGATTCTAGTTAAACACTAACCTCCGTAAGTTTTCTCTCATATAGAGTTCTAGGACTGACCCTGGTCCATCATAAATGCACATATAAATGGCTATATCATGCCATTGAATTGGAAGGTTAGAAAACGCAGCTATTCAGCTTGGCGGTCAAGTAATAAAGGGTAGCGTCTCCTAGTTACTGACTGTGACCCAAACAACGCTAGACACGTCATAATCGATCGTGTATGGAGCGTTCAATAATTGAAACATCTATCGCAATATATTTGTTGCGTGATAAATTCTCGCAACATCATTTTATTACAATATCTATTTTATAACGCAAGGGCAACAACTGCTTGAAATTTATAGTTACTTTTCTCGGTAAGCATTTGTCTTCTCGCGTTGGTATCGAATGCAGTTGAGTTTTTGAGCTGTGGTCATATTTTGCGCTGGACTGCGCATGACTTGTCTTGCTTCTTGGTCGATCGGTTTCCGCCCACCACTAGTGGAGTGAGCGATTTGGAATGGCGAAAGAGATGCCTCGTTGAAGAGGGGATCTCCGCTATTTTTTGTTCTGTCAGGGATGTGTAGTCCTCTTAATGGATATTTCGTTTATTCGAGATAATACCTCTAGTGTATTTGCACATGCCGGGAGGCATAATATTTCTGTGTATTTCATGAAAGCAAGGTAAATTGACTTTTTCATTAACTCTATCGATTTTTGGTCGTGAACGATTTCTGGTTCATAGCCTGTCTTCGAAAGTCGTCGTCACGAGATGTTTTCCTAGCTCACATGTCGCTGTATTGTGCTGCATCGGTTGATGCAGGTCCCAAGGACTATTACTTGCTACTTGATTACCTGAACTAGGTTTGAAAAACCTTTGTTATCTAGAGGATATTTTTGAGGACATTATTTATACTTCGGCAGACGTGTCTGTCTTGCTGAAGTCAGACTAAGGAGAGTGAACTGATCTCATATATCTGGTGATCTCCTGGCTGTTATAGAAAAGGATGGAGTTTTTCACCTGACTACATTTACAGCACTATGAAATATAACATGCATCTGACTCATCATTGTAATGCTGTATACCGTCCATTACTGGATTGAATGTTGCTGTGATAATGACTGTTTGATGTGTCTACATATTCGCGTAACCATTTTGTCACTGTGGCGTCCACAATAAATAATGAAGAAAAACGCCAACGGCTGTTTCAAGAATCACTGACTTTATACGTCGTGAGTTTACTGACGTCCTATGTGGATTGCCCTGTTATTTTTGTATGAACATTGTTTTGACTGAACACATCTGCACACTACACAAAACCAGACATGCGGATACCATCCATCATCATATGGCATCACGCATCATTTGGTGGCCATAAGCTGGTTTGATTCTGGTACCAGCAAACACGGGGTCCCTTACCCACTTCATTTTCAACAAGAATTCATCAACATCCTTCAAGAAATTAACATTCTTCAAGACAGTCAACATCTTCAAAATTTTCAAAGTACTCGGCGTTGCCCGGTAAAAGTCAAAATTTCAATTTTTTGACGGAAACAAGAATTTGACAGTACCCGGCGTTGTTACATGTTGCCGGATAACTCGGACTGCTGTTATCTTTTACGCAAGTCAAGCAAGTTGCTGCTGTCAAGGTTCCAGTGCTGTCGTTTTTGTGAAGGTCAAGTGCCGGTTGAAACGGGTTGTTTTCTGAAGAAGGCCAAGTACCGATTTCCATCAACTTACTTTTGGATTAGAAGGTCAAGTGCCGAAACAACTCAACACACAGTATGTCAGAAGCTCAAGTACCATCGTGTTAGCAGTGGAAGCAGTTCAGATGTGCCATCATCGTTGGAGCTTCGCTCTTTAGGACGTTGATTGACATCCGTTTTTTCTGCTGTTCTACGATTGGAAGCCTATAAGTTAAGTGGCCTGTTTGTATGTAAACTGTGCCCTTATACTTCTGCTGAGTCTTCTGTGTATCATCTCATTCTATATGTTATATGTCTATATGTTATTTGTATATTTATATGTTTATATTTCAGCGGGTTCTCGGTTGGGTGGTGTCTCCGTTAGATTATGCCACGTCATAGAGGTCGTCTATTGTGAGCGTTTTCTGTAGGGTAAGCAAACTTCCGATACTGGAATTTGCTAAGCGACTTCTGTTGCTATTTATGTTAGCTGTGATGACATGTTTTAATATTGTTTTCGTTATTATTTCGCATTCTTTAGTTTTGTTTTGATTTGTTTGTATTTGTTAGCCTACTCTTGTCTATAATTTAGTTTCATACAACATTTTTGTTTATACACTGTGGTGTCATGTATTTTGTTTAATTCTATCGTAGATATCGTCACATTTTTTGTGATATTTCATTAATTTCTGCTTTATTTTTAGTTGATTTCTGCGAACGTTTTTGTATTGTTGCTGATCTTTGTTATTGTTTACATTGTTATTGTTTACATTGTTTGCATTGTTTACATTTTCAATGTTTACATTCTGCATGTGTTTACATAGTCATTGTTTACAGTTATAGTAATTAGTTAATGGGCTATGCTAATGCACTGTTACTACTACACTGATGATAAATGAATGATGAATAGTGTTGTGCACTATTGAATGAGAAGTGCACTTATGATCAAGAATTGATTGGTGATATTTCATATACAAGTTCTTTGATTGGAGACTTGTTTCCCACAGAGACTGGGATAATATAAGGTGATGTGAATATACAAGTGCTTAATTAAGACTTGTTACACTTAGGTTTGAAATAAATTAGTTAATTATTTCAGGTTTTGGACGCATATGTTAGACAACATGTCTACATTTGAGCACTTTATTGAGCAGGGTAAATTGCTTGGGAAGACTGGTGATAAGTTAGAAGAATTTGCAACTGCTCGATATGATAAAGCAATGGAAGCTGAACAAAAGAAACTGCATATGGAAGCTGAACAAAAGAAACTGCAGATGCAGGTGGATGAAAAAAGATTCCAAATGGAAATGGAAAAACAAAAAAGGGAATCAGAAGCTGAGGAAAGAAAACTCCAGCTAGAGGCTGAAAATAAAAGACTTGAAAAAGAGGCTGAAAATAAAAGACTTGAAAAAGAGGCTGAGAATAAAAGACTTGAAAAAGAAGCTGAGAATAAAAGACTTGAGAAAGAAGCTGAAAGACTTCAAATAGAGGCTCAGGCTGAGGAGAGAAGATTACAGAGAGAGTCTGATGAGAGGAAAGAGAAAGCAAAAATGGAACATGAAGAAAAGGTCTTAGCTTTAGAGTTGGAAAAATTGAAATTGATGAACATGAGTAATGGTAATGATTCAAACAAGGGTTCATCTTCTGGTAAGGCTAATAATGATACTTTTAAGATTAAGTTACCAACTTTTAGTCCTTCCAGTGATGACATAATGTTCTATCTGGACAGATTTGAACAAGCATGTACAGCTCATAACATAGACAAAGCAAAATATGTTTATCAGTTATCAGGGATACTGACAGGTAAAGCTCTAAGTATATTAAATATGGTGGATGAACCTGACAAGAACAATTATGAGGTTGTCAGGGCCGCTCTGTTAAAGAAATATCAGCTTAACGAAGACGGCTATCGTCTACAATTTAAAAACATGTTACCTGAAAATGGAGTTGAATTCTCCGAGTTTATTGCAAGAATACGCATTACTTTCTCACGATGGGTTGAACTATCTAAGACGGAAAAAACTTATGAAGGACTTATGGACTTAATACTTAGAGACAAAGTCATGTCGTCTGTCAATGAGTCTTTCCTTGCTTTCTTTTATGAACGTAAACCTAAAACAATAAAAGAAATGGAAGATTTCTGTTGCCAATACGTAACTGCACACCCACACATAACCATGGGTAACTCTAAGGTGAAAGAAGGTTTACCAGTTGCTTCGGCAGCTCCGTATGGTCAAAACTTTGCTCGTAGATCCCAACAAAATTTTGATAGAAAGAGTAGCGGTAATTTCTGTCAAAATCATGGAAACCAATTTCATGGTGATTCTTCTTCGAAGAATTGGAGACAACCTGATAGTGGTCGTTACTATCACCCTAATAATTATAGGCATTTCAAAAGAGGATATGGTAATAGAGGTTATTCCTGCCGAAGACCTCAGAACCAAACAAATAGATGTTCGCATCAATGTGAACATGATAGTAATCGTGGAAACTGGAATTCGAACCAGGATAACAATTACAATAGAGACAATAATAACTGCAGAGATAATAATAACTCTGATAACTTCAGAGGTAATAATAGTCGGGGTAGATCTCAACACAAAAAAAAGAGATATCAGCAGGCTAATGCTGTACAACAGGAAACTGAGGGAGCCTGTAATCATGTTGTTGATAGTAAAAACTTTGACGCTGTCACTGGTTCTGCTTTTGACTTTGAGAGAGCAAACAAATGCCCCCAATGCAGTACTTTATTCGAACCGGGTACCATAACTACTTTGAGTTGTGGTCACCCACTTCCCGCTCTTCCTGCTGCTGTTGCGCATGACGGGAGGGGTTCTTTAATTCTACATAAGGGTCTTGTTAATGATACTCCGGTCTCACTACTTTTCGATTCCGGATGCACCACTATTGGTGTTAGACAATCGCTTGTAGATCCATCTTGTGCTACAGGAAGGGTTATTAAATGTGTCACATTTGGCGGCACTCTAGAAAAATATCCTACTGCTGTAATTCGCATTGCCACTCCTTTCTTTACTGGTGATGTGCATGCTTGTCTCTTACCTAATCCTATTGCGGACCTTATTATTGGTCGTATTCACGGAATTAGGGAGTGTACCCCACAGCAGATTGCTGCTTGGGAAGATAATAACATGCAAGCTACAAATGCAGTAGTTACAAGAGCACAAGCTCTACAAACACCCGAAACATCACTGAATAGTGATAATGAAGTTGATAGCCAAGATAGTCACTTAGTGATCACTCGTGACTCTTTCATAAAATTGCAAGAAGAAGATCCTTCTTTAAAAAAATTCTTCGTTCTTGCGAAGAAAGGTGATCCGAATCAGGATACAAATAGAAAATCTTGGATTGCAATGAGAAACGGCGTACTTGTACGTATGGTACAAGATTCGACTACGTCGGCACATTCGCAAATTCTTGTTCCCAAGAGCATGAGAGTGCAAATATTACAACATGCTCATGACTCGCAATGTGCTGGACATATGGTTTTTCCCGTACGAAGTCGAGAGTCCTTGCGGCTTTCTTTTGGCCTTTTGTCAATAAGGACATTCGTATTTACTGCCGATCATGCAAGGTATGTCAGGAGGTCAAATCTAGAGGACCACGACATGCTGCGCCTATCCAGGCTGCTGACATTCCTATTCGGCCGTTTCAGAAAATGGCCATAGATATTATTGGCCCTTTTAAGGTCAAGTCGGCCAGAGGACATCAGTTTATCCTTACATGTGTCGATATGTGCACACGTTGGCCAGAGGCTATTCCTCTTAAGAGCATATCTACTACAGATATCGCAGATGCTCTTTGGTTGATATTTTCTCGCTTGGGGTTCCCCAGAGAAATATTATCAGACCATGGCACTCAACTCATATCTGACACTATGTCACAGGTAATGTCTACCTTACATATTGAACGATCTCTCAGTAGTATCTACCATCCTATGTCTAATGGGTTAGTTGAGCGTCTGAATAGAACGCTCAAGACTTTGCTTGGTAAGATAACTGAAGATCATCCTCAAGATTGGGACAGGGTTTTACCCGCGGCTCTCTTTGCCTATAGAGAAGTCCCTAATGAACACACAGGATTTTCTCCCTTCGAACTTGTCTTTGGCGCGCGTCCACGCGGCCCTATGTCTTTATTACACGATCTCATCACTGCCGATGATATTAGCGATGAAACTCAATCCTCATATGAGTATGTCATTGCTCTTAGACAAAAGATCATTGAGGCATGTAAGCTAGCAACTGCTTCATCAGAAATTGCTAAAGAGAAGGCAAGACAGTTTGCTAATAAGAATAGATGTCTACGACAACTTTGTCCAGGTGACAAAGCATTCGTCCTACTCCCCAGTGGGGAAAATAGACTTCTTTTTGCATGGAAAGGTCCGTATGCAATAGTCTCTCGGATTTCCGATGTTGACTATGTGGTAGATATTGATGGAAAGCATAAAACTTTCCACATAAACATGCTTTCGGAATTTCACGAACGTCCGGACTATTTGCTGCCTATTTTCCAGGCAACGGATGATGCTCCTGCACCTCACGGTCATTATTCATCCCTGTCTGTCATACAGGATGAGGAAGCTACCTTCTCTGATGTCAATCTTCCCCTTCCAGTGGTTCCATTACATTCTACGGAATCTTGGAAAAACGTTTCTGTTTCTCCTAATCTTTCTGGTGACGAACATCGACAAGTCTCGTCGATGTTACAAACATTTCAGGATGTTCTCACTGACATTCCTGGACACACAGATGTCATAGAACATGACATAATTCTTACCGACAATAATCCAATTAGGGTTAGGCCGTATCCTATTCCTATACACTTTCAGTCGCAGGTGGAGAAGGAATTGGATGAAATGATTCAATTAAATATAATTGAACCATCGACTTCACCATATTCTTCTTCCATGGTTATTGTCCGGAAGAAGGATAAGAACATACGAATTTGTGTTGATTATCGCAAATTGAATCAGGTCACAAAGTTCGATGCTGAACCGATGCCTTTGTTAGAAGATCTACTGATTAGACTTTCTAATTCTAGATTCTTCACTAAACTTGACTTGTCTAAAGGTTATTGGCAAGTGCCTTTAGCAGAGCATGCCAAACCTCTTACTGCTTTTTCTACACCTAGGGGTCTATTTCAATGGAATGTTATGCCTTTTGGTCTCATGAACGCCCCTGCCACTTTCGTTCGCATGATGCGTCGAATTCTGTCACATCGTTCGGATGTCATCGCATACTTAGATGACATCTGTCTCTTCAGTGATACCTGGGAAGATCACTATTTAGGGTTATATGACTTACTGTCCACTCTACGTGAGAATAATTTGACAGCGAAACCTTCTAAAGCTTTTGTTGGTTTTGGTGAAATCTCTTTCCTGGGTCATCGTGTTGGTCATGGTCTCTTGAAGACAGAAGACCACAATACTTCCAAAATACTGAACATCTCTGTTCCTAAAACGAAGAAACAAGTCAGGAGTCTCTTAGGTTTAATTCAATTTTATGGGAGATTTATTCCAAATTTATCTTCGATCATGGCACCTCTATCAACATTGTTGAAGAAAGGTTCGCCTAATCTGGTCCGTTGGTCTGAAGAATGCCAATCTTCACTAGACCAAATCAAGAATATATTTTCTTCTCCTCCCATCTTAAGATTACCTACTCTTGATAGGACTTTTGTTCTTCGGAGTGATGCTTCATCCACTGGGATTGGAGCAGCACTGATGCAAGAATATGCAAATACTCTGCATCCTGTTATGTACATTTCTAGAAAACTAAATGCGGCAGAGAGGAACTACTCGGTTTTAGACCGTGAGTTGTTAGCGATGGTTTGGTCAATTCTAAAGCTACAAAGATTCCTCCTGGGCGCACATTTCATTCTAGAGACTGATCAGAAAGCTCTTACAGCTATTCAGACTAAGAATTTGAAGAGTTCGAGATCCACTCGATATGCTATAGCTCTTCAACCTTTTCACTTCACGGTACGAGCTATCCGTGGTGCGGATAATGTGATGGCTGACATTTTGTCTAGATGCCCACATGACTCCAACTAATACTTCTGTCCTATATTCCTATATATTACAGAGTCATAACACACCTATATTACTACAATAGATTAGCACATCTGTACTCACTTTATATGTACACACTATCGTGCTTTGTTGTCATCTTCTTCTGTTCGTTTTTAAGATGATAGAGGAGGACTGAGTAGTTAATATAAGGGCCGTTAGTTTACTAAACAGCCACAATTATTAATAATGTATTGTACCTTATGAAGCATATTAGTTATTAATTAGCATTATATTGCTTGTACTTTCTCAGAATGTCATTGTTGAGCTGAGGACTTACCTTACTAGTATCAAGCATTACGAGTTCTAGATTGTGTACTTACCCTCGGAATACCAGAGCATATGTCCTGGATCGTCATGTAGTTTAACTTTACTATGTACTTATGTCATTACATGTCAAAGAATGTACTATTTAAATTTTCCTATCAGATTTGTACATCCATTTTTAAAGACAATATTAGAGTATGCTGTTTAATGATGATTATGGTAACTTGCATACGTATATTGTGTTTACATGCTAACGTGATGTGTGTTGGTGACACCTCCCCGATCTGAATATTTGTTGAGACATATTTATTTTCCTGTTGAGGTATATCCTCACCAGACACTCTATATTTAGCCTCATGTTAGGCAATTTAATTAATTATCAGCGCATAATTCGTGCGTTTTGAGCCGCTTATCGCATGCTCTTTGATATTTAAAAAAAAAAATATGTTCCACATTTTTTTTTATCGGGAGGAGGTGGTGATATGTTGCGTGATAAATTCTCGCAACATCATTTTATTACAATATCTATTTTATAACGCAAGGGCAACAACTGCTTGAAATTTATAGTTACTTTTCTCGGTAAGCATTTGTCTTCTCGCGTTGGTATCGAATGCAGTTGAGTTTTTGAGCTGTGGTCATATTTTGCGCTGGACTGCGCATGACTTGTCTTGCTTCTTGGTCGATCGGTTTCCGCCCACCACTAGTGGAGTGAGCGATTTGGAATGGCGAAAGAGATGCCTCGTTGAAGAGGGGATCTCCGCTATTTTTTGTTCTGTCAGGGATGTGTAGTCCTCTTAATGGATATTTCGTTTATTCGAGATAATACCTCTAGTGTATTTGCACATGCCGGGAGGCATAATATTTCTGTGTATTTCATGAAAGCAAGGTAAATTGACTTTTTCATTAACTCTATCGATTTTTGGTCGTGAACGATTTCTGGTTCATAGCCTGTCTTCGAAAGTCGTCGTCACGAGATGTTTTCCTAGCTCACATGTCGCTGTATTGTGCTGCATCGGTTGATGCAGGTCCCAAGGACTATTACTTGCTACTTGATTACCTGAACTAGGTTTGAAAAACCTTTGTTATCTAGAGGATATTTTTGAGGACATTATTTATACTTCGGCAGACGTGTCTGTCTTGCTGAAGTCAGACTAAGGAGAGTGAACTGATCTCATATATCTGGTGATCTCCTGGCTGTTATAGAAAAGGATGGAGTTTTTCACCTGACTACATTTACAGCACTATGAAATATAACATGCATCTGACTCATCATTGTAATGCTGTATACCGTCCATTACTGGATTGAATGTTGCTGTGATAATGACTGTTTGATGTGTCTACATATTCGCGTAACCATTTTGTCACTGTGGCGTCCACAATAAATAATGAAGAAAAACGTCAACGGCTGTTTCAAGAATCATTGACTTTATACGTCGTGAGTTTACTGACGTCCTATGTGGATTGCCCTGTTATTTTTGTATGAACATTGTTTGACTGAACACATCTGCACACTACACAAAACCAGACATGCGGATACCATCCATCATCATATGGCATCACGCATCAATATTAAATGTCTTAACCTTTACAATTGCACGTCTGCTAACCTTTAGCAGACGGCGTTAATAACATATACCGTAACAGTTTCCTAAAATAATCCCAGCAATCGGATTTTCCAACAGACATACAAGTGTTCTTCCTGTAAAATATGGCGTATCCAAGAATATCTCAGCCGTGGGGTAATATTCCACAGTTCCTCCAAATGTGATGCATTTCACATGTTTTCCTGTATAGTTCTACCTATCTACCAATGCTTTGCGAACTCCAATAGTGGTTGCCCCTGTATCTCTCAATAAAGAAACACACTGATTATTGACAAAACCCTTATTTAAAATTAATGACCCAGTACTTTCAAATGATGACATGACTGGAAGGGGATGACCACACAATAATCTTGGGACTCCTTGAGGCTGAAATAAAGAATTGCAATTAGTACAGTTATCACTATTTGCTAAGTCCACACTGCATGAATTTGCATGTGCTACTATAGCATCATGGTTATGATCATTATCATGCACTACAGCATTTGTACTTTCAGGGTTTCTAGGTTGCCTGGTAGTATTGTTATGATAAGATCTTTTATTCTGTGAATTCTGATCATTACCTCTGTAGAAAGATTTTTGCCCTCTATTTTGTTTAGGGTTATATCCTCCTCTATTTTGCCAATTATTTGCTCTAAAAGAGGTTTGTGGATAAAAATGTTCTTCTTCGTATGAATTGAAATTTCTTTGAGGTTGATGTTTATTAAAGTTGTATCTACTCTGTTCTTGCTGTAATTATGTGATGGATTAAATCTTTGATTCCTATCCATATTTTTTGATCTGTATCTAGGTGCATTGTCCTGAAATGACCTAGCAGATGCAGCTGGTAATGATTCTTTAACATTGTTTTTACTCAATATTCTATTAGGATGGGCAACTTGATATTGACGACCTATTGTTTGTAGTTTAGTCAGGTTCTCAGGTTTTCTTTCCTGTAGGAATGCAAGAAAATCAGTACTAACTGATGACAAAACCTTGTCTCTTAGAATTAAATCTGACAATCCCTCAAAAGTTTTCTCAGTTTTTGGATAATTCAATCCATCTAGAAAAATTTAATTTAATAGCTGAAATAAATTCAGTGAAGTCTTTTCCAGAATCTGGGTACAAAGAACAAAATTTCTGTCTGTAACCCTCATCATCTAATTGCTATTTCTGTAATAACATCAATTTAACAGCTTCATAATCTTTTCTGGTTTGGTCATCTAAAGTGGAGACTGCAGTTAATGGTTTACCTACCAATAAATTCATAAGTCTGCAGGTCCAAGTAGATTTGTCAATCTTACATTCTTCACAATAAGTTTGGAATCTATTTAAGAAGCATGAAATGTCATCTATGGACGCATTGAATTTTGGGAGATTAATCCTTATGGCAGTAGTATGATCTTTATTTTTATCCTCACCTACCCCAGGATGCAACAGTGGTTGTTGTAATTTTAGTTTTTTCAAGTTCAATCTCAGCTAATCTTATAGCTTGAGCTTGTTGAGATTTGATCTCCTCTTGAGATCTAGCATAGGCTAATTTTTCCCTTTCAAGAGCCAATTCTTCTGATCTCTTTTTTTCAGCCAATTCTATTTCCATTTCTTGTTTGTGGAGTTCCTCTTGTCTCCTTTTTTCAATTAATTCTTCTTTGTGGAGTTCCTCTTGTCTCCTTTTCTCAATTAATTCTTCTTTCCTGAGATCTTCTTGTCTCTTTATCTCTTTATCCACATAAGCTTGCAAGGCTTCACCTTCCAAGTTAAATTCTTTACCAATCTTTAATAAATCCTTTAATGAAGTCATGGTTTCTTACTATTGTGATTCTCAGTAATACACAATATTTTAACTTTTATGTATATGAATATGTCAGCTAAATATTCAATACTCAATCCACCAATCTCACATCAGTTTATAAATGCAATAATATAGATGTTAGTCAAATAGACAATATGGAGCAGAAAAAAACAATAGAAACTACAACAAGCAATGACAAGAAGACAGGGTTAGAGCAACTAAAGGAAATACAAATGTTTAAACCAAGGAGTTAATATGACATGTATATAACAATAACTTACAATAATGCTCTATAACAATAGAACAAGACAAGACGCGTATCACAACACTTATAACATCTATGAACTAAATGATAGTCAGGGAAGAATGGACAATCTTACAAACAATAATGTAGCAAACTTAATAAAATATAACAATGACAGGACTTATGATAACAAACAATATGTAAACATGACTTTACAACTAGACAGAAATGCTAAATTCAAATGAGGCAGTATTTTTATCAAACCAGCACAATATACTGGCTCATCACAATGAACAAAGCAGATACTACTCTACAGAACGCTTAATTTGCTCATTGGACCTAGCTTTCGCGTATAAAATTAACAAATTAAGTCTCACCAGCCTCCCGCTAGTTACAAACACATCGACATAATGATAACAAAAATTTGTGAAGTCATAATTCAGGCCAACAGATGTTATCTACAATCAAGCTGTATGTAACGATAAATCTAATTAACTGTTGCCACAAAAAAAAATCCTCCTTGAGACTTCTCCAAGCAAGGAATACAGTGATGTTTCGTAACTTAGGCTCTGGTTAGGCCTAGAATGGTTTCATACTGACATATGACGGACACCGCTCTGGTCCATGTTTCTTGACGAAATATTTGAAATTCACAGGAAACAGTCAATTCCTTTGACTTATATCCAATAGCAAGTCACTTTTGTGTAATAGTGACACTTTGAGGCACGTTAATTAACATCATAGCTGGAAATCTATTCAATACTTGAAATATTTAGGCAGACGATCAGTGCCGCCATTTTGAAAAAAAGTCCTCGACTTCCAATTTTAGGCTTCTGCCTTCTTTAGCTTGGCCCCCAGAATTTTATTATATTATATATGTGTTCTCAGGAACAGTCCACCAGACGTCCTGTATTACGAGTGCATTAGACTCAATGCTTGAGCACTCCTTATTTTATCTTGGCCTGCTGAGAACTCTCCAGGGTTATTCTCACATATGATATTTGATGAATTATAATATATTCAATCCGGCCAGTCGCTCCGTACTCCCTGGCCCGCACCACAAGTACTCAGTTAATAAGGCCTAACTTCTTGGCATCGTTCAAACGTTTATTCAAACACTACTCCACATTGAATATGGTACGACATCGAAGCTTTTCTAAGCACATGTCTCTACGGTCCTTGATTCTGATACTCTCAGTTTAATGGACACAGTCAACTTACGTGCACAAGAATTCCACACACTCTGCTTAGACTAAACTGGCAATATACAGTTAATGAATGCATAAGGCAGTGATGGTAATATATCTTGCAGGTGTAATACTCATATTCCTCAAAGAAGGACATACTCTGAAATCAAGTCCTATTGGACACACGCCATGCATACTGGTCAAACGACACAAGCGGAATGCCGGCTAGAGACGCGTTCGTGTTCCAGATTAACAAGCTACCGTCTGCCACTATTTTGAGCAGAAGTCAAGACGTCACTTCCGGAAACTAATGACAACCGTATATAAACAATAAACCAGGAAGTGATCGTATACAACCAATGTTATGATATTTAAACATAACAATAACATTACCTTGCAGGAAGTACAAGACTAACGAAAAAATTTCTTTTTTCTTGCAGACACAAGACAGTTGATATACATATTTTTGTCTTTTTACCCTTTCTTTTCGTTTGATTATAATTCAGAAAACGGAATGGCGTAGAGCGAACAGACACATTACGACAAGCAAGACAGTCAGACATTAGACCTGGTAAAGGCGATTAGTGACACACTAGCCAAGGTTGACAACAGCGCCAGGTATGCGAACATAAAAGGTAATATTGACTTATTTGCAGGTGACCCACACGCATTCCGTAAATGGCTTACGGACATTGATAATTATGCGATGTCTATAAACGCTAATGAATTTGAGAAAGTGAAAATTGCATTTTTTCGTCTACTGGTCTGGTCACATATTTTATGAGAAGGCGATTAGACACATTCCCCATTGAAACGTGGAAAGATCTTCAAGCAGAGAATAAATCATACAATGCGAAGGGGAAAGGACATTGTCACACTTGTGGTAGAGAACCGCAAATACATAGAATAGGAATGGCACAGGAAGGATGCAACCGCCACACCACAGAGCGCGGGACAGTAATAAAGAGCCAGCGACACAAAACAAATGCCACATAAGATATAAAAACAGGAAGGAACAGGACAACAAGTGGGAAAGGTTTCATCAAAATACACAAAATAGGCAATGTAGAGAAAATAATGACAAAAACCAAATCCTAGAAACAGCTGCTGGACGGGCACACTGGAACACACTTAATAAAAGGAGACATAGGATAGCAGTGAGAGATTTCATATTCGAAATAAAAAAGGGAACAACGTGGCAAATAAGCAATGTGACGACAGGAAGTGGGAAAAACTTGTAGCAAATGTAATTTTTGCTGGGGAGGTTAAGATGTTATACCTAATAAGAAAGATAGCTGTGTATGTGTCAACTGTGTGAGGTCAAGCACATGTAGGCCCCTGACTCTAAAAGATGATGATGATAATGATATATATATTCAGGGAACCTAACGCTACCTCCCTAGATCTCACACAGTCCGTATTTTGATTCTAGTGGCTGGTGTATGATGTCTCTAGTGTCTAGGGGTGAAATGAAGATGATGGTACATCAACACAATACACTTTAACTCACTATAAGAAAATAAATAAGACTGTGGTTAAAGTTTTCTTTTAAAATTGGAATGTTTTTTCTTTGTACAATTTAATCTGCCTGTCCCGCCATCTCTTTTGGACAGGTCTTTGAAAATGAGGAAATATATTTACATATAATGCTTTAACTAAAAAATATGGACTCTTGGTCCTATGAATGTAATGTTATTATAAAGAGTTCCTGTAGGTGTATTCACAGACTAAAACTTTAATAACTGCTAGTGTTCGTCATTTGGTTATGAGGAGCTGTTGTTTTCGTCATTCCCGCATATAATTCAGTTTTATTTTGATAAAAACCAGTTTATTAGGAGGAAGTGTCAGATGTCCCAGCTGTTAACGTGTCACCTGGGATTCTTGGTATGACGATAATAAGTCAGGATGTCGTTGTAGATATAATAGATCAGCACCCACACACAAGCTCCTTCAGGCTATCAGCTGACAGCAACTTTTGAATGGAGACTTTTCACTTTTCACTCACTCATCAGGTTTCCTGTCACCGGATGGTAACAGGAAATAAAAATTCTGCAATAAAAAGACACCCTGGCCTTTTCATTTCTGTTCACAACTTCTTATCCCTATGTATACATGACGGTATGGGGTCAGCCTCGTGTGCATTCATGTGCATCAGCCCCTAATTATATGACTCAAACCTTTCTGTGACCACACCTCAGGTCCCTATGGCAGATACGCCACTGTACTTTTACATAGTTTGCTTCAATCCAATAACGTGGAGTAACCACATCTCCTTTTATATGATGTTTCTTTTCTTTTCTAAATTATAAACGCTCTAGGCATGTTAAAGAGTGTTCATGGAACACTGAGGCTTCCTAACATCTTCCAATACAAAATAGTTAATACAAAATCATAATAATATGCAACAGTCAAATACAGTTCAATGTGAGGACTCAATAATGTTTGCGCCCGGCATGTCCTTCACTTTTCCCCATAGCAGTATCTAACTTGTGCAGTTTTAATCAAGCATGTAAATACATAAAGCATTCTTACCACTAGTTCAAAGAAATATGTCACAAATAACGTTGACTGGCAAAGAATATGGCCTCCGTTTTGCTCTGCCCCGTCCAGATAGTGAATTTAGTAGTTAATTTTACAATTTATCACATCTGCTCTCAACGTAGTTGTTTGTATAAAATTTTCTAGTCAAATGGCCACGAGACCACTATGCCTCTTGCCAATATCTATTAGAGCCGACCAATGAAAGCTGGCACTACTACATCTTTTTGAATTTAGTTTGAAAAAACAAAACAAAATTTCCAAACAAACTATGTGCCTCGTAGTCCATTGGTAAGTCTGCGTTAGTTATGCCAATAGAAAAAGATGTTTAGTTTTAGTTAACATTTTCCTATCCCCCCCTTTACTCCTATACTCTTATACCAACCAATAGGATTTGAATTACTCCAATGCCTCTTTTTTTTAAAATAGCGTCCCGAATAACGTTATGTGTAACGAGCAAGAACAACAGTCTGTCCGTCCAAGCGTTCTTAGACATATAGTATTTTCTCAATAACTTGGCTAATACATGGACTACCATATTTTTTAAAACATATTTTTGCTCAGGGGACACTCAGCTATACTACTATATGATTTTTATGGTCAGTTTAATTATGGTTTAGATTTTCAGTTTTGTCACTGTCAATCGTCAAATATAACTTTTACACAAGTCGGCCATCTTCCCCCCTCATTCAAATACCAACTTGTTTGAGTGACGTCAGAAATACACTACGCGGCGAGAATTTAAACTGTCTGTGTGTTTATATCTGCTGGCTTTGCCCACAGAGTGTATATATTAAAGAGACCGCTTGCAGAGCGAAGAGGGGTTTTTTCAAAACTTTGGTAGTGTTGGCGTTAATTATTACAATCGTTTCGTTCTTACTACTGAGAAATGTCCGAATTATTACAAATTTTAGTGTTAAAGTTAACATATTACGTTAATTCAAACTTTTCCCGCCGTTTCGTGCAGCAGATCGGCGAGATGTTAAAATGTTTATTGTACGTTTCTAAACCGAAACTAAAAGCGTGTTAGATTTTAAGGCGGGTCATTTTCTTAGCATTCCCACTGCACAAAAGGCAGCGCTCTACTGGCGTCAAAGATGAAAATAGTCAGACACCTGAGGGCGGGTGTATTTATTATTATAGGACTAAAATCTTACTGAAAAAAGCGATTATCTCACCGATTTCGCTACACACCTCCCTTCCTAAAACATGCATCCATTGCAGGTTACAATCTGTGAGATAACTTTAGCGCAAATGAAGTCCTACATTTCTTTCTGACTTTCATCACAAGGATGTCTACTCAAAAAATCTGCACCGACGTTCTGAGGGCCGGGAATATATTCAATCAGAAATGAATATGGCTGTAATAATAATGACCATCTTAATAATCTGGCATTTTAATGCTTGGCTTGTGATAGGAGTACGAGAGGTGAATGATCTGTTTGGACCACAAATTTCCTGCCATATAAATAAATCTGGAATTTTTTTATAGCCCATATTAACGCCAAACATTCTTTCCCACTTGTTGAATAATTTTTTTCCGCCTTGTTCAACTTGCGGCTTGCATAAGCGACTGGGTTCAATTCCCCATCTTGTGAGGAGGACCTTTGCAACAATGTAGCGCCCAGGCCCACATTGCTTGCGTCACTTCTCACGACAAATTCTTGATTCAAGTCAGGCAATTGCAATACTGGCCTGCTTGTGAGTTTTTCTTTTCACTCCTGGTAAGCCAATTCACACTGTGCTGACCAGTTTATTGTATCAGGTTGTCCCTTTCGAGTTAAATCCGTCAGAGGAGCACATATAGAGTTAAAATGTTTAATGTACTTTTGGTAGAAACCACACAACGACACAAAAGACCGCACATCTTTCTTTGTTTGTGGCCTAGGTGCTCTTTTCAGTTTCTCCAGATTCTTGGAGTCAGGGATCATGCTACCCTGATGTACGGTATGTCCCAAGAATTCCAACTCTTTACACCCAATACAACATTTTGTTGGTCTAGCAGTCAAGTTAGCCTCTCTGAGTCTATCAAACAGCATATTCAAAGAGTTAACATGTTCCTCAAAAGTTTCAGTAGCAATGAGGATATCATCCATGAAATTCGAGATACATGGATTTTTCAGGGGATCCAACAATTTTTGCATCATCCTAGAAAACACACTCGGGGCATTTTTCAACCCAAACGGTAGCCTGTTGAACTCATAATGACCTTCCGAGGAGCTAAAGGCTAAGTAAGGTCGAACCTCAGGCTTTACTGGAATTTGACAATAGCCTTTGCTAAGATCCACCTTGGAAAAATATTTTGCCTTGTTCAGCCTCGCAAAAAGTTGAGTAGTATCAGGTAATGGATCCACCTGATCTTCTGTGACAGCATTCAGTTTCCTGTAATCTATGCACAGTCTATGTTCTCCCGATGGTTTCCGCAACAAAACCACACAGGAACTATAAGGAGACTCACTGTGAGAAATAATCCCTTCTTGTAACAAATAATCTATCTCCTCTTTCAAAGCTTTTTCCTTAGCGAAAGGAATAGAATAAGGCCTCATACAGATGGGTGTTGGGTCTAGTAGTTTCATATCATATTCCAACAAATGTGTGTGCCCCGGCTTATCCGTTAACACGTCTGTATGTTTCTCCAGGACCTTTTGAATCCTCTCCCTCTGTCCTTTTGTCAGGTGATTACTGATCTTCACCTGTTCAAACGTTTCACTGGGCTTCAGTGGATATTCAAATGAGGTGAGAGGTTCATTTTTCATTTTGGTTGCAATTGACAAGGCCATTAAGTGTGTTCCTTCCTGGATTTGTCTGTCCAGATATTTCTTCAAAAGGTTCACATGATAGACTTTTTCCTTTCCCTTCTTGTCTATCTTATAATTTGTTCTGGATACCTTTTCCAAAACTGTATATGGACCTTGCCATCCGATCTGAAGTTTATTGTTGCTGCCTGGTAATAGAAGAAGCACCTTCTCCCCTACAGCAAGCTCCCTATCCTTCGTTTTTTTTGTTATAATAAGCAGCATGCTTTTTCCTGGCTTGTCTCAAATTTTCATTGGCCAGTTTCCAACTAGTTTTTTAAACGAGTGGTCAGTTCGTTCACATATTGCTATGATGAGGTAACAGTCTCTTCTGCCTTCTCATCTGTCCACGTCCTTAACAAGGTTACATATGGACTTTTAATTTTTCTGACATATTTTTCATAATATTGGAAGCCTTGTGTTGAGGTAGTTTCTTCCTTGTGTCATCACACAAGAATCTACTACTACCTATTCGTTTCCTGGGGTTTTCTCCCCACTTTAAGTTCCTTGTGAGAGATCTTCTCTCTCTTTTACCTTTACCCAGTTCACATAATTCCGACCGAGGGACTGTCGGCTTATTCTGGGGTAAAACCTCTTTTTGTTCTCGACACAGAGTTGCCATTTTAATACATTCAAGTGAAGACTGTGTGTGAAAAGGGGGTTCCCATTCCACGTTGTCTACTTTATTACAATTATTTTTATTTCCAGGCCTAAGTTTGCCCCGTGGTGTGTCTAGGTCCTGAACAGTTTTCCCACGTGTGGGTGTTCCCTCGTGAAATTGGCCGCAGTTCTCCACAAAATTCTCAATAACTATCTTTACACCTGGCCAATAATAATATTTAGAAACGTTTTGGCAGATGGTACCTATTTTCTCATGGTCACCATCTTTCTTAACATGTAAGCTCCTTATTACATCAGCCCTATATGCCTTAGGAAGTACCAACTGTCCGTGACCATTGGATCCAGTTCCGGCCTTCCTATACAACAATTTGTTCTTCATATAATAATCCCCTTTGCTTGGAGGTGTGTGGCATTTAGGTAATTTCTTAAAGCAAGGCTTGAGTGTCCTATCTTCAGCCTGTGCCTTCCTCATCTCCTCTGGATGAGTATTTATCGGCTCATCTTTTTTCTTTCTGGATTGTGAACGGGTCTGGGCTGCTGCCAGGACCACAGGTCTCTTGGGATTCCCCAAGAAGACATAACGACATCCCAATATCAGAGGGTAAATGGGTGCGTCTATCACTGCTGCTCTGATTATTCCTTCCACATAGTGAGTTTTCACTGTTATCCTTGCAATGGTCGCCCTTTGAATCTCCACTGTTTCTGTGGTATACTGATCCGGGTTCACCAAGTGCGCACTCACAACGGAATCGAAATCCAAACCGGTATCGTAAAGGCACCTAATTGTGACCCCATTACATACCACGTCCTCACATACTGGGGGATGATAAGGTTCCTGCTGTCCAGTAGCTTTTACCTTTACTTCTTTTTTCCCCAACTTCATCGCAACACATCCAGAAGGTTTCCTTGTACAAAATTTGGTGTCATGACCCTCTCTCTTACACCATTTGCAATAGTATCTGTTTTGATAAAGGGGTTTTCTTTCCTCATATTTCCTGTCATTGAACTGTGAGTTTTTATGTTTATTATCATTGCGTGGCCTATCAACATTTGGCTTAAACTTGTTACCCTGATCTTTATTATCAAATCTATTTGAGTTTTGTGGGGCCCTATAATTTTCTACATGCTTC